>CM042010.1:156540406-157012906 GCA_023525715.1 Cichorium intybus | reverse complement strand
TGTTGTGTATGTGTTGTGTAGTTGTAGTGTGGTGTGTATGTGAATATATATAGGTAAATAAATTTGGTTTTTTTTTATCACAACGGCTATATAACCGTTCGAATGCAACGGTCACAAAATGATCCAGACGTCGCACAACGTCAATAGCCCGCGCGAGCCTCAATATGCGACGACGCCGCAAGGGGGGGGGGGGGGGGGCACCGCGACGTCGCACCTCGTCGGGCTCCCCCTCGCACTGCACACCGGACGGCCTTATCCCAATAAACGCTCTTTCTCCTCCGATTTCTTTTTCCATCTTTAAAATCAAATCTCTTGATCTCAATAATTCACGGCTGAAATCTTAAAAGTTCGATTTGAACTAAATGAAGACCTGGACCTCGGTTACTATCAATATGCCGCCATCACTACCATTTGCCATCGTTACTACAACCTTCACCATCACTACCATTTGCCATCGTTACTACAACCTTCAAACATAAACGCATACTCCCTTCTCAGTTTATATAATGAAAGACGGTTATAATCCCCTTAGTATACTCAATCGACAGTTAAGCAACAGCATAAAGGTGGTTACGGACAGGGGCGGAACCAGAAATGTTGGGCAGGGGTGGCACAAAATTTTTTTTTACGGAATATAATAAGATTTAAAAAAATTAAAAGTACGATTACATTAAATATAATAAACAAGTGTAGATATTACATTTTAAATTTGACACCTCCTTGTACACATCTTTTGAAAACGATCCATTACATCTTCAATGTTAACTTTCATAAGGGCTTCCTTTTCAACATTACAAACCAATGCATCATTCATATAGTCATCACCCATTTTGTTACGCAAGTCGGTCTTCACGAGCTTCATTGCAGAAAAACATCTTTCTACTGTTGCGGTTGCGACGGGTAAAACCAAAGCCAACTTTAATAACCTATAAACCAAAGGATAAGAACGATGTTTCCCCGTTGCCACCATCAAACAAGAAAGGTCGGCAATTCCCTTCAAACTAGTAAATCGATCATCATTATGCAAAGAGTGATAATATATCTCAAGTTCACCTTCAAGTTGCATTCTTTCAAAATCATCAAAAATCCTTTTTGTATAACTCACTCAACTTCAACAACTTTGTTTTGTCAAAGTTAGCAAATGAATCACAAGGACTCAAAGCCCCCATGTATTCTAGTAATTGGGTGCTTATTTCACTGAAGCGGTCCCCAAATTCTATAATTTGCATGTCCAAAACCGTGTTGAAAATTTCAACTTCAAAATGATATTGATTAGTAATGTTGGTCCTACGGTTTCTCGAAGTGACATAATTTTCATTCATATCCACAATATTAATATCATGTTTATGACAAAATGAAAATACCTTTGCCATTGTTTTTTCAAACCCCGTAGCTCTCAAAGCTTTAAGTGCGTTCATTGTCCCCCTAACCAAAGAAGCTGCTTCTACAACAAAACGTCTTTTTTTCTTACCTATTATCTTTATTGGAAATGTATGACCCCTTGGTTGACAAGGTCCTTGAAGCAAATACAACCTTCTTATTTCATCTCTTTGATTTGAATTATAAGTTGTTATCCTAGGTCTATCCGCCGGGTCCTTTGGAAGATCCTTCAAATCAAAACTTGCAATTGGAGTAGTTGTAGTTGTAGGTAGTGGACTTTGTGATCTTTGAGGAATTGCATTTACATTAGAAACCGAAGGAATTGATGCATTAGAACATGATCTTTTGGAAGATCCTTCACCATTTTCATTACAACTTTGTGATCTCTTTAAAAAATGTTGGGAAAATGGCCTCAATAATCCCTACAAACCTCCCAAAGACAATAATAGAAAAATAAACTGAACACAAGAATATACGTGGAAAACTCCAAAACCGGAGAAAAACCACGGGCCTCCAGAGAGAAAGATCCACTATATGATAAATTGTTACAATCACATAGACTAATCTCTCAAGCCACCCCCCCAAATTACACCCACACTCTCAAAGTTTTAACTAATACTTTCACCACTCTAAAATAAGAGAAAGAAAGAAATAACCAAACACTTATAGTGTATTGTTGGTTGGGATGCTTTGAAACCAAAGCCTTGGTCCTTATTTATAAGCTTGGAGACCTCCCAAGCTTTCATCCTTCTAGCAATGTGGGATGAGAGCTCTTATTTCATTTAGCCAAAAAACCAACAAATCTCCACCTTGGATAAATGAAAGAAAACCGCAACCACATAAAGGAACATCGTCTTCATCAACGATCATAATTCTAAAGGCATAGAATTATCATACTCCACCATAAGAAAGTATCACCACTTAGAATAAATCATCCTAAGAATTTCACCTCGACACATGTTGAAAAACCTGCTGAAAAATTTATGGTGCAACTTCCATTTGGCATACCCGGAAGTTCATCAGCCATCAACATAACTTCACCACACATCTTGCATTTATGCCAATCCAATGCCCATGTGCAGTTCCCCCGCTAACAGAAACACATCCCTTTTCATGGTATCACGGGCATACCATAGGGATGACACAACTCAAAAGAATTCATCGCCGTCAGTAGCGACGGAGATACTGTTAGCTGTATCGGAGCCTTTTGTCGAACTCGCTGCTCCACCTGGACAATTTCTCTTGACATGCCCAGACTCTCCACACTTCCAGCATACCGGAATCTTCTGGGAGTGTTTCTTCTTCTTCTCGTTCCTGCATACCATAGCCATTCCTTCTGAAGAAGCATAGTTGCTACTTTCCAGTCGTTTCTCCTCAGACAAGAGTTTACCAGTAACATCTGCATACTTCAGGGTCTCTTTCCCATACATCAAAATAGGCTTCATATGCTCATAGGAAGATGGTAAAGACAGTATGAGTCTTAAAGCTTTATCCTCATCTTCAGTTTCCACTCCAATAGCCTCCAGTTCTGACACGATGTTATTAAGAACACTTAGATGATCTGAGATTTTTGTATCTCCACTCATACGAAGAGTATGAAATTGCTCCTTGAGATACAACCGATTCGAGATGCCTTTGCCTTGATACAACTGCTCAAGCTTCTCCCACAAATCTTTTGCCGTTGCAATCCCATGCACATTTGCAAGAACATTCTTTGCTAGACACAAACGAATAGCACTTGCCGCTCTCAAATCTAGATCTTCCCATTCTTCATCATCGACTTTACTGGCTCCGGCTGAATCCTTGCTAGAAACGGGGACAGGTCTCCCCCTCAACGCCTTGTGTAACCCAGACTGAATCAACACATCCTTGACTTGAACTTGCCACAAACCAAAGTTGATTCTTCCGTCAAATTTTTCTACATCAAATTTCATGGGACTGTATTTTGCCATCGTATCCGTATCTCAAAAAACAGTATTGTATACTAGAAAAATATGCACCAGACCTATACGCAATACACCCAATAAAGGATTCCCAGGTAAGAGTGGAGGGTCACAACGGACACGCTTAAATACCAATCTTTCCTAGACAGAACCTTCTTCAGATATATACGTATTTACAGCCCGCATATAATTCTATCGTACACAAAACGGTTAGTTGAATCCTCGTTTCTGATGTGGAAGATCAGACAAAGCTGCAACCACAGAGCATACTCCGAACCTTCAAAGTACCGAGACAACTCCAATACGATTAATAGAAATTTGTTTCTGATGTGGAAGATCAGCCAAAGCTGCAACCACAGAGCATACTCCAATTTCTAAAACCGAGACCTCCTCCAAAACCTGAAGCTCTGATACCACTTGTTGGGAAAATGGCCTCAATAATCCCTACAAACCTCCCAAAGACAATAATAGAAAAATAAACTGAACACAAGAATATACGTGGAAAACTCCAAAACCGGAGAAAAACCACGGGCCTCCAGAGAGAAAGATCCACTATATGATAAATTGTTACAATCACATAGACTAATCTCTCAAGCCACCCCCCCAAATTACACCCACACTCTCAAAGTTTTAACTAATACTTTCACCACTCTAAAATAAGAGAAAGAAAGAAATAACCAAACACTTATAGTGTATTGTTGGTTGGGATGCTTTGAAACCAAAGCCTTGGTCCTTATTTATAAGCTTGGAGACCTCCCAAGCTTTCATCCTTCTAGCAATGTGGGATGAGAGCTCTTATTTCATTTAGCCAAAAAACCAACAAAAAAGACCCAATGCTACTCTACAATGGAAACATCATCAACACAATCAATTAACCATTTCAATGGAAACATCACAAAATCAATCAACTAACATAATCAATCAACTAATTCAATAGAAACATCAAAAATAATAAATTCACCAATACAATCAATTAACCAATACTAATTTCACCAACATAATCAATAATTTCAAGAAATAAATAAATAATTTCATGAACTTCAAAAACATATACTTACTTGTTTCATTCTAGCCTTCTAGGGTTTGAATTTTGAAGAAAGCTCAAAATTAGGATTTGGGGTTACTAATTTCGGAATTGCTTCAGGCTACAAGAGTGAAGAGTACAAGTTCGATTTGCTTCAGCGAGACTAGAGTGCGAATTGCTTGAGGAATGAGGCGTCTTTTTTTTTCTTCTACTTCGACTCAGCGAGACAGGAACAACAGGAGGGAGTGGCGTAAATTTTTTTTTTCCAGACCTGTTTCTGCTTGCGAGAACTAACCAGCAACCAGGCGTCTTTTTTTTTTCCCTTGCTGGGCCATTTCCTGCGTGCTGGGCTACTGCTAATTCTCTTTAATTTTTTTTTTTGGCTTTTATTTTTGGGCTAATGGGCTGCAGAGTATATATAGGCTATTTCTAGATAAATTTTCAGTAGTGGCCCGTGCCACTATGGGCTAAAGCCCAGATCCGCCCCTGGTTACGGAGGTGGCGGTGGATATGGAGGAGGAGGAGGACGTGACCGTGGATACGGCGGTGGTGAAGGTGGAGCCCGTTACTCTCGGGGAGGCGGTGATGCCGAGGGAAACTGGAGAAATTAGATTAGATATTGTTTGTAGACTATCGGGATCTGGTTTGATATTTTCAATTTCGCACTGTGTTGTTGTGTTCACTGTTTTTGACCTGTTCTCAGTTACCCTGCCTTTATCAGATGCTTTGAGAAAGCACATATTATAGTGAAAAAATATGGTTCCGGTTGGCAGTTCCCGTATAATGAATTCCTTTATCACCAATACCTGAAAGCAGGTGAAAATTCCTCAATGGTTTTTACATTTTTTAATTTATGATCAGGTGAAAACTCCAAACTCACAAGAGGTGATCAGGTGAAAATTCTATGTTGACGCAGCATCCTTGGTATTTCACTAAGCATATTCAAACTTATAATTTTCTAATCACGGGAAATCTCAATTACTTACACGAATTCTTCCTCTATGGTTTTTACATTTTTTATGAAAATTCTGAGTTTAACTAATATATAAAAATATAAAATAGAACTAAAAACTATAAATCCAACCCTCTTGCTTCGTACCCTTTCATGATTCTAAGTCTTTTGCAAGAAGTAACAAACATTTCCCATGGTACATCTCCAACAAGCATCCAATCTCCATCTTTGTCTTCATAAGTTGCAGCATGCTTTGATCCATCGTACCTTTCATCCTCATTGTACAACCCTATAGTGCACGAAAACATCTCTTGTAAACCCTTCATCAACTCCCCATAGCTTTTGTAGACTTTTAGGTCAACTTTTCTCAAATATGGAGCTCCATCCATGCTCACTTTCACGTACATAGCGGACCATGTCTCCGGCAATACTTTCTTCCCTTGTAATACGTTTTTACGGTAAGACCTTACAGGCGGCCACCCAACTACCTGTTCCCTGAAATCATCAAAACAACTTTACATGAGTTTCTGCATGTAGGTACGTTGAAAAAGTAACAGATTTTAGGGTGGCATGATTTTATGTTACTTACTTCGCCGGAGGTGAAGATCTTGATTCTTCATTTTGACTCATCTCGGAGGAGCTTCTTTTGGTGCTTTTGGTGAGGGAAGATGTCGTCGTCGTGTTAATCTCCGGCAAGTCGTCGGTTCCCGGCAACCCTAATCTTAACTCGGTTGCTTTGTAATTCAGATCCATCTTGAAGGTTAGAGATTGGTTCTTGAAATTTATCAGTATGATTATGTCAGGCAAGTTTCTTGATTTTCCGGCGGTTAAGAATTTGTGTGTGGTTTTGGAATCGAAGAGGATGTGTTATTTATAAGATTGTGGCTGGAACTTGTGCATGAACTCCTAAACATGAAAATAATTGATGCCCGATCGCACATAAATTCCACGCGCTCTTTGTGTACTACCTTAGCATTCCCTTTAGGCCCTGGCCACAATATTTTAATAAAAATATAGAAGAATAAATTACAGTTTTGATCCCTGTGATTTAACTTTTTTTCATTTTTGGTCCATCATTGAAAGGGCTATTAATCTGCCATCAAACACTTACGTGGGTGCCTATGCATTTACAACATTTAATGAACTGGTTTATTAATAAAAGTTAGAATCAGACATGATAATAACCACGAACCTAGCTAACACGTAAACCAATGAACATACTTTATCTGAAATTTTTGTTAATTATTGGATAATGAAATAAACAAATACCGATGTCGAATACAGAGATGTCTTCAAGGAAACTCTTATCTACAAGACCACCAGAGAGACAGACATGGGGGAGGGGGGTTACTTTTTTTAATTAATATAATAACTAATAGATTAAAAATTGAAAAAGAAATCAGAAAAGATAATTTGGTCTTTTAACTTAGACCATGGACCAAATGTGTTACCATTTTGCCATCACAGGGACCTTCAGCATAAAAAAAATATGGACTTGGACTACAAATTGTGGTAAACTACAGGGACCAATTCTGTAATTTACTCAAGAAAAATTGTTTGACTTGCATGAATGTAGAGCGAGTGAGGGGACAATTTGTCTTATGACACAGCTAAAGATGTTGGTCAGATGAGCGGCACGCTTACACCACCATTTAAAACAGTGGGGACATCACAATGCTTGGTTGTGGAACACCCTGTGGTCCTCGTCATCAACGGCTGTGACTCGACCTTATAATTCACACGAAGTCGTAGCTGGACCGTAAGATCGTGGTCCCACTCAAAGGTAAATACCATGTGTGAGAGGCCAACTTTATGTCGGGTGATTGAGACAGTGCACATGTGTGGATTACTGATTGGTGGGCCCATCAAGGGATTTGTGTGTTAAGCGCTACATGTCATGTGGGTGTGGGGCAGTTCCTGGCCCGCACGAATTATGTACGCGTATTTTAGACGTGTGAAAAAATAATTTCCTTTACTTTCTTATAGGAAACTCGTAATGAAGGGTATTTCATGTACTTTTGAACGGTACATGTAACTAAAAAAAATCATATGTATTTATGTTTTTACAGCCGTTCCATTATGTTTTAACATCTGTTTAATATATATCAGATATACCTTTAATTAAAAGACATCATACGTACTTTAAATGCTTATGTTCTAGATTTGGTTAAACTAAAAGACTATTTATTCAATAACGCTAAAAAAATGCTAACGCCATGTTACAAAGACTATCTATAATCAAGAGTCTTGTGAATATATTCAGCATATAAAATTTTGAATAATAAGAAAAAAGAAATAATCTCAACAATATGAACAAACACATGTATCTAGAGAGGATTTTAATATCGACCATTTCAATACCGACCACCTTAATGTTAGGGATCTCAATACCAACCATTTAAATATCAATTATTCTGGGGAAAAAAGTAAAGAAGTTCAAAACCAAGCCAACGATCTAAAAATTATAACCAGTACTTTGATAACTTTAGTGGAACGAGACACGATTGTAACAATTTCTACATGTATATGTTAATATATGTTTTTATTTTACTATCTATGTTTAAGTTTTTTATAATGAAGTTGGAATAAATTAATTGTTTTATTTTATTATTTATAATCATTATAAAATATAATAGAATATAATAATTACAATCAAAATATAATAAATCATTAAATGGGAATTACAAGATTTATAATACTAAAGTACTAATTGAACTTATATTGGTTTTTTGTAATAAAATAAGGGTTAATGAGATGAATAATGGTCCGTCGTATATAAAGGTTGTATGAATTAATCATTTAATTGAAAAACAAAATGATTCTGGTTTTGACGTTCTATTAGACCTAATTTTGCCGTTTCTTCAATAAAATAGTGGACGATTTGATATGGTCTTATGCATCATAATATTTTGCATTAAGAATATTTTTAGTTTACTTTGGTTTATGTTGCGAATGCATATCGGAAGAGGGCCAATGAAGGTGTGTTGGCATGGTCCCATTTCATCCATATCCAAACGAGTCTTTACTTTCAAGTTGAAGTTTGATGATGACAAAACTGTGATCTAACATTAAAATAATTATTGTTAAAAGGGCTTTAAGGAATTTACAGAGTTTTCTTTGTCTTACTCCAGTACCACTAAGAGAGATGTACATCGGCAAAGAAAGGCAAAACGAGAGGTGTTTTTTGTAGGAAGAGACAAATATACTATGAAATGTGTAATATATGTGTGACAGAGTTTGAGAATCAGTTAGAATAAAACAATATATAAGACATCAACCGGATATGTTTATATATTTTTGTTCAAGTGGTTGTCAATTTTGATTGTGTAATAAACTTATAATAATGATTGAAAAAGCGTCTTCTTAACAAAGGAGACACGACATGTTAAAAGATAGTATAATCTTTTTGGAAGGGTCTTCTCTAACGAGGATGTTCAGGTCAGCTTCCACGTACCTTGACTAATCTCCCATGCGAACATGAAGCTATGCAGTATCCCCTGGAATCACCACAACTTCTGTAGCCATAAAAATGTATGTATCGGGCCTTGAACGTGGGTCAGTGAGTTATGCATTACATCTTCACATGCATTGCCAAACAACTAAACTTATGTGAAAACTAAAAAACGTAAATGAATAATTTTATTTGACTATTTATTAATATGGATAATGCTACAGTAACACATCGAACTTTTCATTTTGCATCTATTTGGTCCCTTAAGTTTTTTTTCTTACTGTCTAGGGGCTTAATGTTTATACAACCGGATTTAATTGGTCATCGGGGGTTACTGTAGCAAAATATTTTGCTACAGTACCCCCACAACATTTTGAAAATGCATCTAAATGGTCCCTGAACTTTTTCAGATTTATTCAGATTTTTTTCTTATTGCCCGGTTTTCGAAACCTTAAGCCCCTAAGGAGCAACGAAAAAACATAAGGGATCGAATAAATACAAAATGAAAAGTTTGGTGGGTTATTATTAGGGATGGCAATGGAACAGGTATGGAACGAGTATTGGTGATCTCAGTCTCATACCCTATTATAAAATCGCATCTCAAACCCGGTTCTGTCGCGTCGGGTACCCGGTTAGTAAATAACCATCAGATTCGTGGTTATACCCATGGGTATCTGGTATCCCAATATATGATAATAATAGGTTGAAAATTTACCCGTTGATGCTTAATAAGAAGAAAGAAAGTGACGATACATGATAATTAATAGAAGAATGAGATATCATCAAAGGAGATGCATACATAGTAAAGAATTGATGAGTTGAAGAAGGAGACACGGAAATTGGAAAATTATATATCACATACAATATACTATATACAATTTTGGGTAAGTAATAATTAGATAACGGTAGAAATGGTAAATAGTATTCACATAATAATCAACCATATATAATATTAAAATATGGATTTGCAATCTCATATATAAATAATAAAATTATATGTATATAACAATATATGGTTCAGGGTCGGGTATATGAGATCGGGTAATCGGGCGGGTATGACCTCAATACCAAAACCATCCCATACCTGCGAAATTTTTCTAGAAAAAAACTCATACCCGGTCCCATAACCATTTACCCGGTTCAAAACCAGTCCCAAAAGTTTCGGATTCGGTTTTTCCCATCGAGTTCGGGTATTTTTGCCATCCCTAGTTACTATAGCATTATCCCTTTGTTAATATGTTATTTGAGTAGATAATATAAAACTGGTTAACTTAACCTTGTAATCATCATATAATCATAAACAATATTTGTTAACCTTATAATCATCATATAATCATAAACAAAATTTGTTCATCCAAATATTAAAACTTGATTATCAAAACATCAAATCACAATTATCAAAGAAATCAATATGAAATGTCATTATTATGACGACGAATTTATGATCTTCTTATTAGGTAACATATATCTAGTTTACAATAGGCCACATTTGACATGCCTATATAAGAATACACTAGTAGACTCAACTGGAACTGGTAAGATGCCGATAGTGGCACGTGCTCTTACTTAAGATTTCACTAGAAATAGCCCAGTAAAGGTAAGCCCAAATATTATGCAATAATTCAGCTCAATTGAGGAGAAAATTGAAGACGTAATTGATGTTGGACTCTCCCATTCGCTTATCAGGATTTCACGACTCAAAGTCTCAAACACTAACTCTCGCTGTCTCCTGTTGTGTTGTTTGGAAGTTCAATCAACAAAAAAACGCAAGTCACAAGGTGCAAAGGTGTAAATTAACATCTTGCTGATTTGGTGAAACTGGAAATTACAATAAAGATCTCTCTCTAAACTGATTTTGAGTTCTTCCCAAACCCTAGAGTGAAACAGGTAAGTATGTATTTTTTTAAGGTTTGTAGATAAGTTGTTTATTTGATTGTTTTTGAAATTAATTCTAGTATTGGTGAAATTAGTGGTTGTTTCCATTGAAATTGCTTTGTTATATTGCATCAGAAAAAAATTGGTGCCACCACTGCTCCTAGTTTCTAGTTCCGCCACTGCTAGTAGACAATATACAAATGGATTTATAGTATACTGATTGATACTCTCATGCAGTTTGATATAGAGGCTGAGACTAAACGCTTAAATTGGACCTAAAGTCGTGGAACGACGAAATGATATGCCCTTTGTGAAGATGTATGAGTATAGGAGGTTGGAGGGCACATGAAAGACTTGAATTTGGTTTATAGTTATATATCAATTGTTAGCCAATAAGTTTATTGGGCTCTTTTAGTTTGGGCATCTTGAAAAGACAAAATATGTAGGAAAACAATTAGGTTAAACCCTAACTAAAATGGTTGAACAAGAGGCCCAAACTAAAAGAGTCCAGTAAACATATTGGCTAAATCAATATGCTTAGTAAGTTGATGTTGAACCATAATGATGAAAAGGTGGACAACATTGGCATTATCACAATAAACAATGATAGTTTGGATGAGTGGTGAGTAAAATACTGCATAGCTAAGTAGCTAAACAAGTTTCAACAACTGCATTTGCCACCACAATTAGAATATGATATAATTGCTTGATGTTTGGATGACCGTGAGGGTAACTTCTATTGGAATATGTTTTTTTTACCAAACGACTTGTAATATTTCTATGTTTTTCTTCAATCTGGTTTGATACATTTCAAATTCATGTAAATAAGAAGGTTATGCGACTCTGAGCACATGCTTTTCTGTTTAAATTTTCTTAACTTTTCTTTATAATGTATTGTAAGAGCAAAGTAAATAATGTCCATTTGCGAGAATGTCACCTTACCCATTCTTTCCCATATTTTATATTTTCACTTCAACATTTTCGCCTACTTCAGTTCCGGCAATAACTATTTGCGTCAAAACATTATTGAATACGTATTATTCCTCTTTAGCATCTCAATTCTCAGATCATAGATATCTACATAAGAAGGTTACTAAAAATCTTAATAAAAAGCTAAACATAATATTATAATAATAATTAAAATTAAAATATCATAATAAACGTTATAAACAAATAAGATGGATATAGTTGCTTTTTTCTGTGGAACTTGTTGAGACACGTCGAGAAGCCAGAGTGTACTTTGTAGTTTGTACACACGTGTAAGATAATTGTTGTTGATGGACATCATGTGGGCCAGCAGCCACACGTGAAACCATTGAATTTAGACTTTTTGAATTGGGCTCCATCTGTCTCCTTCTTATTAATTATGTGGGCCAATAGTGAATAGCCCAACATATATTTATGGACCGCAAAGTCTAACATTCTCGGTTGTAGCCTCCGTAGTTGAAAACTATATACTCCCTCCGTCCTAAAATGATAGTTCATGTTTCCTTTTTAGTTTGTCTCAAAATGTTAGTCCACTTCTAAATATAAATGACATCTTTATCAAAATAACCCTAACTTTAATTGTAACAGTCAACACATCTAGTGTCGGCATTAAATGCAAAGAAAGGGTAAAACAGTCATTTTGTGGGGAAAAGTAAGATGCATTTAATGTTTCTTAATATGTGTGTTTTTTGTCTGTGGACTATCATTTTGGGACGGAGGGAGTAATATTTTATTATGAGCTTGGCAGTTTAAAACGTTTTGCGTATCGTCACAATTATTACAAAAAGTATTAGTACTTGTCGTTAGACGTGGCAAAGTCGGACAGTTCAATGTTGTTAGTGGGTCAAAACTGATTAAACTAGAGTTCGTCTGTAAACTTATTTTGGTCGATTTTTTTAAGGGTGTAAATGAGTCGAGCTATTCGTGAGTTATTCGGGATCGACTCGTTAAAAGCTCAACTCGAACTCGAGTTAAATGAGCTCGAGCCTTGTTTCAGGCTTGTTTATTAAACGAGTTCGAGGTCGAGCCTCACTATCGAGCTCAACTTAGGCTCGCGAGCCTAAACAAGCCTGTATATTTTTATATAATAAATATTTTTTTTATTTTATAATTTATTAATAAATATTAAACGAGCCTAAACGAACCGAGCTCGAGCCTTGTAAAATTTAAAAGAGCCGAGCTCGAGCTCGAGCTCCGTGAATTTAAACAAGCCGAGCTCGAGCTCTAGCCCTATGGATTTAAACGAGCCGAGCCCGAGCTTAACCGAGCTTGAGCTCAGCTCGACTTGTTTACACTCCTAGATTTTTTAAATTCTATAAATGATTAATGCATAACTTATTATTATATGTTTAATAAGAATTGCAAACAATATAGAGACTTCCGCGTAAAAAACACTTTGATTATTCAATACGTATGATTTTTTTTTGTTTTTCTGTAAATATATACACGATAAGCCACGTCATATGTACAATTGCAAGAACTATGACTGGATTAATTGATTAATCGTCTTATTAAATCAGTAAAAAGAGCCCTAATCATCAATGCGATCAATGTTTATTAACAAGTTTTGTAGACCTTATACCTGAAAAACGTTATAGAGATTAAACGATATAATATATTTTTTAATAAACCCGACTTTGTCCGAATTAGAGATGAATGATTTGGAGCTGGCCCAGCTGGGCATGAGATCAAAAATCAAAACAAGGCCTGGCCCATCAATCCTTATCCTTTCATAGTTCAGTCCTAGGCCTATTAAAACCCAAAATGCATACATTTTTCAGCAAGGATAAATTGGGCCCTAAGTCCAATCTTATAGACAAGTTTCTTTTAATTTTTTGAAGCCAAGCCCTAATGGCTTTTGGCTAACAAGGCCCAATCCAAGAGCCTAAACGGCACCTTTTATAAATAATTTATGATTGCTTGGAAAATCTATAATGGTTTAGGATCTTATGTACTTTTATGTTGTATATTTTTAATGTATTATTTACTGAATTTCTTTGAGGTAGACTGTTTAAGATATGTTTGTATCGTTGTCAATTGTTCTGATTGTTGATTATATTATATTTTATAGGAAATTATCTGAGTAATGTATTGATTTTATAAATTATGTTATATATCTTATGTACTGTAATTTTCAAATGAATTTTACTTGATATTACAAATAGAAAAACAGAAAGAGTATGAGAAAAGGCTTATGCTCGAAAGCTTGGTTGCATTCTGATTCATAGCCTCAAATCTCGATTTGAAGTAGGTAACTCTTGTTACTTTGAATGTATATTAAATAGCAAATTTTAAAAATGATATTAAGTTTTAAAAAAATATATTTTGACACTATGTTATTTTTTTCAATTAAGTCACTAAGTTTTCATTTTTTTTTTCAATTAAGTCGCTATGTTTTCAATTTTGTTTCAATATTGAACATATGACCGGTCACCCTCGTTGTCAGCTGACGTGGCACCTAGATGTCAAAATTGAAAAAAATTAAAAACATAGTGACTTAATTGGAAAAATTGAAAACTTAGTAACTTAATTGAAAAATAATAACACAGTTCAAGTTACAATTATTGGAATTACCTTTCTTGTATCTCGAAATCTTTTGGTTGTCGAGCTAAAGAAAGGGATCATGAACATTGTTCAAGTTACAATTATTAGAATTACACCAACCCAAAATCCAACGCCATATCTCCTTGGCAACATCACAAGAATGCAAAGTATGGACAAGAGTTTCAGGTTCCTTGTTACAAATCAGACACATAATAGAATCAATCGGCACCCCTTTTGATGAAAGTTGACATCTATAAGGAAGACGATCACGTAAAACTCTCCATAGGGAAATTCTAATCTTTGTAGGCATAAACGTACACCACCTTGTCTTGGTATCCGAGGAAGGAAGAATAAATCGTCAATATGCAACCGAACTGAGGCAACCGAGAACTCACACAATCCATTCAAATTCCAATTCCAAGAATCATTTTATGTTGTTATGACAACCGATTGGATAGCTTGTGTCAACCCATTTAATTGCGCCAAGGTCCCCCCACGATAATGAACCCGAGCCTAATTCCAAGACCACTCCCCTTCAATCCAATATTCATTCATAGTACTGTCTTATTTGTTTCTAACACATAAAGTCTATTAAATTTAGAACAGAAAGGAATGTCACCCACCCAAAGAACCTTCCAAACCAACACATTTTTTCCATTTTTACCACGCAAACTCTTAATACAATTTACCCATAAAAGTATTGTCTTCATGTAAAAATCTCCATCTCCATTTCAAAAGCAAGGCATCATTAGGCTACCAATTCCAAGACCATCGTGACTAAACGAAGCTAAGCACTTATCCCAAGCAATTTAATTTATTTTTCTTTCACCTTCTTTAAAATCCCAAAATATCTAGTGCAAATATTTTCAAGCTTTTTAATAATCGAATTCGACGCTTTAAAAAGAGACAAATAGTAAAGATGTAAGGAGCTCAAAACCAGACTTTACCAAAGTGATTCTTCCACCAATCGACAAAAGTGGAATTTTTCACTTATCAAGTCTCTTAGTAAATTTTTCAATAAATACATTCCAAGTCGTACTTTTCTGCGTATTATTTCCGACCATGACACCCAAATAGTTAATTTTTTTCCATGGTACATCCTGTTTTCGTAGCAAAGTCCATCACTTTTTCATCATTTACACCGATACCAATGAATTTTTATTTTTGAATTTTGATTTTTGAATATTGATTTTTAGACTCGACACCTGGTAAAAAGAATATAGAACACGTAACAAGCATTGTAAATTATCCCTTGACCATTTACCCAAAATCAACGCATCATATGTATATAATAAGTTTGAACGCACCAACTCTGAGTTTTCGACCTTTACGCCTGACAACACTGGGGTCGTTATGCGGTCAAAATTAAGAAAATAAACCTCACACACTAGTATAGCGGTAGCAAGGGTCGATCCACGGGAGTTTGGTGGTTAAGATAGGACGATAGCTTACCAACTGTAGTGTCACGCTACAGCCAGATGGACTAACTATACTTTTCCAAAAAGCAAACAAAAACACAATTCCAAAACAAGTTCCAAAATCCAATTCAAACATGAACTAAACTAAACCAAATCCAATCCTAGACTATGAATACTTACTGAAATCAGAAGCTAAGTTCAGAATCCAGAAGCAAACAAACAATCCAACCAAACCAAACAAGCATTCAAACACAAATAAAGCTAAAAAGTGCAATAAAACCATGAACCGAATGATTACTTCAATTAAAAACCAAAATAAAAGATCCAATGTACTGAAATCCGAAAATAAACAACCCTAGACTAAAGCTACTGGTTTGAACAATCCAGAAACACTAGTCTAGAAGCTAATTTAAACTAAAGAACATTAACTAAAAGTGAAAACACAAAAAATACCAAGAATGGTTGCTGAAATTCTGAAAGTTGAGTCAAAGAAGCCTTAAGTCCACCTTAGGGTTCGATCTTCGCCTCTAATTTTCGACCTAAAGACCTCTATTTATACTTGAAAAATCCGATCCGCGGCGCGCAAGGCATAGAACCGCGACGCGCGTATAGCCTTATCGTGGCGCGACGCGCGTATCACCTTTCCCACGGCGCGCGTGTTAACTCGACTGATATTGGCTTGATTCAAACTTCTTCCATTTTGTCCGCATTTAGTCCCTGTTTTTAACATTTTCTTGCACACAAGTACTAGCACAAAAAGTGAGAAATACAAATACAACTATGATATAAATTCACCAAGAATAGGGCCTAACAACGACTAAAATACTTGATATTACTAGGCGTTATCAAACACCTAACACTTGTGCCTTGCTTGTTCCCAAGCAAGAGAGTTTTTAACAGATTTTAACTAAGACTCAAACAATTTTTGAACGTGTAACGCCAAGACACGCTTTATTATATAATTATAATAAAAGGGTAAATTGGTCATTTTACCTTGGAAGGGTAAAATGGTCTTTTGGACAGAAAAGTATTTGGTTTGAAATAATATTTTGAGTTTTGGACTTAAAATGTTATAAAAAACTGAATTCGGGTCGTTTTACCGAAAAAGGGTATTTTGGTCATTTGACCATGTGAAAGACCAAAAATGAAAAATATTGTTGGTTGTGGCAAAAATGTAAGAAATGAAAGTTTTATTGTGATAAAACTTGATTTTGTGGTCAAAGTTCAAGAAAATGAACTTTAGGACTAAAAATGTAAAAATTTATGGTATAAATAGAAGAGAGTTGACTCTCTCCTTGACTATCCAATTGTGCAGCAACGGGAGAAGAGAATTGAGAGAGATTTCTGGAAATTCTTGAAGCTTGAAGCATGGAATTGGAATTTTAGCTTGGAATTGATGATTCCTAAGCTTGAAAGGTTAGTTTTAACCAAGTTCTTGAAGTATTCTTGGTTTGGTTTTATAGAAACTGAAATTTGTACATTTCAGTTGTGATTATGTGGTTTAATTGATGTAATACTTCCATTAAGTCATGCTAGTAAGGACTTAATTCAAGAAAATGGAAGTAGGTTGTTATTTTTGATGAATTTGAAGTTTTGGGGTTTTGGAACTAAGAACCCTAATTCTTCATATTGATTGATTTAGTTGTTTTGAATGGTTGAAAACCTTGTTAAAGTATAAGGTTTTAGCCTAGGAACAAACCCCAAACGATTAAGTCGAGTATTAAGGGCTTAAAATGAGAAAATGGGATTTTGTAGCTTGAAAATCGGAGTTTCTGGTCTGCTGATCAGCCCTCGCGACGCGACCAGCATGGTCGTCGCGACGTCGCGACTCGAAGGGCATGACCTTCGCGACTTGAGGAGCATGGTCCTCGCGACTCGAGGAGCATGGTCTTCGCGACGCGACCATAGGGTCCGTCGCGACGCGAGCCCTGGGCAGAAACTAAATTGTTTTCTGTGAATTTTTCAAGTTTGATTCTTGTGCTAGGCTTGTCCGATTGACCTGAAATTTTAAACATAGGTCTAATATGTTGTAAAACTTCAAGGAAAATTATCGGAATACGAATACGACCTCCCGAAAGTACTGTAGTAGAATACGCATATTTCGGGAAGTGTATTAAATTTTATAACGATGGTTATTGATTGGAAAAGCTTGGAAATGTTTCCCAATTGTATGGTATAGGACTCTTATGTATTAGAGTCAATTGAAATGATTATTAACCTATTATCATTTGGTATATAAATGGATATATAGGTATGGGACAAAATGGTTGTGGTGCACGCAAAGGCAAGAAACAACCGGGATTAAACGCAGCTAGTAACCAGGTGAGTAATCTCACTGATATCATATATGACATATGATGATTGGACTGTTACAGGTTGAAACAGCTTCGAGGGACGTAAATGACAAGTTTGAAGAGTGTTGACATGACAAGACCAGATAATCCGTGAGTCTATAATAGACAAGAACGGAGCTGTGAGTCAGTCAATATTATTGGTACGACAAGACCAGATAATCTGTGAGTCTTTAATAGACAAGAACGGAACTGTGAGTCAAACCTAAAAATAGACAACAGCGGGCTAAACCGTGAGTCTAGGCAACAGCGGGCTAACCCGTGAGCCATAATTTACTCTGATGAGTCAAACCTATATATAGACAACAGCGGGCTAACCCGTGAGTCTAGGCAACAGCGGGCTAACCCGTGAGCCATGGTTTACTTTGAGGAGCCAAACTTATATAGACAACAGCGGGCTAACCCGTGAGTCTAGGCAACAGCGGGCTAACCCGTGAGCCACGGCAACAGCGGGCTAACCCGTGAGCCATATCTAACCGGTGCAGCCTATATGGCTATGATATTGTTACAGGTACATGGTGCGGCCTTTTGGCTATGATATCGGGTTATTGAACCCAGCTGGTGCGGCCTGCGGGCTATGATTTATGTATTGATATTGTTTTGGTGCAGCTTACATAGCTATGACACAGGGTGCGGCTTATATAGCCATGACATATGATGCAGTCCATTGTGACTAAGAAACATGGGACAGAAACGATAGATAGGGTTATCTGTGCAAATAACTGATATGGTTTGATAATTGCAGGTTGTCATGAAGTAGCCTGTAAGGCTACAAAATTAGGATGTAAAATCCTAAGAGATATATGGTCAGCCAGTAAGGCTATGAGTTTGGATTCGATATCCGAACAGATATATGAATATATTTGATACATGTTATTTGCAGAAATGATTACTCACTGAGCTTTGTAGCTCATACCATTTGTTAAATGTCCCTGCAGGTTAGCATGATACTGATAGGGAATAGATGGAGTCCGTGACTCGTGAAGTAGGACTCTTAGATGCTGTCAGTAGCAACCCGGCTTTAAAGGAGACTATGGTATTTTATACTCTCCTTGATACGCTTGTACCCGTTTTTACTATAATATACCCCTTTGTTGTGGTTTTAAATGAAAATTTTTTTCAGGGGTGTTTTGTTTTAAAAGCCGGGTGTTACAGAACGTGTTCAATTTCAAAGTTTATTGTTTCCAGAATTAGATTGAAAATAGTTTTTGCAAACATAACTAGAATATCCTTTGGAATTCACGACTTTCTAGAGAACCCTTGATTACAAATTTTCTGTCCACAAGAGAGTATACATACTCATTCAGATTCCAAAGGCCGTTAAGGAATTGTCCATGACTTTTGATGTTGTCCGTGTAACGAGCTTTCGGAAATGTCATCCCAGACCAAACGATCTTAGGTGGTAATGTGCATAAGTACCTCTTCGAGGCCACCTATTTTTGACCTACCAGCTCGAACAACAAAGGTCACTGATTGACAGTCCCTTCCTAAATTCCAATCCTAAAAATATTCCAATCTTCTAATTCCTAAAACTCAACTTACTAAACAGATAGCATGATCAAAACTAAATTGTATTTCTTGAAAAATACCAATGTTATAACATTCAAACACTATTCGTTTCAAAATTACAATCTATTAAAAATTTTGAAAAAATTGCTAAAAATTTTGAAAATTTGTCATTTCCCGCAAAAATTTCAAAAACACTCTTTCGACCGTCCACACCCCACACTTAAAACCGTACAACGTCACCGTTGTACATAAAAATTATTTCAGAATAAGGGAGAAAGAGTTACCCGTTTAGACGATAGGCTGCTTGTTGGAACTCGATTGTCACAGGATACAAAAACACGAACTTCTCACAATTCAGATTTCTAGGAGTTGT
This sequence comes from Cichorium intybus, assembly GCA_023525715.1. Classification (NCBI taxonomy): domain Eukaryota; kingdom Viridiplantae; phylum Streptophyta; class Magnoliopsida; order Asterales; family Asteraceae; genus Cichorium; species Cichorium intybus. The sequence continues at coordinate 156,993,099 of CM042010.1, read as the reverse complement.
GGCGCAACACTAAACACGCCGGTGAAATGGCAAGTGTAGGGGTACAATGACCCCACACTTGCTTGAAACAACTCCTCCATAGACTCCATCTGGTATTCACATGCAAACACTCACAAACAAATTAAATGCAAACAAGAACAAAAATATAAACGATAAAGCATAATAAACAAAAGATAGTGATAAGTTCTGTACAATGTCTCAAAAAATAGAAAGAAAAATACATCAGTCATCATGGTGGGTCCTAGATGGACCAGGCTCATCATCGGGGTCACTCGAAGGGTAGTTTGGGAAGTCCTCAATACGTAACTGGAGCATGATCAGCCTCTGCGTCTCAGCCATCCAATGGTGGTGAGCCTCGGCGCGTGTCATCCACCTGTCCAAAGCTCTCACAGCATCCTGTATGTCTGCGAGTTGTGGTGGTGGCTGGGGCTGAACTGGTGGGTCCACCCTCCGTCGCTGTCGCCTCACCGGCTGCTCCTAGGGAACCTCTGCCGGCTCCGTCGGCATCCTCTGAATCATGCCTGCTCGTGGCTGGTGGATAATCCTCATGTTCTCCAGGTACCGGATCGATGTTCTGGAGGGTGGTGTCGCTGTCATGCTCGCCGTGACCTCAGCTATCAAAATGCCATAAGATCGGGCCAGGCGGGTGATGTAACACCCGGCTTTTAAAACAAAAACACCCCTGAAAATTTTTCATTTAAAACAAAGGTTTCAATATGTAAAAAAACCATAACAAAAGGGGGTATATCTCATTAAAAACGGGTACAAGTGTATCAAGGAGAGTATAAAATACCATAATCTCCTTTGAAGCCGGGCTGCTACTAACAGCATCTATAAGTCCCACTCTTTAGTCACGGACTCTATCTTTTCCCTAATCAGGATCATGCTAACCTGCAGGGACATTTAACAAATAATATGAGCTATAAAGCTCAGTGAATAATCATATCTGCAAATAACCTGTATAAGAATACATTCATATATAATTTCCTATATATGATAAATCTCTTCTGACTCATCTTTTCAACACAAGGTCCCATTCTATAGCCTCTTCCGGCTAAACGTATATATATTTGGATATCGGATCCAAACTATTAGCCTTACTGGCTGATCGTATATATCTTAGGATTTCACATCCTACTTCATAGTCTTACAGGTTGTTATTTGCATCCATTTCTGTCCCATATTTCTTAGTCACAATTGACCGCACCGTATTTCATGGCTATTTAAGCCGCACCCTGTGTCATAGCTATATAAGCTGTACCAAAATATTTTCAATATATAAGTCATAGCCCGGAGGCCGCACCAGCTGGATATAGCATCCAATATCATAGTTATTTATGGCTCACGAGTTTGTCCCGCTTTTGCCTAGACTCACGGCTCCGTTCTTGCCATTACAATGACTCACGGATTATCCGGTATTGCCTTTTCAAAGGTTGACTCACAGCTCCGTTCTTGTCTATCGTAGACTCACGGCTTATCTGGTATTGTCGTATCATTGACTCACAGCTCCGTTCTTGTCTATCGCAGACTCACGGCTTATCTGGTATTGTCTTTTCAATGCATCTGTAAACTGTCAAATTTCGTCCCCCAAATCTATTTCAATCTGTAACAGTCCAATCAATACATATCATATATGATATAAGTGAGATTACTCACCTGGACACCTGCCGCATCTAATTCCGGTTGTTTCTTGCCTTTGCGTACACCACAACCATTTATCCCGTACCTATATATTCATTTATATACCAAATGATAATAGGTTAACAACCATTTCAATTGACTCTAATGCATAAGAGTTCAATATTATAACATTACAAACAATGTCTAGATGATAAACTTTCCTTTTACCATCTTTTCATGAATTATATGCTTTACCGAGGCATTCGTATTGTTCTACAGTGCCCCCGAGGAGTCAAAAACTCAATTTAATATTTTTCTAGGACTTTTCAAACCATCATGGACTTATGGTTCAAGTTTGAGGTTAATCGGACAAGCCTAGCGAAAATTCACACATTTGAGCTCTCTGCCAGGCAAGCACGACCCGTGCATATTTTGCCCTTAAGAGAGCACGACCCGTGCAAGTGGGCGCACCGCACCTGGAATCTGGGCGCACCGCGCCTGTCGAGGTACAGCATATGCACGACCCGTGCAGATTAAGCACGACCCGTGCTTAATCTGGGAAGTTTCATTTCAGTCGCGATTTTTCACTGTAGCACCCTGTTTTGACATATTAAGTTCTTATTGTTGTTCTTAATCATTTGGGGTTTGTTTACAGACTAAAACCCTCCATTTATACAAGGTTTTAATCCATTGAAATCAATTCAATTAATAAAAAGGAAGATTTAGGGTTCTTAGTTCCAAAAACCCCAAAACTCCAAAACCAACAAAATCAATGGTTTCAATGGCATGTTCTTATCATATGAACATGTTTGAACCCAGAAATCATATACAAACTTCATGGATTTCACTGAAATTGCAGATTTCAGTTCACCCACAAAACCCACCAAGAACAATCTAGGTTAGAACTTGAATTACTAACCTTTTACTTGAAAACTTCAATTCCAAGCTATGATTTCGATTCCATGCTTCAATCTCCAGTGAAGATCAAAGAATCGCATCTCAAACTTCTTCCCGTAGCTTCCAAATGATCAGCCACATAATTATGGAGATATTTCTCCCTTTTTATATTTTCCAGATTTTCACTTTAGCCCCTCAAGTTCTATTTCTTGAACTTTGGCCACAATAATCAAGTTTTATGACATAAGACTTTCATTTCTTATATTTTTGCCACAAGCAAACAATATTTTAACATATTTGGTCTTTCCCATGGTCAAATGACCAAATTACTCTTTTATGGTAAAATGACCAAATTACCCTTTTTCTAGTATTAACTTTCTAATACTTAGAACACCATATCAAATCATAAATACACTATGATTAACGTATAAATACTTAACAAAAGTATCGTGGTGTTACAGGTGATGAAGTGTTCGCCGGCCATAGGACTGCTGTCAGATACACCCGCTGCCCGGGTCATCAAGGAAACCGCCTGTGCATACGCCAGGTTGAGAAACCTGCTGGCATCGGAGAGCACCCACATGAAGGTCATATTCTCCCCGGACACCTTCTCACATCCCCTCAGCTGCATGATGGAGGTGGATATGATACGGTGCATCAAACAGTGTAATGGGTCGCGGAGCTGGCTCTCCTTGGCCGACCCGGTCTCGAACAAATCGTTGGACATTGCTGCCCAAATAAACGCGTTAGCCTCCTTGTAACGACCCAAAAATCTCTAATTTATATTCGAGAAAATACGAGAGGAAAAGACCAAAAATATTTTGAAAGTTTTAAAAATAAATTACTTAGAAATGTGGTAAAATACCAAAAGTTTGGAGAAAGATGAGGAGAAAAGGGTAAAATAGTCATTTGACATCCAAATGACTTTTAAGTAAGGAAAATATGATTTTTGGAGCTAATATGTAATGAAATAAAATTTTGACACCAAATAATGGTGATAAGTATTTGAAAGTTAATTCTAGTAAAAAGATGGTAATTTGGTTATTTTACCATAAAGGGGTAATTTGGTCATTTGCCCATGTATAAGATTTATTATGAAAGTATATTTTGGTTTTTTGGACCAAAAATGTAAGAAACTAAGTTATATGTAATGAAATTTGATTGTTGGTGGCCAAAGTGCAAGAAATGAAAGTTCAAGGACTAAAACTGTAAATATGGAAAATATAAAAATAAGAAAATATCTCATTAATGATCATAAAATCTGAAGAGGGTCTAGAGACTACGGGAGAGAGCGAGAGAGCATCAGAGAAGAGAAGGATTTCTGGAAATCTTTGCAAGAAATTGAAGTTAGAATTGAGGGTTTCCAAGCAAACAAGGTAAGAACTTCATGTTCTAAGCTTATTTCATCCAAGACTTGAACGAGAATCGTGCACTTGATTTCTGATTTTTCTAGAGGTCATGGTTCCAGTGAAATCATCTAAACCATCTTGCTCAAAATCATCAAGTAAACATGTTCTAACCCTTGAACATGTTGAAAATCAAGAAATGATGATTTTGGTCCAAGAGCAATAAGTCACGGGTTTAGATGAACAAGTGATTTTGATGAATCTAATGTGTTAGAAAAGGTGAAAGAAACATGTAGTAGTCATTAATTCAAAGGAATTGAAGCTTAGATGCAAAAAAAAATGATGAAATGGGTTTTTAGCTCAAGAACCCTAGAAATGGGTTAATGAGTTGAAACTGATTTCAAATGGCTCTAATGGTTTAGTTAAGTTAAAAATGTTATAAAAGAAACAAGAAATCAATTCATAAGCTTGAAAATTCAATAAATGGGTTTTTGGTGAAAAATGGTGTTTTTGGAAGAATTTTCAAGATTTTAAAGAAGGTTTAATGATTTTGAAGTTTAAAACTAAGTGTAAGTTGGTATTTAGCGCCTAGATATGACCCTAAACCAATTAAGTCAAGTATTAAGAACATATCTTAAAATCATCAAAGTATGTTGCTATTGTTGAAAAATTGGAATTTTGTTCAAAAGCCTTAGAAATCAATTTCACATGATCAAATTAATTCTAAGGGGTTTTAATGAGTTCCATATGTGGAAATTGTTGAAATAAATCTGTAGAAGTGATTAATATTGGATAATTTCGGTTTTGGACAAAAAAAATGCAAAAACGGGAATGTTTGGAAAATGATTTAAATCTATGATTTCAATGGTTAGAAACTGGAAAAAAATGAATGATTTTGCTCTTGGAACAATCCCTAGTGATTAAGTCGTGCATTAAGGGCTTAATATGGGAAAATGGTAATTTGTAGCATAAAAATGGAGCATCTGGTCGCACCAGACGAGATCGGGTCGCGATCCCCCTTAGGATCGGGTCGCGATCCCGCGTCAGAAGCAAAAATGCAGTTTTTTCAATTAGTCTCCTGCCAAGCCCAAATGGATTTTGAGTTTTGGTCTTACACTTGTCCGATTGACCTCAAATTTTAAACATAGGTCCAATATAGTGTGAAACTTCATGAAAAATTGTCGGAATCGAAATACGACCCCCGAGGGTACTGTAGTAAAATACGTATAAAATACGATTTAACTAAAGTTGGTCATTTAAAAGTTATAGACTTGTTATGACCCAAGATAGTATTATAAGGACTCTAATGAGTTATAGAATCAGTTAGCATGAATGTTAATGTATAACATGTTAATTATAGGTTCATGCCAAGTGATTATTTAATCACAAAAGAGTATAAATACAAGGAACGTGTATCCAATCCACTAGCAATACATGAGGTGAGTACATGCAGTATTTTTACCCATTCTGGGGTACATGGCAAGTAAGTATTTTCAAGATTTCTTATAAAATTTCTATATGTGAAATTATATGCAAGAGTATTAGTTCTAACTTGTTTGTGAAAGTATAATGTTATATTTGAAGTGTGTTTTGGTCTATGAACCAATTATGTGAAAGTATGTTTTGGTCTATGAACCAATTATGTGAAAGTATATTTTGAATACAAGTTATACATGTTTGAGAGTATGGATAGGCGTATAGCCATAAAATGTTCAAGAAGTATGTTTTGGTTACAAATTGTATATATTTTCAAGTATGAAAGGGCGTATAGCCACAAGATGTTTGGGAAGTATGTTTTGGCATTAAGCCTAAAATGTTATAAAGATATGTTTTAAACATATGGTTTATGTGAAGCGAAAGTTATGTATTTGGCATCTAGCCATAAAGACATACAGTGATGTAGTTTGGTACGTAGCCACAAGTTTTATATATATGAGAAATGTTCAAGCAAGCAGCAAGTATTTTGTATGACTGGTAATTGTAGCAAACAGCGTTAGTAAGGGAACTATGTTCCAACCTACCCGGGTTAGGTAAGGGGTCTACTGGGGAAAAATCCCCATCGCGAAGTAGATTGCCTCAGCACTTCTATGGTGAGGATTGATCCGTTCTTTCTAGCCATAGAGACTTGGGGTATCACTTATAGTGATTAAAGCCCTAAGTATAAAAATCCAGCAAGCTTATAAAACCAATCAAAGAAAGTAAGAAAGATGCTATTTTTGTAAAGTATGTCATAAAATGATTTTTCAGAAGTAAAGAGTTATAGTATATTGCTATTATAAAGTTTGGAAAGAAAATATTTTTGCAAGGCATGATATGTAATGATTTTGAAAAGTAAAGAGCTATGGTATGATATTATTATAAAACTTTGAAAGATGTTTTATGTTATAAGTTTTATAAAAAGGTTGGAAAAGAAATTAAAAGTTTGAGTCTAAAACTCATGTAACTCACGAGACATTATTGTCTTACGTATTTTATGTTTTGCCATGTATTCCAGGTCAAATTAAGTTGCTATCAATGGGATGAAGTTTAGCTGGAGTGGAGCTTAAGTTAGCTCCTATATTGGACTCAAGGTTAAATCCTTTCTTGCTTACTATTGTTAGCTTGATATGAATTTGTACACCCACTGTTTTAAGCATTTAAATTATCGGTTTTTGATAAACCGTATTTTTGTATTCATGTATTTATACGAAAAACCACAGTATTTGAAAACAGTAAAAATGGGGTGTCTCACTCCTACTGAGGCTTTCCCCTGATGCAGGCATGCAGCAAAGGTGCAAAGTGAATGCTCCTCGTCTCTGCCTCAGTATAAATCTCGGTGCGTCTGCCGAAGTCTCGTAGGTTGCACTCCCGGCTCTCTCCTCCCATCCTGAATCGGATCAGCTGGGATCGCGCCTCCTGTGATGCTGGCACGTATCGGCAAGTAGAAAGTAACTCGAGCACGAGCTCCTTGTACACCACATCCTCCACATTGGCCATGAGCCCATCCCAACCCTGACAAGTAAATGTGTGTGTCCCATCAGTCCAAGTACGGTGGAGGAATGGTAGAATCTCGGACCAAAGTCTCGCCTGCTCTAGAATCGTTCGGTCCAAATGAATAGCACCAAGCACCGATCGGGAACGAAGCTCATCGAGTCGTGCCTCGTACTGTGGAGTATCCTCTAGCATCTTTGGAAATCGAAGGAATGGATGATCTCGTCTGAACTCCATCTGCCCAAAAGGACCACAACAAAATATTTTGAAAAATCAGTCCCTGAAAATTGCATAGACACGCGCGACGTGGTTCAAGAACACGGCGCGTCGCGCCGTACGTCTGGTGCGAAATTTTTTCCAAAACTCTACGAATTCACCTGTTAAACTCGATCCAAAGCCACTACAAGGTACCCTAACTACCGACTAGCCTCCCTAGGGTGTGGATTTTGCAAATACAACACCCTACGAGTCGGCATTGCCGATTTTCTAAGTTTTCTACCTTTGAAGAAATCACTCAATTTCGCATGCGAAATGGATGTAATAACTAGCACAAATGAGTTTAAACGACGTACCTCGATAGTAGCAACTAGAAACAAGCAAAAAATACGTGAAATTTCTTGGGTCGATCGATGCTCTGTTGCGCGACGTGAGGTGTGTGTGTGCGATGAATGGTTCTTACCTTATATGGCAGTTTCTGTCCGATCAAATTCCGCGACGCGCATAGGGGTATACCACGTCGCGCGTGTCCATTTCAACCCTTGCGCATCGGGTTAATGTGCGAACGTGCGTCGTACCTTACTCCTTGCCGTGTCGTGCCTTCTAAATCCTCCAAAGTTCTTCGTTTGACCCCACACTTGCCTCGTACCATGAATACCTGCAATGATGATGATGATATTTCCTAATTACTTCTAAAAACACTATACCTAACCTATTACAGATGGGTTGCCTCCCAACAAACGCTAAGTTTAACGTCTTCAGCCAGGCGTGCTTCTCCGCTACTACGGTAGATCGTACGCCATTTGTTCCCGCTGATTCCTAATTCCCACCGTTCCTTCGCTGATTCCATACTCCAATTTCCCCGGGCCAAATGGTTTTCCGGTTCCTCTGCTGCTGCCCGGTTGCCGTTTTCTGATTATTTCGCGTGAATGCCTAAAAGTATCTTTAAATCTCAAAGCTCGGTCCTTCCTTCGGTGTCTCTTCAATATCATCGGCTTAACGTGGAGCGCGCCCAATGCAGCTCCCAATAATTGTTTTGTGAATCCTTTTCTGCTCGTATCTTGAATATTATTTGCAGCTTGCGGTTTTGGTCTACAGTACCAATAAAGATTTTCCAATCGAATGGGATCGGAAGGCATAATATTGATATGCTTCCGTATGTCCTCATCGATGGTATTTATTACATCTAATTTTCCATTTATGAATAGATCATGAGTGCCAAAGAAATCATGTTTATTGTCTTCAAATACCAACTTGTCGGCATCATCTTCTTGATCATCGTCCAACAGGTGGATCGGGACCAAGAGTGAACAACTGGTTTTATCTGGTGGTGGTATAAAGTCACATATCACCAGATCTTTATTTTCAAAATGTTTAAAATTTTAAAAAATTGCAGGGTCGGGGGTGGTATTGTCATCTACGCCCCCTTTCCCGATAACTGTTTCGACCATGTCATATCGTGATGGTATGGGTTCACTCATCACCAGATCAACATTATCATCATTCTCAAAATTTTCAAAAGTTGTTGAGTCAGGGGTAGCATTATCACCTACAACCTCTTCCTCAACAACATTTTCGACCCTCTCAATGGTATCTTGACTTTCCCAAGGTGCATGTCCTTCCATCACATATTCAGGTGATGCAGGTTCACACACACTATCATTGGTATTAAAATCACTCGCCTCGGGTTCTGGCAAGGGTGGTGAAGATCCCATATTTTCCTCTAACTGATCTAAGGACCCTTGCAATCTTACAAGAGCATCGGCCTAATCCTTCTGCATTTGGTAGGTATTAATCATGAGTTCCAAGAATTGGGCCCAAATTGCAGAATTTTCAGGTTGAGATGACTCCTCGGTCCGCCATCCATTGTCATCGAATGATCCATTGTTGCAATCATCCTTGTAATAGTTGTCGGCCGGATTTTCATAATACTCGTATTGATCCGGGTATATGTAATCGCCCATTATGAGGACATACACATACCAGAAATCAAAAGACTAAAATTGAACATCAAAAATCATAAACAATTCCCTACAGATCGTCCTATCCTAAGCTCACAACTCCCTGACACCGACGCCAAATTTTGACAACGCAGGGGTCGTTATGCGGTCAAAATTAAGAAAATAAACCTCACACACACTAGTATAGCGGTAGCAAGGGTTGATCCACGGGAGTTTGGTGGTCAAGATAGGACGATAGCTTACCAACTGTAGTGTCACGCTACAGCCAGATGTACTAACTATACTTTTCCAAAAAGCAAACAAAAACACAATTCCAAAACAAGTTCCAAAATCCAATTCAAACATGAACTAAACTAAACCAAATCCAATCCTAGACTATGAATACTTACTGAAATCAGAAGCTAAGTTCAGAATCCAGAAGCAAACAAACAATCCAATCAAACAAAACAAACATTCAAACACAAATAAAGCTAAAAAGTGCAATAAAACCATGAACCGAATGATTACTTCAATTAAAAACCAAAACAGAAGATCCAATGTACTGAAATCCGAAAATAAACAACCCTAGACTAAAGCTACTGGTTTGAACAATCCAGAAACACTAGGCTAGAAGCTAATTTAAACTAAAGAACATTAACTAAAAGTGAAAACACAAAAAATACCAAGAATGGTTGCTGAAATTCTGAAAGTTGAGTCAAAGAAGCCTTAAGTCCACCTTAGGGTTCGATCTTCGCCTCTAATTTTCGACCTAAAGACCTCTATTTATACTTGAAAAATCCGATCCGCGGCGCGCAAGGCATAGAACCGCGACGCGCGTATAGCCTTATCCCCGTTTTTTCGCTTTTTGAATCGCCTGACCCTTGACGTGGCGCGACGCGCGTATCACCTTTCCCATGGCGCGCGTGTTAATTCGACTGATATTGGCTTGATTCAAACTTCTTCCATTTTGTCCGCATTTAGTCCCTGTTTTTAACATTTTCTTGCACACAAGTACTAGCACAAAAAGTGAGAAATACAAATACAACTATGATATAAATTCACCAAGAATAGGGCCTAACAACGACTAAAATACTTGATATTACTAGGCGTTGTCAACGCCACGATACAACCCTACTTTAGACACATCATCAAGGGCGGCCGATAAACCTTCCATTACCAAAATAATAGAAAATGAGACAACATATCTCATTGCCTCAATCCTCTTTCCATCTTGAATTCTTTAAGGGTAAATTACACAAAATACACTAAATTTTCACAAAAAATTGATTTATATAATGCATTTTTTTTCTTAATTAAGTCGCTACATATTTTTTTTTTTCAATTTTGTCAACCAAAATGTGATGTCACAGACAAGTGACATGTCATTATGTCATGTTAACACCACGTCATTACGTCATGTCAGCTGGTAACCGGTTTGAATGGTTAAACGGTCAACATTGAAACAAATTGAAAAATATAATGTCAAAATCGAACTTTTGTGAAAACTTAGTCTATTAATTAAAAAAAACACGGTGTTAAAATCCAATTTTTGTGAAACCTTTAAGGTTTTTTTTGTACGATTTACCATTTTCTAAATTATAAACACACAGATACACACACCCCCATCACCACCCCACACCACTTACACCCCATCCCTACCCTTACCCTGCCCCACCACCTACATCCACCCCAACACCCGCCACACCCTATTGTACCCACCTCCCCCACTCATCCTACCCATATCCATACCCCCAAACCCCACCCTATCCCCATACCTATTACCCACCCATCGACACCCATCCCAAAACACACCTACCTCTACCTATCCTAAGCCTCATCTACACTTGCCCACCCCACGCATACCACACCTTCACCCTTACCCCCACCCACTACCACACACCCACCATACTATACCTCATATAAATCTACCCCTAATCTCACACACCGAGAATTGCCACCCCCATCCTACCCACTCCCTAACACCCACTACCTATATATCCACCACCTACCCCTACCCACCCCTACGTACCCTCACCCTCACCCTTTTTAAAATTTGTTCAAATACTTTTGTTTTTCCATATGCTATAATATTTAGAAATATTTTCTAAAAATGTTTGAAAATTGTATGAAAATATAAAAGAAATCAAATTGTAACAAATGTTTAAAAATATTATAAAATTAAAATCTTGAAAATTAGAACAAATAGAGAATACACATCCAAACGTGTTTTCTAATGTTCTAAAATAAAAAATAAAACTTAATCAGTTTTAACTATACTTATTTTCTAATTTTTCTACTGAAAATGAAAACTCATTTTATTTTTCTGAAAATTGAAAAGTAAAAACGAAAAACGATTTTTCGTAACTAAGCGGAGCCTAGATTTTTTGAAGTAAATTTCTGCATAATCTTAAAAGCAATGCTTACAAACTTAAATAATCAAACTCAGCATGCAACTAACCCATTACTTCTAACTTATAGGGATGCAATTAGTGATAGAATGAAAGCTCGACTAATCTAGCCAACTCCCAAATATGAGCCTGAAACATTTCACGACGTGCATCTTCCGGCCTAATTGTAACTCCCATATATTTGTACCCAGGCCTTTAAAATTTACATTTGCCCAAATTTCTTTGTTTGAATGTTGCAAAAAGAAAAATAATAGTCATAGACCCATCTGCAATTGTACAAGTCGATAATGCACAAGTCATGTATTAATGACTTGTGCATTACTGACTTGTACAATCACAAATAAGTAAACCCATTTGCAATTTGCTCTAAAATCGTACGAAATAGTACAATGTTTCATGCGTAACTTACAAACACTTAAGACGTAAAACATCCTATTTTCTAGTCTATGATGGTATGATTATTCCAAAGCATACTATACAACTTTTTAATGGAAGCAAAATTATAATATTATAGACAAGAAAAAACTTAAATAATGATTAATATATTCTTTAGCCATCAGTGAACGTAGAGAATTTTTGTAACTTAGAAATGTGAAAATGAAAATAAAACGAAGAAATTTAGGTTTATATATCTTGAAATCGTGAACCAAATCACATGTTGTTAATGCATTATCTATACATTAATAACTTGTACAATTACAGTCAACCCTTCTCATTTGTGATTTGAATAACTATTAGTGTCATTTAGATTTTTTTTTTTTTTTGGTTATTTCTCGATAAATATTTAATACAGTTGGCTAAATTAGTCCTTTATTAGAAATAGTTATAAGAAATGGTCCTACCATAGGGTTACTAATAATTCACTTTCCATTTTTGACCTTCTTGCTAACATGCACCGATACACACCGTGATTCGTATAAGCGCCAACAAGAAAGCCCAAAAGGCCGTCCACGCCGCCGCATGGCTGATTAAGAAGCCTGGTATGCAGTTTTGGCCCTTTCCATCCACCTGCGCATGTTATCACTTGCCGTACTTTATCCATTAATTTCATCCTCTTCAAGTCTTCCTATTTTATTTTTTTCCCTTCAAAATTTATGTATGCTGTATGCATATATACTGGGAGTTATCCCCTTCAAAAAATAAAAGAAATAAAAATACCTAAATAAATAAGTAAATTCTTAAATTTATAAATGGTTATTTGTATTTTAACTCATAATTAAAATTTAAATATTACACTTATAATATACAACAAAACATAATCCAAAGGTGTTTATAAAGTCCATATGCAACTAAGATCTCGAATATTTCTTTATTAGACCACTCTCCAGACTAATCCTAATTCCTAAGATAAATCTTCTAGAATCAAATCGAGCTGTGAAATGGTCAAGAATAATATGTATGTAATGTCTAGAGAGAAAATCAATGGATCACTTATTAAGCGTATATTGATATATCGTTATTCAATTGACTTAATCTTTATGTAGTATAAATCATGCATGTTTATTTTGTCGTGTTATACATGTGATTTCGTGATAGGTGTTTGTATCTTACTAAAATTTAGTCCAACCAAATATTTTGGACTCCAATCACCGAACTAAGGTTTATACTTTCAGTGGATCTGGAGATGTCACTTTTTTGTTGACTAATAATTTAGATACAAAAGGTGTTGATATTCTTTTATTGTTTGAGAAGCAATCTCTTAAATTGTATATAATAACTTAAATAGAAATTATTCTGAATATAAATTGTTAAACTATATCTTAAATGCTCCATTTTCATGTTGGTCTTCTTTATTATTATCGGTTTACTTCATAATTCATATGTTATCAGCTTCTTCCGAACACCATATGTATTTTTAAATGACCAATAATTTAATAATTTAGTATTTTTATAAAGATTTAAATTTATGATTTATATATTCAATGGAGATCTATTGATACTAATGAAGCCAAAATAATTAGATGGCATAGTAGAATAACTGTATGTGTTTTCTGTATTTAATTCTGAACTAGTGGGGCCCCGTGCTCCGCACGGGTTCGGGTGCAACAGTGCTTTGAGGGACAAATCTTCACAAAAAAGCTTAATACGCAAGAAGCATGGCCGGATTCCTGTTTCTTATCTTCTTTATCTGTTGGCTGTTCATCATCTTTTATTCCAGAGGATTCATTAGCTGATGAGCTGGAGGATTCTGTGGATTCTGGCTTCCCAATCCCTAAAGTTTCTTTCACCTGTATATGAGTAAATAACCATTTTACCCTTTTGTTTATAAAATTTACTAAATACAAATGAATGATCATTTAAAAAAAAAGAATGGAACCTTTTCTGATGTAGCTTTAGTTTCAGTCCATGCACTTTCCAGATGCTTGTAAAGCTGCTCAGTTGGCTGGTTCGTTCTGCATTAGCCAGTTCACCATCTCAGGGCCTTCATTGGAAGTGCCTATAAGCAATTAAAAAAACTACAATTTTCAAATACCTTTGTGATTCAAGTTACCTAACTTTTAGATCTTCTTTCACCCCTTTGAGCTGTTCAGTCTTCTTCTTTAACTCTTTGACTGTTTCTTGAGAAAAAGCAATGTTGGATTGAATTTTCCCATACGATTTTTTCCTTAAAGAGGGCATGGAGGTTTCCATGATGAAGGCGGTACAATTCGACAAATTCCATACGCTTCCACTTTTTCGCATCATTTAAGATTTGTAATAGAAACTCGAAAGACACAATGACAATTCCAGCAATACCTTTAGCAACAAATAACTAAATATAAAAAAAGAAAAAGAATATTAATAAAGGAACTCACAAAAGAATAAAAAAATAACAACAATTTGTGAATACACCAGGTCTGTTGGAATAAAAACCTCGGTTTTGAAAGTTAGGGATCAATGCAAGAAATAGCAACGCACTTTCACTTATTTGTGTATTATACCATCCTACTTTCATTTTGTTATTTGGGCATTACATTTTGGAAAATATTCCCAGTTATAGCAGTTCAAATTGCAAAATTGCTTTGTATTTTGATTATATTGCTATATTTGGGCAGGATTATCAAAGTACAATGCCATAATAAGAAGAAATGAAAGTAGGATACTCATACTACAAAAACAAATCAATGAAAGTGAGTTGCTATGTTTTTCATTTTAACTCTTAACTGAAATTATTGTGCTCACATTTATGGATTTTGTATTTTCGTCTTATATGTATTTGAACTTCATTTCTTGATATCCGACTTGATTTAGATATAAAGGTACGTATCGTAGTGAGGAAGTGGCTATCAAGATACTTAAAACTGAGCGCCTAAAGTCGGTCTTGCAGAAAGAATTTGCCCAAGAAGTTTACATCTTGAGGTCAGTCAGAAATTTTCTATACACAATTAGAAATAAAAATCAAAAAATTGCTATGCTTATGTGTATGTAGTACTTATAAATCATGTATGTGTTACCTTAAGTTTAGGTTCATGGACAGTAAGACTGTTGGCAGATACAGTCACAACATCATCCGCCTTGCGAGAAACTTCCTTCTTATTCAATGGTCTTTTTTGCACCTAAAAATAAACATCAAATTAATAAACTTTTTTTAATTCCCACAAATCATTTATGCCATGTGACAAATTCTTTTACATACCACGACTTTAATCTTGGCCACATTATTTTCCCTTGAGTTGCTTTCTTTTTCAAGTGTTGGTAATCCAAAAGAAGCATCTACGTATGTTTGTCCTCTTTGCTGGTGGTAAGGCAGAAAATCTTATTCAATGTCAACTGCTTTATTAATAGGAGGCATAAAAGGTGATTTCTCAAATGGTTCTGAGTCAACATTCTGAAAAAAAAAAAAACAAATACAATTTTTATATTGATTCTAAAACAAACTCAAATGAGAAGAATCGCAATAAAAAGCAAGAATTATGTGAAACAACTTGCATACATTGTGAATAAAGAAATTCAAACCTCAGTATGAAGTTCAGTGTCATCCATAGCATGTAAATCCAATAACCCTGGACCAAAATCGCCTTTGAAATCTGGAGAATATAAACCATCTGAAGGCCCAATTCCAACTGAACTTTGGGTTGTTGGTGAAAGGGGTTCAGAACCAGATTCACCATTGAAATTAAGGTTCCTCATTAATTTAAAAAGCCTTTGCTTTTCTTCAGGAGATTGAGCTCCATACCCCTGACATAAGATTTAGTAAAAATTTACCTGATGGAAAACACACGTTGGTCACAATCCATCACACTATTCTCATGGCTCAACAAATCACAGATCATGTGGATAACTTACTTGATGGAAAATGCTTAAAGCAAGAGAATTACCCTTTCTGGTCAAGAATTGAGGGCGAGGCTGAACATTTATAAAATTCTCCTCCTCAATGGCAAGCCCATAACCAATCAACACATCATACTCCTTTGCCACGCGACTGCAAACAAATTGACCAGAAAAATGTCGACCCGTCATAGCCAATTTTCCATTTTATCAGAGGGTTTGGATTCATCCGAAATCGATTCCGATTCATGTAATTGGAAATTAAGTCATGTTAATATGTATTAGTGTGTGCGATGTTTATGTTTCTAAAATATCGTTTCTGATCCCTTGTCTTACTTTCTGGTTCGGTCTGTGTACATCAAAAAATCAGAGAGACATCAAAGTCTCTCTTTGCTCTCTGTCTCGTTGCTAGTAACTGTGAACCACAAAGGACCAAAATGGAATTTATGTCCCAATCACTTGAGTTTAGTAATTTACCTCAAACTTTAAAGCTATCAGGAGAATTAAAAGGGATAAAGCGTCAATGCAGTAGAGCCAATCCACCAAAATCAGTCCACAGTGGCTTCCAGCCACCGTGACCACCGTTGGACACTAATGCTACAATCAGCATCACTGCCATCGTACATCCCCACCACTGATGGCACCGATTCTTTGTTCTTGATGTTGCATCGATCCCCTTTTTCTTTATCGTGATGGCAGTATCATTGCTGGTGCTCGATCTCATTCTTTCTCCCTTGATCTCGTGTTATCACATCCCCCCTGATTTCAATTTCTCTGTCTCCTTCGATCTTAGAGTCGCAGACATTGATGGGGTGTAAGTGTGTGTACGATTTCATCTGCCTCCATCTTGATTCTCATTCTATCTCTGGGATTCTCGATCTTATACATGCACACATAAACACAGTTGATTTGTGTGTGTGCGTTTAATATCATGGTTATTCTCGTTGCTTTCCGATCTCAGCGAGTCGCACACACATGAAGTCGATGTGTGTGTGCGTCCTGTGTGCGTGTTGTGGTTTTTAGGGTTTCGGAACTTCGCCGTTGCAGCTAGACTAATTCAGAACGAAGATACGAATAACTATCGGAAACAACCAGTAATGGCGGAGGAACCAAGTGGAGAAGACGCAAAATCCAGAGTGTCAACGATCCAAGGAGGGGGTGACTTCTCTCGAAGAATGAGGAGGGAATGGTGGGAGCGGTGGAAGGTTGTAGAGCGTTACATGACCCGAAAGGAAAAAAAACGTACCAACAACACGGAAAATTACGCTATTTAATTAATAGAGTAATTTTAGAAGCAATATGATCAGATCGATATGCCGTGAAACTGAGCAATAACGATGTTACATGCGATTTTCCGTATAATTTATTTTCTTCTTCTTTTAAAAAGAAAAATGACTTCAATAAACCAAATAAGTGTTCGGTCCATGCCATTCTACAATTACGAAACCCACCCCTCTCTCTCTACTTTCTCTCTCTAAAACTCTCGATTTCGACTCCCAGACAGATGATCTAGCGACGCCTCTTGTCCAAATTCATCACCAACCCACGTCGTTTCTTAGCAAATCATTCATACCCACCTCCTCAATCTTCAAATCGTATCTTCATAGATCGAGGGTATGCCGCTCGCTTTTTCTCTCTCCTTATATATCTGTATATCTATACATACGACGTGTCTGCATATATTGTGTTTAAGGCATATATGTTAGTGTCCTTGAGTTGGTTCAATCGTTGTTGATCTCATATATTGTCTTCAATGCAGGCAAATTACCTACGTAAATTCAATGTGTTTCCCCAAACGGTGTTGCTAACATGCACCTCCTTTAGGAACTACGTGCGTGAGGGCGTTTGTGTGTGTATTTACGAAGAGGTCTTCTTGGTGTTTGTCGGTGAACTGCTAGGTGTTGCTGTCTGAAGATGTCGAATAACCAGGTGGTGAAATTACGAAAAGAATCGCTAGCGGCATGCATGACATGCCCTATCTGCAATAAGCTCTTTCGAGATGCCACTACTATCCCCGAATGCCTTCATACGTGTGAGTATTTCTCTCTCCCTCTACTCATCAAATTCTATCATAACCTTCACTTCACGAGCATGAATTCGATCTGAGGTTTACTTTCTGTTATTGATATGTACGAGCTCGTAATTGGGTTTCTTCATGGCGATCTGGTTATGATTCTATAATAATACTTTGTTAACGTTTATCTTTCATGTTGAATGGCAAAAAGTATGTCTTTTTCTAACTCAATTGACTGGAATGAACCAATTATCTGTTCCGTTGATCTGATTGATCGTGATTTTTTGTTTACTATTCATAAGCGTGGTTGTTGAAATTTGACTGAAAATTTTGAACATAGCTCCCAGTATTATTCTGTTTTATGAATCTTTTGAAACAGGAACTGACAAAAAGAGGCATAATTTACAGTTCCCCCTCAATTTTCCATGTAACCATGTCAATCTTGTTTTTGCCCAAAAATCTGATAGGCATGGTCTTTCTTCAGTTGAAAACTTGTACCATGAAACCTAACCATTTGAATTACTATGTCTTAAATGTTTATTTGCTAATTGTGTTTTTCCTTTTGAATGTCATCCAGTCTGCAGGAAATGTATTCATAAGAAGTTCACAGATGATGAGCTTGAATGTTGTCCAATATGCAATATTGACTTGGGATGTGTGCCTTTAGAGAAACTGAGGTCTGTCTTTAACATTATGTCAATTATCAATTTTATTAGTTATCACTTTGCAAGTTTGTATCCATGATACAGAATTGGGTTTGATTGTAATGCCTGATATAGCTGTATAATTCTGTTAGTGACAGTTCTTGTGTTTCGCTTAAAGTGGCTATATTTTGAGGTTCTTTTTCTCTCATTATTTAGGCTATATTATGACAATATTTTTTAGATAATATCCTGTTTGGTATATAGTTTTCTGTAGATTACATCTTTAATACATTTCCAAGTGCAGAAAGTTGTTTACTTTCCATTTTAGGTTAACTTGAGTACTTCATTAAATGAAAACCCATATCTATTCACTTCATTTATCAACATGATTTCTCTTTATTAAACTAATGTTATAAATATATTGCTAAACAGGCCAGACCATAGTTTGCAAGATGTTAGAGGGAAAATATTTCCCTCAAAGAGAAGAAGGGTAAAGGCCCCTGAAGTTGTCCCTTCAGTTACATTACCATTAAGAAGGAAAGAAAGATCACTCTCATCACTTGTAGTAAGCACTCCAAGAGTGTCAACACAAACTACAATGACTGGTAAAAGGTCGAAAGTACCCTCAAGAAAGAAACCACGCGGGTCATCTTTTGCTGTTGAGAAATCAGTCAAAAAAGAGGAAGACTCCATGGAAGACCACCAAGATAGCTCAAGTTCACGTGAAATTTCAAACAAGTTCTCACAGAAGATCACCAATGTATTCTTTTGCTTCTTAAAAATCAATACTTTTTAGTTTTTACCTCTTTATTAATTACCTTTATTGAGAAATAACAATATATAAATGCAGAATTCTTCACCATCTAGTGACCCTTCACCTGAAATAAAGAATGGGAAGGTTGATATGTGGAAACCTTTGAATTATTTGGTGGAAGTGGCAAATAGGAGTAAATCTTCTAAATTTACTTCACAAGGATCTAATGTGAAATCAGAACCACAAAATACCCCAAAAAGCGAAGGGCATTTGCGTAAATCTAAAGGAAAAGATCAGATGAAGAGAGCTAAATTTCAAGATGAAAATGGGAGGTCTGATGTGGATGTTACAGAATCAGCAAAACCTAAAAAAATAAGAAAAAAACGCAAAAGTAATACGGGTAATGCTAATTTACAAGGTGTAATGGATGTTGATGCTAATAATGTTGCCAGTGAGAAAAGAATAAGTCCAATTTGGTTCCATTTGGTGCCTTCAGAAGAACAGTGAGTACTTTCTTTCACATTAATAACACAAATCTTGAATCTTTTTTAGTAACCTGTTCTTTCTTATATTCACTTGTTAATTCCCTTTAATTTTTTTTCAGGGAAGGTGAACCGTTGGGACAGATTGAAGGAAGTTTTGTCAGACTAAAGTGAGTTTTTCTTTTTTCCCATTCTGCCTGAAATTAGTTAAATATAACAAAATTGACCCATTTTTCACATAAATTTCCCCATTTGGAATTTAAAGCATAACTTATTCAGGATAATGTAGCAATTCCCTACAATATATATGGATTATGGGTAGTTTTGTTTTTTGCTTGTCAAGTTGTGTTCTCTTTAGATATGTCTTACAATTTGTAGTAAAAAGATGTTACATTTTGCTCTTTTATCAGCCCACTAACAGAGTAACAGTCATCCTTTGACTTGGAAATTCATGTTATTCTCTAAATTTAGACTATTATATTTTCTTTAATGTTAACACTATTTTTCTAGCTACTTTTGAGGCAGTTCTTATTTTCCTCAAAAACGAAATATATCCACAACAATTTTGAAATTGGAATAGTTCATTTGACTTTGTAAAAGAGTATAGTTTTTGGCATCTTTAAAGGCTGTCCACAAGTGATGTCTTTTTCCTTGGTTTCAATTTATTGAGTTTTGCATTTGTCATAATACTTGATAGTAAAAATGTATATAATCCATTAACTTTTTATCCATGTCACTTGATTGGAGGAAATCATAACCAGCTAGTCTTATATAAGTGTTCAGATTTTCAACCCATTTAAATAATGGGTTGACCTGTTTTCTTTATTCCAACTTGATATGTTTTTAGCCTTATAATTTCTAGCTTTAGAAATCATATGTCAATGCCTTTTTCAAAGACAATACCAAAATTGTCCCTTTTGTATCCTATTTGCACAAACCCTGCATCCTATTACTTGGAAGATGGGATTGTGGGTCCCATGTAAGTGAGAAAATGGAGATGGAACTTGAACCTACTAGTTTCTCATTTTTCATTAATTATATATTAAATTTGTTGTTTAAATTTTCAGGGATGCAAACATACCTGTTTCAATTATTCAGAAGTTTGTGATGAGCAAACTGAAACTTGGAAGTGAAAATGAGGTAAGTCTATGACTTTATTACATTTGGTCAATGTTCACACTCCTTGAATATTAGTAGTCTATCAAGATTATGTTATATGCATATCGAAAGAAATGAAGAAAAAGACTTTCTGCTCTTTTATGTGTGCAAATATATAGCTTGATTTTACGTTCTGATATGGGAAAAATTCAGGAAATAGCAACTTACTTTACTCTTTTTACCGATATAAGTGATGTACTTTATCTTTTACGCATAATAGCAATGTACATACATTTTTACACACAAAAGCAATGTACTTACAATTCCTTATGCATAGTAGCAATGTACTTAAACTTTCTTACCTATAGTAGCAACATACTTACAGTTCCTTACCGATAATGGCAATAGGCAGCTATGTTGCTGTTAGGGGTAAGAGATATAATAAGTCTGTTGCTACAAATGGGTTAAAAAATAAAACACATTGCTTTATCAGTAAAAAATATGTATTTATGTTGCTATTATTGGCAAACACATATAAGTGCGTTGCTACCATAGGTAAAAAGTAAAGTACACTGCTTTATCAGCAAAACAAATATGCAAGTACGTTGCTATTATAGTTAAAAAAATACAAGTATGTTGCTACAGTAGGTAAAAATAAAGTACATTGCTTTATCAGCAAAACGATAATGTAAGCACGTTGCTATTATGGGTAAACAAATATAAGTACGTTAATGCAATAGGTAAAAAATAAAGTACATTGCTTTATCAGTAAAAAAAAATGTAAGTGCCTTGCTATTATGGGAGAAAAATATAAGTATGTTGCTACAATTGGTAAAAAATAAAGTACATTGCTTTATCAGGAAAAAATGTGAGTACTTTGCTATTATGGGTCAAAAATATAAGTACATTGCTACAAAATATAGTACATTGCTTTATATAAAAAAAGCACGTACATTGCTTTATCAAAGTACATTGCTGCAATAGGTAAAAGATAAAGTACATTGCTTTATCAGTAAAAAAAATGTATGCATGTTGCCATGATGGGTAAAAAATATAAGTACGTTGCTATTACAGGTAAAAAAATTTAAGTATGTTGCTATTATGATAAAAAAACACGTAAGTACGTTGCTATTATAGGTAAAAGGTAAGTACATTACTTTATCAGTTGAAAAAAAGTGCAAGTACGTTGCCATAAAGTGCAAGTATGTTGCTATTATGGGCAAAAAATATAAGTACGTCAATAGAATAGGTATAAAATATATACATTGCTTTATTAATAAAAAGAAAATTTAAGTATGTTGCTATTATGGGAAAAAGTATATGCGTACATTGCTACAATAGGTAAAAGCTAAAGTACACTGTTTTATCAAAAATAATGTAAGTACGTTGCTATTATGAAAGAATATAGGTATGCGGCTATAATAGGTAAAAATAAAGCACATCGCTTTTCAGTAAAAAAAAAAAACATGTTGCTATTATGGTTAAAATATATAACTATGTAATTATGTTTCTATTATGGGTAAGAAAGAAAGTTCATTCCCTATTAATAGTAAAAGTAAAGTACGATGCCAATCCTCTCAAATTGTACTTTTGATATTCATTTGAAAGTCGTACAGCCTTTTGCATACTTTTATAGTACCCTATGTTTCTTGCTGTTGGGTACTGCATTGAATATTTGTATCCACTGCTTTAAAATGTTGTACAGTTTCTTCATCAGTATCCTTTCTTTTTGAAAAGCATACTCCAAAATTACAATAAAGAAGAGTCAAATTAGCCTTTTCCTTCCCATAACAATTACAAGAATTTCCTTTTCTGGGTGGCTCATGTCAATTGCAAAAATTACTCATTTACCCTTTGTGTAAAAATGTATCGACTATTTGAACATTTGACGCACTATCAAACACTCAAGAAGGGCAAATTCATGATTGCTACATCTTAATTGTTTCTAGAATACTCTCTTAATGCAAAAAGACCATTCTACCCTTAACTATTTTATTACAGGTTGAGCTGAGATGCATGGGTCAGCCACTGGTGCCTACATTGCTGCTTGGAAATCTGATGGAGCTGTGGCTACAGACGCAGCCAACATCACAAACACTTTCTGTCATAATCGGTTCATCAGCTAAGGAATACATGATGGAGATATCTTATGCTAGAAAAGCTCCGGTTCCGATTCCGGTTCCGGTTCCGGTTCCAGTTCCGGCTCCAACTCCGAATCCGATTCCGACTACCGCTCCGGTGACTTGACAACTATGCCTACCAGTTTTCGCTTAGTGTAAGAAGGAGCTGAGATTGTAGCCATGGGTTCTAGTTTAAAAGTTTATGTATGAGACAATGTGACTAATTATAAAGCTTTAAAGTTACTATGTAGTTGTAGGTTTGTTGTTTTTTTCTACATATGTTGGTGAATTTTCAAATGTTGTCACCTTTGCACCCTCATCCTTTTAGTAGTTTGCAGTTATTGTTAGTACTTTTGCTTTTGTCACTCCTGCAAATGGTGATTTAATTGTCTTATTATTACAGGTTGGATAAGGTAGGTGATTAGTATCGGTCTAGACATGTAATTATTATAGTACATTCACACATATTTAATTTTTTTTTGTTTGTGAAAATAGTTAATGACGTAAATTTGATTTGAAAAACTGTAATTTTAAAATAATAGTTTAATATTTTTACTATGTTTTGCAGACTAGCTAGCTGATAAAAAAATGATTATTGGTAAAAACTACCAGAGAAATTAAGATACCATACAATGGTATGTAAAAAATAATGAGTTTTTTTTATAATTATTAAAGGTATATTTTAGAAAATTTGAAAAAAGCTCAATAAAATCGTTGAAACGCTAGTCTAAATAGTTTTTTTTTTTAAAAGCTAGCTTATTAGTTATACTGCATACTCTTGATAGAACTTAACGTACAATGTGTAGCACGGATAATGCAATCAACAGTCCCACCAGTTGATTTATTATTTCTTACCCCCACCAGACATTGCAGATATAACATTGCATTTACACCACAAATATTCCCCTAATTCCTCAACCACAGAACTTCAAGATATTATCCAGACAAAATTACATCAGTGGTCCCTGTTGTTGGCAAAAAGTATAATCCCAAGTCCTTTTCAGGTCTCTTTTTTCATGGTTAGTCCTTTTTTTTTTTTTTTTTTTTTTTTTTGCACAGCGGTGGTTTTTCTGCTAACACCATTAAAAACATATGTTAAGTGCTTCTTAAATGACCGAATTACACTTACCCTCACCCCTTTTAACCCATACACCCCTTCTGATTTTAATTTATGCCTTCTTATGCTACATGTTGCTTTCATTCGTTTTCTCCGTTCTTAATTAAATTTCATTCTTTTTCTTCATTCTTAATTGAACCAGACCTTATTTATTTGTACTAATTTAGTCATGCAACTATTTAGAATAACTTTATTTAAGTTTTCATTTTTTGACAATTTTAGCTCAATTTCCAGTTTCTTTTACAATTTTGGTACAAACAATTTTTTTTTTATTTTGACCCACTTTCATTTTCTTTTACAAATTTGATCCAAACTTCTTCGTTTTTCTTTTTTTTTTATCAAGACTATAATATGATATTTTTTACATAGAGATGGTATGCAAACGGGCAACAAGCTGCGCTGCTAGCCCTTTCTGGATGGCAAAGCTAATTCATTTAAACACAACATCCATAGATCTAGGGGACATTATGTTACTATGCATAACCCGTTGAACTCTGTTGAGGAGCTCCACAGCCTCTGGTGCAAGAAAACCAAAAGTATCAAAAGCAAAAGGGATAAACACATGTTGATTCTCAATACATGCCTTCTCGTGTTTATCCACTTTGCATGCAGCGGCTTTCAAAGCAGCTTGCCCTCTTGTGAAACCTCCACTCCTCAAGTTCACAAGAGGGGAAACCCCAGTAAGGTCCACATAGGCATGTTTACCTCCCACCCATCCGAAGACCAAAATGTCAGCAGGCCTGAATGTGGATCTCCCATCTGACGGGTCAGTCAAAAAGTTTACAGGCGCTTCTTTCTTTACAGAAATCTCAGCACGTCGGCAGACGTCAAAGAGAACATCCCCAACCATATCATGTCGGTATTTAAAACCTGGGAGCTCTCGACAATGAACTGCATGTTTCCCAAATGAGTCCAAACACGCCTTGCGACAAACCGGGCATATCTCGTCGACCGGAAAAAGAGAAATCATAAGGCGGTACCGGAGGATAGTGCGATATTCCACAGGGGATATATGTTGACCGAGACCGTCAATGGGGATAGCTAGCAAAAAATCCTGAGCATGTGGTGCTCGAAGACACTCAAAAACTGCTTTCTGCCTGAAAGACATGTCAAAATCGACTTCCATATTCTTGACGATTTTACTAAAGAGAGCACTCGCCAATGTTTTTTGGGATTTAGGGGGGGGGGGGGCGGTTTCCTTATTAGTGAAACCGCTACAGTCAAAATCCGGAATTTTGTCACGAAGACGATCCAAAGCAGAATAATAATCAGTGTCCATACCACATATGCCACTGTTGCACAAGATGTGGTCTTGTAAAACCCAATATTGGGCCCTCGAGGCTACAAAAGCGTACGAGGAAGCCTCGATAGCTGAGTACAACCCCAAACCACCAAACCGTATTGGTAAGGAAACCAACCGCCACTGGAAGTCTCCAAAGAAAGGGCCTCCACAAACCACAATGTCCTCGAGTGATCCACGCAATCCTTTATCGAAAAACAAAGCCGCCTCCTCCATGTGCATCGGTTGGCAAGTTCTTAAACCAAAGAAAAGTTTAGCAATGCCCATACAAGAACGAAGCAAAAGGAGCTCACTCTGCGGGTCACAAAGCTGGGGAAGAAGGCCCATCAAATCAACAGCATTGACAGCTCTCTTCATGGTCAGCCGACAAATGAACCCTGCGTCTCTACTAACAGTCCCCCCCCCCCCCCCCCCCCCCGCCCCAAGGAGCTTTACTCCCAAAGAAGGTCTACCAATATCAGCTGGGAACAAGCCGACACGAAGCTTCCTACCGTCACATGAGGGCCAAAAAATCTCGGTTTTCTTAATATTCAGCTCCAGACCCAGTCCAGGACCATCCGCCCGAATAATGTTTAACACATTCGCCACCTCCTCGGAGTCTCCAATAACCGTCCCATCATCTAAATACCAAGCATGGAGTAGGAGCTTGCAATTGTCTCAAATCTTATGCACAAGTGGGTGTAAAACAAGGGCAAAAAGAAGGGGTCCCAAGGGGTCGCCTTTTTTTATAATTTTTTTATTAAGGTTTTTTTTTTTTTTTTTTTACAATTTTAGCCTAACTTTCAATTTTCTTTTGCAATCTCGGTCCAAACTTCTTTCTTTATTCATAATTTTGGCTCCCTTTCAATTGGTTTTTACAAATTTGGCCCAATTATCTCTTTTTTTTTTTTAAAAAAAAAAATTTCCCACAACTATTTTTATGAATTTGTTTTTTTAAGAAATTTTGTTTTACAAGAATATATATGGTAATAAGTTTTTTGTTGAATAATATTAATAGAACTCTTACATGATTAACAAACATTCAGAAATGTTAACCAATGCCCTTACAACAGTGCAATGTTAACAAATTATTAAAACATATGCGTAACACACAAACACATATAAACAATACAAAAAGTCAAAAAGAGGGGGCTATATTTAGAATATTGAAAGACCGGAGAGCAAAACGACGTTAATGGTCCATAGCAATTATACGTCACAACATACATTTACATTGATTTAACTACCACCCATTCGTGTTGACTTACAAACGTATACGTATCCAAATAAAATTTACAACTAGCACATTTCTACATAAGAAAGAAAAACAAAAGCTTCTTTTCTTTTCCAAGCATGCATGCGTATTTCCTATATTACAAATAATACAACAATATATATAATGATAATAATGAGGAACAAAATAAAAAAATTTGTCAGTATTAATTATATTCCAGTAAAACCAAGCTCATCAAGAGCCTCCTTGCAACGAGGATCGGCAACTTCAGACATGAACCCAAGTGGGTTGGCAAACCGACCTTTGCCTTTAACGCCATGCTTGTTGGTCAAAGAAACCCTAACATGGTTCTCATCGTCCATGAGTTCCGGACAATTAATATCTGGGCTGTCGGTGACAGTAATTTCACAAATCTCCTCTGCATGGTCACCAACGGCAGTGATCTTATAATTTCCTTTTTCATCAGTCATTCCCTCGACCCTATAAGTTTCCTCATCTGAATTCACTTTATGGCACACAAGGATGACTTTGGTACCTGCCAACGCGAAGCTGATTTTGGTTGGGAATTGGATGCGACATGGGTCGCAGTAAACTTTACCTTGGATAATAAACGTATCCTCATTAGGGGGCACACTTTCTTTATTTTGGTTGATGAAGTCTCCCCCAACATCGCCAAACCCCTCCCAAATATATCTTTTTCCCTGGATCATGAACTCGCCAGCTGGTCCAGGTCCATCTGCCTCTTTAGGGGTGGGCCCAGGGGCGAGTTCATCTTTCCCCTGTGTTATGGAGTCGCCATTGGGACTAGGGGAGGGGCGATCTGTTAATTCGTCTCCTAGCTCCATGTAGTCTCCTACACTGGCCGGGGGAGGGGCACCACCGCTAATCCAACTGCAACGGCCAATTGTAACCATCGACAAGACGACAAATGAAAGGACTAAAAGGGTGGTATGATTTGCCATGTTTTTTTCTTTTTCTTTTTACTTAAAATGTTAGGGGCGATTATGAAATATATTATGTGGTGGTGGAGTGGGCGGAGGTGACGACGATGGTTATAAGGTGGTGGTGTTGATTGAAAGTTTAAATCCCCCTACCAATAAAGTGTTAATGTATATGACAAGCAATAAGGTGGTGGTTGTTCAAAGGGAAAGGCGATGGGGGGTCTTTTATGTTGAAAGGATGAGGTCAGGAGATAAAAAAGGGAGAAAACGGTTAGATTTCCAATAATACAAAATTCTCACAAACACGAAAATAACTCATGTTTTATTCTTTAAATCATAAAATGTTAATGCATATGACAAGCAGTTCGCCTATTTGACCTCATCTATAATAGGACGATAATTTACAAGTGGCAATATAACAGACATATTGGACAACCTGGGTGGTTGGTAGGTAGATTTTAGTATAAGTTGAAAGTTGAAACATATAATGTGGAGCTGACCATAAAACACTTTTTTGTTTATTTCTTCAATTTTATAATTAAAATATTTACTTAATACGGTTATAGAAACTAATTTGTTGGCGTGTGCCCCTGCCAGGTGTATCGAAGCTTATCTCCAAAGATAAACAGGTGTATCGAAGCTTATCTCCAAAGATAAAGATAGAGTTTGTTAGGCTTATTTTGATTATTTTGATTTGTAATCTTTTAACTTGATTCTCGGATGTATGTTGATAAATACCTGGTTACAGAGGAATAAAGTAAGCTTTTCCAATTACAAATTTATCATGGTATCAGAGCCACAAACCCTACAATGACCGGCGCAGACGACAAGATGCCTCCGAAAATTGAAACCAATTCCCCGTATTATCTTGGTCCTCAAGATAGACCCGGCGATTTCATAACTCCGGTCAAATTGCGAACTGACAATTTCGATGCGTGGGCTTATTCCATCCGTATGGCGTTGATTGCAAGACGGAAATTTGGGTTCCTTGATGGCACAATCAAAGCTCCAGAGTCGCCATGTACTTCTGATGATTGGTTGACATTGCACTCGATGCTCGTGTCGTGGATTATGAATACCATTGATCCGGAAGTCAGAACTCTCCTCTCTAATTATGAGAACGCGTACCTGCTGTGGAAGGATCTACACGAACGTTTCTCGGTCGTCAACGGACCTAGAATCCAGCAACTAAAATGTGACATTGCTCGGTGCGAACAGAGTAAGACCATGTCTGTTACCACGTATTTTGGAAAACTAAAAGTACTCTGGGATGAACTCAATAATTATGAACCCATACTGAGTTGTTCATGTAGCAAATGTACGTGTCAACTTGGAAAGGCTCATGAAAAACGGCGCGAAGACGAACGTCTTCATCAGTTCTTGATGGGCCTGCGATCAGAATTTTATGGGCAGATCCGCTCCTCCTTGCTGTCTCAAGATCCTCTTCCTTCTTTGAACCGGGCATTCCAAAGCATCTGTCAAGAGGAACGTGTTCGTGAAATTTCTCGTGTCAAAGAAGAACAACCTGAAGTTGTTGGTTTTGCTGTTCGCACAGGAACTTCGGGTAAGGGTCGTTCTGAGAAGGTGGACAAGTCTGGGTTGAAGTGTACCCACTGTCAAAAATCGGGACATAGCGTAAGTGAATGCTTTGAACTGAAGGGATATCCCGACTGGTGGGTTGGACATAAAAAGGAAGGACAAAAGACTACTGGACGGGGAAAGGGCACAACTTCATTCCGCGACAGTGAACGAGGTCAAACTAATGCTCGTGCTCATAATGTTGCAGCACAAACCAACGCAAGTAACGATACTACTCGGGAATCTTCTCCTCCAAGCTTTACAGCCGAGCAATGGCAGACCCTTGTTGCTGCTTTTGGTAATCTACAGCAATCTGGAAATCGTTTAACGGGTAAGTCACGTGGTACTTTGTGGATCATTGACACAGGAGCGAATCGTCATGTTACAGGGAATGTTAAATGTCTAACTAACGTGCGTAATATACCCAACTTATTAGTGGGACTTCCAAATGGTAAAAAGGTTGTGGCGACTAAGCAAGGATCTGTTCGTCTCTCTAATAACATATGCCTTAATCGAGTTCTTTATGTACCAAAATTGAAATGTAACTTGATATCGGTGTCACAACTAAGTGATGATCTGATTTGTTTTGTTAATTTTTCATCTGAAAAATGTGCTGTACAGGACCGTCTATCGAGGAAGCTGATTGGAACGGGTGATCGCAGAGATGGACTGTACTACTTCAGAACGATGCCAACTGTACACGCTGCCTTCGTGAACTCCTCTGTGATTGAACTTTGGCATAAACGTATGGGTCATCCTACTGAGCAAATTTTAAAGTTGATTCCTTCTGTTAGTTCTAGTGATAGGTTGAATAAAGCATGTGAAGCATGTCATCGTGCTAAACACTCTAGAAATTCTTTTGCTTTAAGTGAAAATGTTGCTTCTCGTATATTTGAACTTGTTCATTGTGATTTGTGGGGTCCGTATAATACTCCTTCTTCTTGTGGGGCACGGTATTTTTTGACTATAGTGGATGATTATTCTCGTGCAGTATGGGTATTTTTGTTAATAAACAAAACCGAAGTTCTTAAAACATTCCTCTCGTTTGTAGCCATGATTGAGCGTCAATTTTCACAACATATCAAGCTTGTGCGTTCCGATAATGGAACGGAATTCAATTGTTTGAAAGATTATTTTTCCAAAACTGGCATTCTCTTTCAGACCTCGTGTGTAGGAACCCCGCAACAGAATGGGCGCGTAGAAAGGAAGCATCGTCATATTTTAAATGTTGCCCGGGCTCTGCGCTTTCAAGGAAACCTTCCCCTGTCTTTTTGGGGCGAGTGCGTGTTGACTGCAGCTCATCTGATCAACCGTACTCCATCTCATATTCTCTCAAACAAATCTCCTTATGAATTGCTATTCGGATCACCTCCCACTTATACGGAATTGCGAGTCTTTGGTTCGTTATGCTACGCACATAGTCAAAAGGCAAAAGGTGACAAGTTTGCTAGTCGAAGTCGAAAATGCGTATTTGTTGGATATCCCTATGGTAAGAAAGGATGGTCTTTATTTGATTTAGATACACGAGATTTCTTTGTGTCTAGGGATGTCAAATTCTTCGAAGATATTTATCCGTTTGTGGACCATACAGTGGTGGATTTAGAAAAAGACACACTGTATACGAGAAACATCAGAGACGTTCCGGTTGTCGAAGATGACAAGTTTGATTTAGATGAATCTAGCCCCACTCAGCTTGCACCAGAGCCATCTGGTAACACTATTGCACCATCTACATCTGACGCTCAACCAGAACATCCGACTTCCGGTAACACACCTACATCACCTATGAACGATTCTCCAACTCAAGAAGGAGATTCACAACCTGAACCCCAACACCTCGGCCGTGGTATGAGAACCAAAATACCTTCGGTAAAGCTCCGTGAGTTTGTTACGCACACAGTAGTACATGAAAGTCCATCTCAAGCATCACCTGTGTCTCAATCTTCCTCAGGTACACCTTACCCTATAGCGCATTATGTGAATTGTAACAAATTCTCTGTGCAGCATAGGGATTTTCTTGCAGCAGTCACTGCGGGTGTGGAACCTCGGTCTTTTAAAGAAGCAGTCGTTGACAAAGGATGGCGAATGGCCATGCAATCTGAAATTCGTGCTCTGGAAGATAATAAAACTTGGACCATGGAAACTCTTCCTCCAGGTAAACGAGCGTTGGGCAGTAGATGGATATATAAAATCAAGTACAACTCTGATGGAACGATCGAACGTCTTAAAGCACGACTGGTTGTGTTCGGCAATCACCAGGTTGAAGGGATAGATTATAATGAGACGTTTGCACCGGTTGCAAAGATGGTGACTGTCCGTACTTTCTTGACCGTTGCGGCAGCTAAAAATTGGGAATTACATCAAATGGACGTGCACAACGCCTTCTTGCATGGAGATCTTCACGAAGAGGTCTATATGAAGCTCCCACCAGGATTCAAATCCCCAAAACCTGGAATGGTATGTCGCCTTCGAAAGTCACTGTACGGCTTAAAACAGGCTCCACGTTGCTGGTTTGCAAATTTGGTCACGGCATTAAAGAAATATGGATTCACGCAATCGTATTCAGATTATTCCTTGTTTATTTTCTCTCGTGGCAACGTGCGTCTCAACATCCTGGTCTACGTAGACGATCTTCTTATTTCCGGTAATGATCATGCGGCAATTTCAGCTTTCAAATCCTACCTTAGCCAATGCTTCCACATGAAAGATCTTGGAACACTGAAGTATTTTCTGGGGATTGAGGTCGCTA
Organism: Cichorium intybus; assembly: GCA_023525715.1. Classification (NCBI taxonomy): domain Eukaryota; kingdom Viridiplantae; phylum Streptophyta; class Magnoliopsida; order Asterales; family Asteraceae; genus Cichorium; species Cichorium intybus. The sequence continues at coordinate 156,961,444 of CM042010.1, read as the reverse complement.
GAAGTCCAGCAGGCTTGTTCTTGTGTCAAAGAAAATATGCATTGGATATTATATCTGAAGTCGGGTTGTTGGGTGCTAAACCGTCTTCTTTCCCAATTGTGCAAAACCATCAGTTGGGAAAGGCTGAAGGTCCCCTCCTTACTAATCCAGAATCCTACAGACGTCTTGTGGGGAGACTGATCTACTTGGCTGTTACCCGGCCTGATTTGACTTATGTGGTTCACATTTTATCTCAGTTCATGCATCAACCACGACAAGACCATTGGGAGGCTGCTGTTCGAGTGGTTCGCTATTTAAAGGGATCGCCTGGACAAGGAATTCTTCTCCGATCTGACAATGACTTGGTGCTAGAAGGTTGGTGCGACTCCGATTGGGACGCATGTCCGATTACTAGGCGGTCACTTACGGGATGGATGGTTTTTCTTGGAAATTCTCCCATATCCTGGAAAACAAAGAAACAACACACAGTTTCTCTTTCGTCTGCAGAATCCGAGTACAGATCCATGGCATCTATTACATGTGAGTTGAAATGGTTAAAAGCATTACTGTTAGATCTGGGGATTAAGCATCCAAAAGCCGTGAAATTGTTTTGTGACAATCAGTCTGCCCTTCATATTGCCAACAATCCGGTGTTTCACGAACGTACCAAACATATTGAAATTGATTGCCATTTTGTTCGCGATGCTATTCAAGACGGTTTGATTTCCCCAGCACATGTTCATACAACAGTTTATCTGTAATCCACATGCTCCAACTTGAGGGGGGATGTTGGCGTGTGCCCCTGCCAGGTGTATCGAAGCTTATCTCCAAAGATAAACAGGTGTATCGAAGCTTATCTCCAAAGATAAAGATAGAGTTTGTTAGGCTTATTTTGATTATTTTGATTTGTAATCTTTTAACTTGATTCTCGGATGTATGTTGATAAATACCTGGTTACAGAGGAATAAAGTAAGCTTTTCCAATTACAAATTTATCATAATTCTATTAATTATACCCATTTAATATAAAATATAGCCCAAAAAGACATGTTTAAGCTGGTTACCTATAGATGAGTCAAGATCGTCACCTCTACTGCTCTACATAACATAACAAGTTTCGTGCATGCATGTAGAATTATAAACTTACACTAGCATACCATGCCATGTCATACTAATAATCTATAAGCCTTCATTTTTATCAACAAATGATCTGCGGTTTATCACCATACATAAATCTTTCAAAAGTTTTATAAGAAAATCCTACTTAATTTTCTGTAGTTTTTCTTCTTATTATATAAGGGTCCACAAGACCGATAATTACTTAAAATGAGAACTAAATCACAAGAAAAATATATCAAATACACGAACACGCAAGATTCAAAGACTAACGTCACGAACGTTTATGCAAGCTTACGCTACCAAAGCCAAAAAAACTATAAAACGTGAATAATTACAAACTGACTGCAATCTACTTCTTTCTTTTTGAAGACATAAATTATTTAATTTATGACTTTATACTAAATTCATTTGACCTCCTTAATTTACTAAGTACTACAAATATTGGAGAAGCCAATTGTAATCACATATCATGGAAGAACTTGTAAGTGTTGATATCGTCTATGATGAACTTAACCGCACCAATACAACCCATAACCGCAACCGCTGAGAACCACATGGCTATAACAATGTTCAACATCACAATCGGGCTTGAACTTTTTGGCAATCTTTTAGCTTTTAAATGTGCTAATACAGGAAACACAAAGTCAAGTGGGGTGAACCCAATGGCTCCACATATGGCCACAAAATCCCCAAAAAATGGCATGGCTGCAGCCACTAGTGTTATCAGACCCATGTAAACTGAGGTGCATACAAGACGTACAAGATGGTTTTTGACACCCGTTTCTTCACTTGATGCCAATTTTTCCTCGAAAAAGCCGTATGTTGGCCTGCAATATATCTTACCAACACCACAAAAAATTATAAAGCTTTTAAGAAATGGGTTAATGTCACCGAATAGCAATAAAGTGGCTAAGGGGCTGTTTGATTTGTCTCTTACTGGTCCAGTAAGAGGTAACGTCCGAGTCAGACCGTTTGATAACCCCAAAATTTACCTCTGACGTGGTCCTAAACCCTAAACTTTACCTCTTACTCTATCAGCTTCAGGATAAGTCTGACTGGGTCAGACACTGACTCAATTAGCTCTTACTCATCCATAAAATGGTAAACTACCTGAAAACATCCGCATATTTGGATCACAGCAAAAAGATTTGCCATGACAGTCGTCCATTCGGGCGTTTTAAGAGAAGCAACAATAAACGGCTCAACTTCTGTGCCAAAAGCCCAATAACCAAGAAACGCCAACTGCCAGTAACTCAACACAATGATCGTATATGCACCTGCTATTCCTTTATACATCGTTTTCTTAACGGGCTCTCGAACACTACTCTGTAATACGAACTTCTTTAATTTTCTTTTTTCTTTATCTTTATTTTTTTTAAGTAAATCAAATTATTTACCTGTATCTCTGGAAGCATGGCGTCACCAAACGAAAACGCAATAACCCCAAGGCCGTTAAAGGCTTTAAACATCTTTTCAGAAGAGCTTCCAGGGAGACTGTAACTTACGCTTCTTCTATCCATCTTCTTACCTATGACAAAATGTGTTAAGTTAATGGGATTATAAATGGAGAAATAACCCAAACTTTTGACGGAAAATGAAAACGGGTCCGGCTGGATTTGAGTTGACCCGCAAACATTTTATTTGAAATTTTATTGATATATATGTTATATGTTAAATATGATTACAAAAACTATTTTTAAAGTAACCGTTATACAATCTTTTTAACCGGTTTGACTCTTCCTTTTTAGGTAAGTTTTGTTATTTTAGAGTAAATTACAGAAATGGTGTTTGTGCTTTCTGAGTTTTACTGCCTTTAGTCCAAAATTAGAACCCTTTTTCAATTTTGGTGCTTAATTCAAATATCGATTTTGGTCCTTAAGGTTTCATATCGACTTTGGCCCTTATTTCTAGAAGTAAATTACATTTATGATCGTCAAGTATAGCTGATCGATTCAATTTTTGTCCCAAAATGTTCTCTTACAATTTTGGTCCTAATATTAGGTTCTTGACTTCTTGTATTGTTTTTTGTCCATGTTTAAGTCAAATGACTATTTTTGGTCCATGAGTATGGCTTTGTAATTTTGGTCCCAAAAAACGTTACAAAAACCTCAAATAAGGACCAAAATTGCAAGAGAAAACCTTTTGGGATCAAAAGTGAAAAAAATTAGCTTTATTCAGGGATCAAAGATGTATTTTACTCAATTTCTAGTTTCTAAACCAAAATCCATGCGAACCCTTGAAATAAGGACCAAAACAGGAAAAAAAAAAGGTTTCAGTTTTAGTCTTTTAGACCAAACACGGTAAAAAGCACAAGGATCATTTTTGTAGTTTACTCTAAACTTTAGGTGTTTGACCCATTAGCAATAAAACATGACACGAATTAACTTGTGTTCACATAATCGGTTCGAAAATGGATTTTGAGACGTACCATTATAGATTGTTACACCAATGGTTGTGGCAGCAAATCCGATTGTACTAAAAGTGCAAACAGCATTCAACCATCTTAAAGAATGGATATTTGGAAGCTGAGAAAGAACAAGTTCAAAGATCCCGAAGAAGATGATAAAATGCTGAAGTGTTAAACTACCCTCTTCATGGTAGTATTTGTACACCGCCTGCATTACATATGATGGTAAAAGTAAATACAAATATGTTAATGGTGAATCTATGAAAAGAATTAATGATGAATTGAGTGACCTTAAGGCTACTTCCAGCAGCAATTTGAATGGCGATATTGTTGCCCAATGAAGCCACCTGCTGGAAAAACGCAATAGACCAGTAACCCCAATTTCCTTAAAGATCAAAGATGATAAAGATAGTTCAAGTAAGAAACATGTTCAAATAATATTCAATCAAAACGGATATGCAAGTACTGTAAAAGAAGTCATATTAGCTTCATATCAATTACTTAGATATACTAGGCATTCAAGGTGGTGACAACTAAAGTTTTCATCGTATGAAGTTCTTTTCTTTTCTTGAGATGGATGGATGTAGTCATGAATGGAGAACAGAAGAAAACTGACCATAAATGCTACGAGCAAGATGTCTATAAGTGGTGTGCTTCTTCCCATCCCATTTCCATAGGGACGCAATCAGAAGACTAGAGTACCATGTGGTTAAGGTTGCACCCACCAAACTAAGCACCCCTATTGAGAGATCCATATGCACAGAACAAAACATTGAACACCTTGTGAGCATAAATCAAGTCCAAATTAACTACTACCAAATATTTCAAAAACAATTCGTACAAGTCGAATACAGTACCTAGAGGCCATCCAAGAGAAGAGACGGCGAAGGGAAGTGGAGCATAGGCGGCAGGAGTGGCGATGGTGGTGGCCACGTGGAAGGCAGCGTGTTTCCATGAGCCTCTACCGGCAGTATCAATGATGTTCCTTTGAAGTGAATCGTTTACTGTAACGGCTGAGACTTCCTCTCCCTCGTTACCACCGTCGCCGGAGTAGCTCCCCGGCATTGGCGGTAAACGGGTTGCCGTCATCTCTTGGAGTTTTTGAGGTGGATTAGGTGGGCGGTGATCAGCATTTCAATGAATTTGGAACAAAAGTCGTTAAGGATCGCCGTGCTTTGACACGACTCTTTTGACTTTAATATTTGGTATGATTCCGAAGTGAACGGAATGCCCACTTGGTTGAATTAAAAAACGGTGTGTTTTTAGTGACTTGGAATGTACCATTTTGTTTTATTTTTTTTTTACTTTTTATATTCTTAAAAAGTCTACACCTTTTGTCGGTCATTATTTTTCAACGGGAACCACTAACTAATCACCTCAATTTAGTTGATATATACATCTACTCCGAGTCAATTTTCTTTATTTGTTGATTTCTTTATTTGTTGAAAATGTATTGTTTATCGAAAAAAATAGTTATGAAGGATATAAATAGGGTATATATTTAATAGCACTCTTTTTCGAAATGTAAATCACAAGGTTTTCATATTTAAAAGGCAAATATATATATTCTTTTTCTGCTACTTCACATTCGATAAAATGACCATCTTTGTTAAGGATAATATTGAATTTTGCCTTTCAAGCTTAATTCTTTCTTTCTTGGTTTTCATTATTTTCTTCAATTTCATTCGGTTATATCAAACTCATCCCTTACATTGTGACTCTTAATTCCTGAATTGTTTGGATTTTTAATAAACGTAGTTTACCATAACTATAAGGGTGAGAATCGGTGTAGTTTATGGGTTCGTCGATTTCTTCGATTTGAAACTTTTTTGGTACAAACCAAAAACCGAGCCAAACCATTTTCAAATGACTCTAGACCAAACTGAAAACCGAATTGAAACCAAGAAACCAAATATTTCTTTAAAAATTCATTGTTACAATTTTCCAAACATAAAAATCTAATGTTCCATACATAAAATGATAAAATAATACTAGTGCTTGCTAGATACATGAAGTTTAACTTTCAACTTTACGAGACCAAAAATCAAATTCAAAATTTGTTTGGTCTCCGACCAAAACAAAAGCCAAATATAAATAAGTTTGGTCCGAAATTGATTTCGGTTCAATTTGATTTTCGGATTTTTTTAGTGTCAAATCAAATAATATCCACCCTAGTTAATTAGGTATAAGGCCCTCAGGCTATGGGGTGTGCAAGGTACCATGACAACCCCATGACTATGTCCACGTCAGCGTCACGTCAGCACGACAACCCCATGACACACCCCAGGAAATGCAAGACAGCATGACATCCATTTTATTTTGGGTAAATGTCATAAAAGTCCTTACATTTGTCACAAATGTTCGGATTTACCCTCTTATGTAATTTTTGTGCAGTAAAACCTAGGGTTTGGATTAAATTGTTCGGATTTACCCTGCTAGCCGGTTAGCAGGTAAAAGGTCTCGTCTTTCTTCTTCCCCATCCTCTTTGTCCCTTATCACAGAAACATACGTATATTGATCATGCCCCCCTGAAATCGATTCAAACTTCTTCCCCATCGTCTTTCTTCTTCCCCATCCTCTACTTCTGATTGTTGAGGGGATTGTTGGACGTTTGTGATTAAAGGACGAATCGGTAACCCTCGGTTCACGCGATCTCACCACCGTCCTCCCATCTCCGATCCATCCCCACATCGCACCAACCTCCACTCCGCCTCTCCTCTGCCGCCTTCTACACTCCCCGCCCCTCTCAATTGCTTGTAAACCGAAGCACAACAGACCTTCTGAATCAAGCTTGGTTCGGCGATGAAGAGGCATGGTGGTGTTAGGGTCGTTTTGCAGGTTGGTTCAACAATCTCAGGTATGGTTTTAATAAGGTTACCCAATCTCAGGTATGGTTTTAATAAGGTTACCCAATCTCAGGTATGGTTTTAATGTGGTGGGTGTTAGCATTGATTCATGTCTATTTAGGTGTTTTGTTCGTGTGTAGAAGACGATGAACAGTACCTGGAACTGTGAAGAAAAAACGGGAACGGGAATTTTGATTACTGTAAGTCAAGAGCTTGAACAGTACCTGGTATTAGCCCTTTTTTCATGAATCTGTAAGTCAAGAGCTTGAAACATTTGTTAGTTTGAAATCGATTCCAGTCAATGGCTTGTGATGACAGTGGCGATGGTAACCACTGTCGAAACCGGGGATGAAGAGGAAAAATTAGCCCTTTTTGTGCTGATTGCTTCCGACTGATAAAGTTCTCGTTGCCTTTTCCGGTGGTCCTTCATCCAGGTGTGAGGGAAGTGGAAGTGGTGCGAGCAGGTCTCCAGTATCCGGTGGTCGCAGCGTGAACGGAAGCGGCAGAGGGAAGTTCGCGTGTGGGAGAAGAGGTGAAAAGGGGGTGATGTAGGTAACCGGCTATAACAGGTTGTTTACCTTGTTTACCTGCTAAATGGCTCAAATACACAAATTAACCCAAATGCTAGGCTTTAACGAACAAAAATTACATTAAAGGGTAAATCCGAACATTTGTGACAAATGTAAGGGCTTTTATGACATTTACCCTTTTATTTTCCACATCATATTTTTATTTTACGTTTTTTATAATTAAAATCAAATTTATAAATTAATTAAAAACCATAATATTTAAATTAAAATAAAACGAAATTACATTAAATTAAAAAAAACATTAAAAAAATTAAACATTTCCTAAATAAAAAAAACTACTTATTTAAATATTTTTCGCGAATTTTTTCGCTCATCGCTTTGATTGTCGCGAGGTCTTCTTCGGTCTCCGATTTGCTCATAACTTGAAAATCCAACCGCGTTTCTTGAATTTTGTTGTGGCGGTATAATTGTTCAACGAGAGCATCGACCTTCTCGACGACTTCGTCTTTGGAAGACGAGCCGGAGGTGGCTTGTTTCGCTCAGTCGCGACCGATCGGGCGGAGGCATCTCATGTTGCGGTATACCGTCGTCATCGAGATCGATCGCGTCTCGAGCGTTCGAAACGTCCTCGTTGGATTTCGAGACCCTCCCACGTTTGGATCCCGAACTCGACCCGGGGGAATCGGGAGTTAGTAGCCATTTTGGACCGTTTCGCATCATCTCCCAACAATTTAAATGCGCAAACGGTTTTCCAACTACTCGAGCGTATTGATCCATCGTCGTGTTGAAAAGTTGGAACTCGTTTTCGCCGCTTCAGCGAATGTTGACCAAATATTTCGTTGAACTTGGTACATTCTTTGCGAACTTTCCGCCACTTCCCGGTAATCTCATCGTTGTTACGGTACCCTCCACGACCCATCGCTTCGTGATAATGGTCTAAAATACGCTCCACAACCCTTTCGAACTTTGGCTATTTCCTTTTGCGGAATTGGTGGAAATAGCGAGTCACGATTTGACCACTTGAATTATTCGTCTTGCGTCCACGGAACCTTTGCGTCTTGGGCGTTCCATGTCTTGTTACGCGAATTATTATTCTTTTTCTTTTTTGATGAAGACGCGGGCGGTTGTGTTTCCATCACGACCTCATCGGGTAATGCTTGTGGCGGTGGTGATGGAATTGGTGGCGATTGCACGGGCAGTTTTGATGGAAACAGTTGTTGGAAAGGTGTGTATTTATATTGGTTTGGTGGTGGTGGATATGGATACGAGTATTCCGATGGAGACGAACCCGTAAACAAGCTCGTAAAAGTGCAATACAGCGAATAATTTAAGTTATATTCGCCAACACGAAACAAGTTTGGGTTTGACGGAGGGGTGTTGGGATCGTTTTCCATTTTTAATGCCCAACGGCTAAAAAATTTGAATTCAACGGTCAAGTGACCGTTCTCACGCGTGAAGGAGAATGCGTCCTCGAGACGCGGTTGTCGTAGAACGCGGGGGGGGGGGGGGGGGGTGGGAGGGTTGCTGCGTCCTCCTTGCTGAGGTGGCACGACGCGGGGGGCTGCATCCTCCCACACCCCACAGCCTCAAGAGTGGGTTTGCACTCTCTCTCACTTTTGAGGTGCCACATCAGCATCAGGTCAGCACATATTTCTACCTCTCACTTTTTAATTTAAAATTTTAATTTACAATAAAATAAAACAAATAATTTCGTAAATAAAATATTTCATTTAAATAGATTAATTAAAACTAAAAATTGCATTAAAATTAAAATTAAAAAAACTAAACATTACGTTAAAATAAAAAAATAAAAAAACTAAAACTTAACTTAAAGCTAAAATTAAAAACAACTAAAAAACTACATCCCGTATTTTTTGACGATGTCTTCCTTGAACTTCAACGCCAATTCGAGAGCCTTGCCGGTGAGATGCTCGGTTGGTTGCATCAAAACTAGCATGTCGATCGCACGATTTTTGTTCTCGCGGGAACGACTTTTCGCCAACGGCTTCATAGCCATTGGCAAAGGCTACTTCTCTTCGTCGCATGACGTGGCCAGCTCGGGCAGGCTCAAGAACACGAGGGCATCGCACGGGGGAGGGGGAGGGGGTTCACCAGGCTTGCACCTGCTCACACTCACGTCGCACCCCACACCGGTCGGCCTAATGGCCTCCTAACATCATCATTTATTTGTGAATAACTGCAAAAAATTCAATTGTGAATAACTACAAAAATATTTAATTTAAATTAGCGGTGTCTGTGTTGTTCATGTATTTTGTTTTAAACCCAATATGGTTTGCCAGTTTGCTGCACCGGAATTGACAAGCAAATGGTGCACCAGTTTGCTACCGTCGTTCATAGCTGTAAGCCATCGGACGTTTACAAAGTCAAAGGTATATGTATGTTGATGCCAAGGACTTCCAGCCTAGCTGGGAAGAGGCACTGGGTTTTACCCACTGTGGGGCGGAGATCAGGGTTCGATTCTTGCAACTAGCAAGATTCTCTGCATCCTGCAGAGCTTAGGCTTTAAGGTCCCATTAGTGGTGGTTTTTCCCTTGGAATCCCTATGGGTTTGATCTGCCCTCGGATGATTCGAACCTGGGTCTCCATTGAAATATGTGGAGAGGCTTCCGGTTGATCAACTGCCGTTCCAAAAAAATATGTATGTTGATAAGGTTATAAAGAAAAAATAGGACAAGAAATCAAAATAACTTTACCTTTTGTTTTTGTTTTCTTAGAATTGTGTGATATTGATTTGTCCCTCTAAAATGTTCCGATTAAATTTTTGGATATAATGGTACTTGTTTATTGCAAATTAATCATGGAATGTCTTTTTTATAATTAAGTTCGTGTTGGAACTCGAATGGTTTGTTTTTCGCTTGCATAAGTTCGTTTATGATCTTCAAAAGATAGTTTTAGAGCTTGAATTTTTGTGGCCCGTGGTGGAAGAATGGAAAGACTATGAAGTATTGTCTTTTTGTTATAGATAAATGTATTTAAAAAAATGGTAAATTGCATAAAAGTCATTAACTTTTCTAATTTTCTCGATTTTGACACTGTATTTTTAGTTTTTGTAATTAAGTCATTATGTTTTTAGAAACTTGCAATTAAGTCATTATGTTTTCCAAAAAGTTGCGAAAATGACAATATGACAGGATGGCAACAGGTTACCAGGTCATATGGTCAAATTTGCAATTTTTCAGAAAACATAATGACTTAATAGCAAAAATAAAACATAGTGTCAAAATCGAAAAATCTGGACAAGTTAGCGAATTTTATGTAATTTACCCTATGCAATTTATATAACTTAATCACTTTACGTGCCTCATACGTGTCCAAAAAAGTAAATTTGTTGTTACCTTGTTTTTCCATTTAAAATACTCAAATTTATTGTCCTAAAAGTGGAATTTCAAAAAGAGTTAGGATAAATGCATACGAAACCTTCTTTTACTTAAAAATTTTAGTTTAAACTCTTAATACTTTTTGTTTCATTGAAATTAAGTTTTTTTTATTGAAAATGAGTATACATTTTTTGTTTTATTGAAAACAAGTACTTTAATTTCGAATAAGACAGCGCATTTCTTTATTTTGTCTATTTTCATAATTTTTAGCGATTAGGTCTTTCAAAAAATCTAGTGATTAAAAGTATACATTTTATGTCTTCGAGTATGCAAATGCTACTAGCTTGACAGGTTGTATTGACAAATATTTTTTTTTCAATAAGAAAGTTGATGGACTCGATTGAAAAAATAGTAAAAGTATATTGAACTTTTTATCTACTTAACTTAAACTATCTTTGTAAATATTTAACCATTTAAGTTTTATTTTTACCTAATTTTGTTGTATTAGGTAATTTATAATTGTATTCTGTTTTGGAACGATAACATGGCAATTCCACGGCCAATATTGTTGCTGAAGATTCACATGAAAACATTAAAATAATTTTATTAAATAATAACCAAGTTTTGCTTTTGTATCATTGTAAAATTCTATTTTATTTTTGTACATTTATATAAATCAATGAACGAACATCAATATAGATTTTTATAACCCATCATATAAAGACATTGTTTACATAACCAATTACACAATAGGATATTCACACTGAGGGCATGTAAGTTAGTTGTTATTCGTATGCATTTATCCTAAATCTTTTTGAAATTCCATTTTTAGGACAATAAATTTGATTACTTTAAATGGAAAAACAAGGTAACAACAAATTTATTTTTTTGGACACGTATGAGGCATGTAAAGTGATTAAGTTATATAAATTGCATAGGGTAAATTGCATAAAATTCGCTAACTTTTTCAGATTTTTCGATTTTGACACTATGTTTTATTTTTGCTATTAAGTCATTATGTTTTCTGAAAAATTGCAAATTTGACCATATGACCTGGTAACCTGTTGCCATCCTGTCATATGGTCATTTTCGCAACTTTTTGAAAAACATAATGACTTAATTGCAATTTTTTGAAAACATAGTGACTTAATTGCAAAAACTAAAAATACAGTGTCAAAATCGAGAAAATTGGAAAAGTTAGTGACTTTTATGCAATTTACCCTTAAATTATTTACCCTAGATTAAGGATGTTACACTTCATATACTTTAATTTCGAGACATACTTGTCATGCGATGAAATACACACGTTCTGAAGGTTAACTGATTATGATAAAAAGGTATCGTACTATTTTTCGATAATTTTAGAATACAATTCGTGTAATCGCTTGTGCTTGTAGTTGACGTACTATAATTCTGCTATACAATACAGCAAATGTCATATGTTAGAATCTAGAGGTGGTTAAAATAAACAAAAGGCTAAGTATTCGTACGGAACTTGTTCTAGGGCCAGGGGAAAATCACCTCCAGCATACAACGAAGGCCTATCAATCCCCATTATTGACCGAAGAACTTAAAACTGCGGAATTGCAATAATTTTGACTTCGAATTTGCATGACATGCTTAAGTACATGGACTGAATTAAACTCTCGATTTAGAATAACCAATAGATAACGGTCAGAAACTAAAACAGGTATTCCCAGGGTTTGACCGGCTCACATAGTTGATCGAGTGAAACACATTCGTTTTTACTACTTCTGTTGTTGTACTTGGATCCAATTAGCAGGAGCTTTATCTAATTTCTACTCATGTCTCTATAGCACAATGATTCATGCTCATAGTCGATCTCATAGAGCCCAACTTTTACAAAGAAATCCCAAATCATTAGGCTTAATTTTCCTGCCAACATCATTCTAAGTTGATTAGTTCAATGAAAACTACTAGAAATATTCTTCCAAAAGCTTTCACATCAAATCTCTTCTTTTACTGCTTGAAAACGAATAGCTAATGGTGCGTTTAGTTGCGGAAAACTGCTCTGTTTTCCAGAAAAATTTTCCAAGAAAATGAGAATTTGGAAAACGCGTTTAGTTCGTCAATTTTTCCAAAGTTTTCCAAGAAAATGAAAATGTTTCATTTTTCCAAAATTACAAAGAATTTGAAAATTTTGGAAAACCCAAAATTATTGTTTTCTAAATTTTTCTATTTCCAAAATTTTTCTAAAACATACAAAAACAAACACACACACTCATTTTCACATACACCCCACAATTACACCTACACCCACCCTACCCTCTACCCACCCCCACCCACCTCCACCCACCCCACCCACCCACCTCCACATACCCACCCACCCCACCCAACCCTCACCCAACCTACCTCACTCCACCTCCACCTCCACCTCCACCCACCACCACCACCCACCCTCACCCCACCCCACCCCATCTACCCACTCAACCCACCCCACCCACCTCCACCTAACCCCACGGCCCCACCCACCACCCACCCCCACCTCACTCCACTTCCACCTCCACCTACCCCCACCCCACCCCACTCCCTACACACATATTCTACCTATTTCACCCACCCCACCCTACCCCTACCCCACCCACCCCACCCTACATTAACCCCCTTACCCCATCCACCTACCCCACCCACCCACCTACCCCTTACCCAACCCTACCCCACCCCACCCCTACCCTCACCTACCACCCACCCATCCCATCCACCCCACCCACCCCTACCCACCTCAACCCACCCCACCCACCCCTACCCCACCCACACCCCACCCCTACCCTCACCCACCCACCCCACCTCACTGAAGGGTTTTCTAGAAAACAATGAACACAAAATCCCTATGGTTCACATGCAACCCTAGAAAGATCTATGTTTTCTTCTATGAAGATAATAAACTAATCTCTAAAGGCCAACAATAATTTCTAAAGATTAAACCAAGAATTACCAACCTTTCAATCTTGTTCTTGAAGCTAGCAGCAAAAGTATCCTGCCTCAAATGCAAGTCACACCCAAAGCAATGGAGAAGACAGTCCAACAGAGTTTCTCTGGTGAAAATGGCGCAGGTTTTAGGGTGGCCAGGTGCCTCCTTTTATAGCCTCCAAGGGTTATAGCTGAAACCCTAATGAGCCTCCTTAATGGGCAAGCCTGTTGACCATTTGGACCAAGGCTTCTAAACCCTAATTAGGGTTTTCGCCAACTATGGAGTTACCTCCATATTGGCGCCAACTTTGGCCCCTGGCTACTGGCTTGCCAGTTATTCAACTATTGAATAAATACAAACGAGTCCCTGCACTTTTAATTAATTAATTTAATCACTGAATTAAATCCAATTAGTTCTAGATTAAATCTTAATTAATTATTATAGTTTCTAATTAATATATTAACCCTTAAATATATTAATAAAACATTTAATTAATTCTATTGATTTATTAAACAATTAATAAATCAACATTTTACTCTACTGAACTCTATCCTAACCTCCAGCTATGAGGGCAACCCAAATGGACTTTGCTTCAATTAACAAGATAAATATAAATGTAAAGTCATGGCTTAGACACCTAATCCAACACTCACTCCACCTCTACCTCCACTTACCCCCACCTCACCCACCTCCACCACACCCCACTACACCCTACCCAACACCACCACCCACCACCACCTCACTCCACCTCCACCTCCACCTACCCCACCCCTACACCCCACCCCCACCCCAAATCAAAAATTGAAAAATAAAATTTGATAGAAAATAGATATCTAAACACGTTTTATGTTTTTCTAAAATAGAAAATGAAAACGGAATCGGTTTTATCTAAACGCGTTTTCTAAATTTTCAATAGAAAACTCATTTCGTTTTTCTGAAAATGAAAAATGGAAAACGGAAAACAGTTTTCCGCAACTAAACGCAACCTAAAACATTTAAAAACTTCCATGAATGTAAATGCATGCAATGCTATCAACACATGCTCTCATTATGCAGTCTTTAAAGTTTAAACCATGCTATGCTTGTTAATGAGGCTTACATACTCACATATGATATATTTTACAAATTTGCTCCCATATATAGACATACCTCAATTTCTGTAAAATTTATTCGAAATTGAGCTGGTTTGTTTCACAATTTTGATTAATGCATGAACAAAAACACTAATCTGACTTCGATTTGGTGCTACTTTGCTGAATTGTTACTTTCTCTCTCAAACTCTCAAGTGTTTCATAGGTTTATATGCTTTTCAAATTAGCGCTTCAACTTTACTTATTTACATCCTAGTCCCTGAACATTTACTTTTCATAACTACTCCCAGATACTTTCAAGAATTAGAAAATTAGTCCTTCAAATTAACGAACTCCCAAAGTTTATTTATTACAAAATCTATCATGAAAGTTGGGGTGTTACAGAAGATGGGTATATGAGTAAGATAACAAATCTTTAAAACTCTTTGGATATTCACTATGTAGATATATATTTTTCAGGGTAAATTAAATAGATATGAATGTGTTTACTTCATTGATCAATATGTAACTTTTACTTAATTGTCTGTTTGACTTGCCTATGATTTCACGTTTTACTCTTTCTCTCTCTTTTTTAAACAAAATTCAGTATCTTGTCATCTTGTGTATCTACCTTATCGATTTAAGTTTCACAGACCTCTTCATCATTGCTTATTTGCTTTTACAAAAGATATCATCCATGTGAACAAATGAATTCATCTTTACTAACTTGGAAAGCTTATACTTTAGCTTAAAGGGTGTGTGAACCCCTTTAGGGTAAAATGCCTTTTGACATAACTGGCAGATTCTAGTGTTATAAAAATATTACTCCCTCGTGGAGACTGAGAGAGTTTCAGTTTTTTTTGGGTAAAGAGGACGGTACCTTTGGCAAATTTTATTAATAAAAAGAATAAATACAATTGAAGGCTGGGGACTCCCCACCTAAGAAACAACAAAAACCCATTGGGACATGCCCCAATGGACAACAAGGCTATACTAGGAACCAAAACAGATTTTGGAACCAGAAAACATAACAGGAAACATAAAAAGCAAACATCCTGCAAAAAAACAAACAATACAAGCAGAGAAAAATATAGTAGAAAAGATGGGATAGGAGAGAATAATGGTCCACAGTGGAAAATAGGATGTACATCTCTCAACGTTAGGGGAGGGACCAGACCCTTTTAGCCAAAATAACATTTGGGGAAGGTTTCATAGACAGACTCACTAGTCTACAACGGACATCATCAATAATAGCCTTGACAACAGCATGATACGAGCTTCTCTTATTTTTAAAAATCCGGTTATTTCTTTCCTGCCAAATGTGGTAGATAGCTCCCGCAAGCACAAGTCTTCGGATAACGGACCAGACGTTTTTACCCTTAGAGATGGGCTTGAGAAGATTGATGATATCCGACCAGCAATTTGTGGGGAAGGTGAGGTTCATAACATGCTGAAGATCATGCCAAACCATAGAAGGGAAAGAACATTCAAAGAAAAGATGAGGAAGGGAATCGGAACAATCGCCGCAGAAGGCACAAACGAGGTTGGGAGAACCAAACAACTCCCAGCTTCTGATTTTATCATGGGTCTTGAGTCGATCTTTGAGAGCAACCCAGAGAATGAAGGCATGTCTAGGGATATTCTGGGAGAACCAAACAAGATGATACCAGTCGACAGGCTGCTTCGAAGGAGAGTTTCAGTTTTAACGCCAAAGGTTTGCTCAATGGTCAGTTGGACTTCACACTAAGGTTTGGTATGCAGTTTTTAGAAAAGAGAATGCCATGGAGTATTATGGCAAAATAAAAAAAACTTTTGAATGGAATGTGATTCCTTCTCATAGGTTGATTTTAATTACTGAAGAATGGGTGTTTTCTATTTACTCCTACGTTGTTTGATAGAATACGATTATATATTATAAATTAATTATAAATTACTCCTATTTTATATAATCTTCAACAACATTGACGTTGTCTTAAAATTTCAAAAATAAAACTAAATGTTTTTTTATTATAATTCTATTTTAAGATTTCATGGTATTTAATTTCTTATTTTTGTAAGCAATTTTTAAAGAGATAAATGATTATTTTATTATTATATATTATCAAACGTCATGAAACATGTTTATATCTTATTTCTATTGCGATGGATCTTTAATTGCTCAAATTTTATTTTTATAAAATAACTTTTTTTATGTATCGGTTCAAATTTTATTTAGTTTTTCTAATCGTACATAATAAACAATATTTTTGAACAACGAAGTCAAACAAACATGTACATGAAATGTGATGTTTAATTTCATTTCATTATCATTCAATTTTTTTGTGATTTCATTCCATTATACCTCTTTGCCATATTGGGCATGACAATACAACAAATTGCATGGACGTGCATTGTCTCGATTTCGGTATAAAAGTTTCAACTTTTTGTCCCACTCAAAAAATGTGGAACAAGTTAAAACATGGACTCGCTCTTAATATGTAAAAGACGTGAATGTTGGGGTTGAGGAAATAAAGAAACACAATGATTTAACGTATTTTATTCAATCAGACGTCAACATACAAACTAGAGAGAGAAATTTCACTGATAGCCGCTAGTTACATACTTTTTGCTTGGGGTTACAATCATTTATAAGGGATCTATTTATAGAGGCAAGTTGACCTAAAATATGCAAATAAGACCAAGCCCAGAAATAGCGCCAACTAATCAGGCCCATGAGTCAAAGCAGGTCATGATGCGTGCACATCAGCGTACTCTGTAGCTACGGACTGCTTGCACCGCAGCTGCGGTTCCGAGACATCGCAGCTGCTCTCGATAAGGGCCAAGACAAGCCTGCAAGGCACCGCAGTTGCGGTTTGGTACTTCGCAGCTGCCTCGTAGCCACTCCACAACATTGGATTTTGATGTTGAATCTAATATACGATGACATACGAACTGCCATATGAAAATTTTCTTCTTGGGGCGCTGCCCCCTCCCCCTGCAATGGACGGCTCCTATGCTTGGTTTCGGTAGCGACAGTGAGGGCAAAGGGAAGATGAGACCTCACAACTCAACGTTCGATGTCCTTCTCATCGTCATCATCGATAATAGCTCCACAAAATTTGTCATGTCCAGACCAATAGTTTTTTTTGGGTAAAGAGGATGGCACCTCAGGCAAATTTAATTAATAAAAAGAATAAATACAATTGAAGGCTGGGGACTCCCCACCTAAGAAACAACAAAAACCCATTGGGACATGCCCCAATGGACAACAAGGCTATACTAGGAACCAAAACAGAATTTGGAACCAGAAAACCTAACAGGAACATAAAAAGCAAACATCCTGCAAAAAAAAAAAACAAACAATACAAGAAGAGAAATATATAGTGGAAAGGATGGGATAGGAGAGAATAATGGACCACAGTGGAAAATAGGAAGTATAACTCTCAACGTTAGGAGAGGGACCATATCCTTTTAGCCAAAATAACATTAAGGGAAGGTTTCATAGACAAACTCATCAGTCTACAACGGACATCATCAATAATAGACTTGACAACAGCATGATACGTTCTTCTCTTATTTTTAAAAATCCGGTTATTTCTTTCCTGCCAAATGTGGTAGATAGCTCCCGCAAGCACAAGTCTTCGGATAACGGACCAGACATTCTTACCCTTAGAGATGGGCTTGAGAAGATTAATGATATTCGACCAGCAATTTGTTGGGAAGGAGAGATTCATAACATGCTGAAGATCATGCCAAACCATAGAAGGGAAGAAACATTCAAAGAAAAGATGAGGAAGGGAATCGGAACAATCGCTGCAGAAGGCACAGATGAGGTTGGGAGAACCAGACAGCTCCCAGCTTCTGATTTTATCATGGGTCTTGAGTCTATCTTTGAGAGCAACCCAGAGAATGAAGGCATGTCTAGGGATATTCTGGGAGAACCAAACAAGATGATACCAGTCGACAGGCTGCTCTGAAGGGCGGATAGAGTGCCATACAGAACGGACCGAAAAAGGATAGACCTTACCGTCGTAAGATCTCCAGAGGAGTTTATCAGGAACGGCCGTTGAAAGAGAAGGGGGGTTATGAGAAAGGAGAACGGGGTGGGAGTCCTGCCAGCAATGGGGGCGCACCCAACACCCGTTGAGGACAATGTCAGCAACCTTAATATCAGGAGTGAAGCCCGCATTATAGATGTTACGGGCAGATAAGAACTGAGAGAGTGGACCAGCAGGATGCCAGTTATCGAACCAAGCAGACGTAGAACAGCCATCACCAACCTTGGAGACAATAAAGTCCCTGATCTTACCCCGCATGTCGAGGATATTGCGCCATGCATAGCCCGTACCGCGCTTCTTGGGGGCATCCCAGAAGTTACGCCCACAGAGGCGGTACGAGTGGATCCACCTGACCCAGAGAGAATCCTTATTAGAAAGGAGTCTCCAGGCATGGGAAGCCATAAGGGCAATATTCCAAACAGCAAGGTTACGAATACCCAGACCACCATGGGTCTTAGGGAGACACACAGTCTTCCATGAGACTTTGGCTTTACCACGCTTCATCTCACCGTTGCACCAGAGGAAACCTCTAATGAGTTTCTCAATCTCGTTAGAAATAGATTTAGGGAGAATAAAAACGGAAGCCCAATATATTTGCATGGAAGAAAGGACAGAGAGTATGAGCTGAAGACGACCGGCAAAAGAGAGAGACTTGTTCTTCCAGTGGTTAATCCTGTATTTGACTTTATCAACGAGGCCTTTACAGTCCTTGTGGACAAGACGAGTGGTGATGAGAGGGACGCCAAGGTATCGGACAGGGAAAGATCCCTCCTGAAACCTAACAATACAATCAATGGAAGCTCTGCGCCTCTCACCAATATTACAGTAGAAGGCTTCACTTTTCGCTTCATTAGGGTGGAGCCCAGAGACCCTAGAGAATTCAGCAAGAGAGTCAAATATGACACGAACCGAAGATCTATCGCCATGACAGAAGAGAAGAAGATCATCGGCAAAGCATACATGGCTGATACTTTGCTCCTCACATTGCCGATGAAATTTAAAATAATCGTAGTCAGAGATGTTTCTTTTGATCATAAGGTTAAGCACCTCCATGATTAGAGTGAAGAGATAGGGAGAGAGGGGATCACCCTGACGGATGCCCCTTTGACCGTGGAAAAATCCGTGCATATTACCATTGATACTCACAGAGTAAGCAGCAGTGGAGACACACGTCATGATCCAGTCAATCATACGAATGGGGAAACCAAACCCAAACAAGATGGTACGAAGAAAAAACCAGTCAACCGTATCATAAGCTTTTTGGATATCGACTTTAAACGCACACCTGGGGGACCACGATGATAATGATAATCACGCATGAGCTCCTGGACAAGAAGAACATTGTCAGTGATAAGGCGCCCTGGAATGAAAGCCGATTGGTTTTCATCAACGAGAGAAGATAGGTGGTTCTTGATACGATCTGCAATGATCTTGCTGATACATTTGTAGACAACGTTACAACAGGCTATGGGGCGGAAATCAGTGACTTTAGATGGTGAGTCAACCTTAGGGATGAGAGCAAGCACGGTGTTGTTGAGGGATTTAAGCAGTTTACCAGAAGAGAAGAACTCCATAACCGCCGAACAGACATCTGACCCCACGATATCCCAAGCAGACTTGAAGAACTTAACCGTGAAACCATCTAGGCCGGGCGCTTTATCATCTCCCATCTGGAACAAGACGCACCTAACCTCCTCATCCGTAACAAGAGTAAGCATGGCGGCAGACTGAAAAGGGGAGAGCTTATTAGAGAAGAGGGAACACGGTTCACAAATAGCAAGGGAGGGGTGGGCTGCGCCCAAAAAAGTTTAAAAGTGGGAGACGAACAGATTGGGGAGGGCATCCCCAGAGATCCAGTTGCCCGGGGCATCCTGGATGGAGTCGATACGATTGCGAGAATTACGGCTTTTAACAGACTTGTGGAAGAAAGCAGAATTTTTATCACCCTCCCTAAGCCAGTCAACCTTAGCCTTCTGTTTCAGGAACCTCTCTTCATCCAGGCAAGCCTCATTATAAGCGAAAAGGTACCTGCATTGTTCTTCACGGAGAGCCCTATTGGAAGGGTCCCGATCCAGAGCAATTTGAACTCTATCAAGCTCAGTACGAAGAGAGATAACCTTAGAGAAGAGGTTGCCCTGACTACGGAGCAGCTTACGCAAAGGCGCTTTCAGATTTTTCAAGTTTTGGAAAATCTTATACATATGATGGCCGGGGATATCAGGATCCCAAGAAGAAGCAACGACATGCTTAAACTCCTTCTTATAGGTCAGAAAATTAGGGAACTTGAATGGTTTAGGCTTGAAAGGGGATCTGAAGGGGAGAGAAAGCACAACAGGGGAATGGTCAGACGATCGGTAAGGGAGAAAACTGACCGAGGCAGAGGGGAAAGAAGCAACGAAGCGCGGATTACCCATGACACGGTCAAGCTTCTTAAGAATGCCATCGTAACCGTTAGGAGACTTGGTCCAGGTGTAGAAGAGACCTTTGAAATTAAGGTCCTCCATCTCAATCCGATTCACACAGTTTCTGAAATCATCCATTCCACGCGAGATACAAGACGCCCCAGCGGTGCTATCTTTCATGTCAAGAGCAACATTGAAATCACCTAACACAATCCAGGGGCAGCTTTAACCACATGTTTATGAGCCGCAAGAGAATCCCAAAGATTGCGGCGCTGCATGTGATTATTATGAGCATAGATGAACGAGCAAAAGAAGGATTTATTAGAAGCACGACTTTTTACGCTGAAATGCATAACCTGATCATTGGTGTCGAAAAGCATCATATCAACAGCCAGCGGGTCCCAGGAAATCACAATTCTAGTTCCCCGATTGCAAAAAAGCCCGTTGGAAGACCAAGACCATGAGCCAAAGACACGACTACAGATACCAGGGAGATTAGAGAATGAGGCACGAGTCTCGATGGCGGCACAAATTTGGAGATTTTGATCGCGGATAAGCTCTCTCAAAGCTTTCTGATGAGAAAGCTTACAGAGACCGCGTGTGTTCCACGCAGCGACGTGCGTCATATGGAAACCGAGAGGGTGGTGGAGTCCATCTGCTCGTACTCTGGAGCTATCATAAGATGATCATGAGGGGATCCAATATCTCCGGCAATGAACTGGGCAGTTTCCCCATCATCAGAGTCGACCTCAATGCATTTATCCTCGTCGGGTTGAGCACGTTTAGGGGGGAGGAGGGAAGTAGAAGCGAGATGATCTGTCATGTCGGTGGAACAATTTTCAAGAACGGAGAAGGCATTGAAGATAGGAGTTGAGCGCTCAGACTGTTTCGGTTGCGTGGTGGAAGAAAGTCGGACAAGGGAGCAAGGGAAACCAGGTAGGGCATTATGAGAAAGGTGGGGAATGGGGGGGTGGTTCTTAATTGGAACCGGGCGGAACTCAAATTGCGAATTGTTAATAGTATTTTTATTTTTATTATAAGTATTCTTTTTTGAAACATCTTTAGCCGATACAACACTTTGGGTATTTCTGTTAGAATTACTTTGTGAATTATCATTAGTTTTCTTTTTATTTTTTGAACCTTGTTTATAAGTAGATTTGATATTTCTAGTTGAATTATTTAGCAAAATATCATTAGATTTATTTTCATTTTTTGAGTTTTGATTAGAAACATTTTTATTTTTAGAGACAACCGTAAAACCATCATTTTGTTCCATAGGAGTAGAAGCTTGTATTGAATCAGTAGAACTTTTATCTTTTAGCTTATCTTCATTAGTCTTAGAAATGACATGCAAACAAGTGTTAGTTTCATGACCGTAAACCATGCAATGAGTGCACATAGGAGGTTTCCACTCATACTCGATACGTAGAGTGTGAGTAGATAACTCAAAAGTATCAGGATCAGGGATACGGACCATCACTTTATCCACCCATGAAGATCTAGTGGGGACCTCAAGAAGGACACGGGCATAAACGGCTTTGCCAGCCGCATAAGTGCACATATTAGCTGTATAAGAGTCCATGGCAAGGGGCTTTCCAATTTTGGAAGCTATGTGGCTAAGACCGTCATCACTCCAAGCCTCATAGGGAATATCATGGATTTTGATCCAAAGCGGTAGTTTGTCATGTTTGTTCTTATGGATACTAAGTCCAGGTCTCCATTTTGAATTACAATCGGGACACCTTTAAACGTCCATGGTCCATGAGTGATGACATGTTGAAGGCCTTGGTCATCACTAAATTTGAAAAGGTAAACACCATTACCGTTTAACAAAACGTCCAGAAGGCCATGTTTAGACCACATCTTGGAAGCAAGATAACGTACGTCCGAATACCACATGTTTTTTCCAACAAAATAACCACAAATAGTCCTAGCATGGGTTTGACAGACTTTATTAACAGCCGCCATAGGAATATATACAGGAACGTTAATATCATTGCTAAGGTTCGGGATAAGACGAAAATTAGCGCTAGTGTGTTTTTGGGAACCGGTAATTATGTTTGCTTGAGAATTAACAAGTAAAGGTAATTTTTTTGACCAAGCATTAGCAATTTTATTTTTAAAACCATCAATTTTCACTTTATCCGAAATAGTAGCAATGATCTCATTAACAGGAGGTATACATTTTGAGGAGTCACGGTTGCAATTATAATTGCCAAGAGAGTGTTTAGGTGGAGGGCCCAAAAGGGATTGAGAAATAGTTGTTTCATGTCCGATCTTAGAGGGGGACATCACCACATTGGAGCAAATAGGAGTGGCAAGTGGTCGATTATTTCCTACAGTAGAGACATTATCTTGACCTTTACGTGTGGAGACATTAGATAATGTAGTATTCAAATTGTTAAAAGCAAAAGAAGTTAAACCTTTCTTTTTAGAAGCATGTAAGTGGACCTTTGTGCAAGCATTGCCATCTTCCTCGTGAACAGATTTTTCGTGTGCGACTTCAAAAGGCATAACTGTTGGAGAAGCATTCCCACGATCAGATGTGACAGCAGTAAAAATAGAGTTATCGGCAACGGCAACGGCAACATCCCTCCCCCGACTGGCGGTATCTTCGATTGCTTCTTCGCTTCCTTCCGTAGCTTCATCATCCGACGAATCACCATCCTCAACCATGCCGTCCAGCATTCTACCACCGGAAAATTGGTGAGAAATACTTGGCCTCGAGATCACATCAGCGGTGATACGTTTTCTATGAATAGTTTTTCTTTTATCTTTGTTTCTTCGTTCATCAGTAGCATTAATCAACGAAGACGAATAGTTTTTAAACATTGATGCTTTGTTATCCCGTGAGACCATTTGTAACTTTCTAACTGTCTGATTACCAGAATATATGAATGAAAGGCCAGAATCTTCACTTCTTTGAGCAGAAAAAATCATATTATCTTTGTTTTGCATACCCATGTCTTCATCATCAGGGTGTAGAACGGAATCAAAACCCGGTGTATCACCGGCCATGACAAAAACCGAGCACAAAAACTAAAAAACTCTTAGAAACCCGACTAGACCAGTTGCTCGACCCGCTGAACTAACCAACTGTTTGACTCAACTGCTTTGACCCGTGCCCGAGTTGACTCGTCGAGTCAACTCACAGAAAACGCAGAAACGCAGCTGTGAACGGAGGTTGAAGGTGAAGCAGGGCAGCGGCTTCCGAAACTGTAGACGGCGGAGATGGCAACTTCGTGGAGATGGCGGAGATGGCTTTTCCAATCTTGCGCAACGGATCTTTTGTACTCCGATCAAGATGAAGGAGAAGCACGGATGAAATTTAGTTTTTGAACTCTGATCAGTCTTAAATCTTAATCTTGGTGATTCGGTTGATCACTGCGGAAGAGTAATTTGGAAGAACGGTGCAGGACCACTCGACAAAGATGGAGGACCCGTCGCTGCTAGGACCACTCGACAAAGTTGGTTGATATTAATTACTCAAACATCCTTGTGATGAAAAGAGTACAACAAGCATAAAAGGAGGTTTATTAATATCGACTGCTAAAACACTTTTCTATTAGAAACGAATGCAGCAAAAATGGGAGAAAGAAAGAGAGACGCTTTTGAATTCTAATCAACGTGAGCATTTCTTGCATTGATATGTATATCATCGATTCATATGGCTTATGGAATTATGGATCCATAAAATTAAGTAAATGTTTATGTAACCATATTTCGTTCAAACTTATAATATTGGGGAATCATGTCACTTTCTTGTGCAGCCTAATGGTTGGTTAATAATATCATCCTTCACAATCTTTCCATGATTTACAAACCGTGAATTTTCTTTCGTCCTTGGGGTAAAATCCTGCAAATGTTGTCTGCCCCCAACCCCACATTTTTGTTTACTATAACGTTCTCACGATACAAAGCCTTAGAATCGTATTCCTTGACCGTATTTTGGGTGCCAGAATCTGTTCATTAAATTATTGACACTCTAGTGTGTGTATGAATTATTGCCAACCACAGGTACAACCTAGCGAACATAAAGTACAACCCCGTTCACAAGACCTTCTAGTTGTACTGTACAAACTCGTGGTGCATTATTTTGTTAGATTTCTAGCCAGCATAACGTTACCGAGATTCTCTCTAAGGCCATTATTTGGGAACCTCTGATCCCTAGGAAAGCATTTTCCTTTTAGTTGATTTGTAGCCCTCAAATAACCAAAAATAATGCCGAGTGTTTGCTTCAATGCGGCTTTATTAAAGCCTCTTTACTCCTTTGCTTTCACACTTCTCAATGTTTGTATGGTTTTACTTAGATTTTAGTTTTCAAATTCACATTCCATAAATCCCATAAAAACTATATACTTGGAAGGGCTAAATGTAAGAATGCAATATACTTTTACCAATTTACCAACTCGTCTAACATGTCCTTCTTAAACGTTTATTGTAATAAACTTATGATCTTCTGCATTAATATGTAAATATTGCATCAAATGCTACATTTATTGTATTAAACTTCTTAAACATTTATTGTAATAAACTTCTAAATGGTCCACACGACAAAAAAACTTAAAAGAAGTTATATGAAAAATAAAAATTATAACTTCATACATTATGAAAGTGTTCTTCATGTATTGCAAAAATGTTTATATATTGTGAAGTACATAATTTTTCGAATAAAATCTTTTCATATTTCTTTTTTGTGGTTGAGACCATTTGAAAATCCATTTCACATTATAAAGTGATCTCGCAGCGGTACATTACAAAATATGTAGTCATTTGCCTAAAAATATAATTAAAGATGTCATTTTGTTAATTAACCTCCACTTGTTTTGGTTATTTTTGTGATTTTGTCTGAAATAAGGTGTGGTGCACCGTACATAGATTGGTAAAATGCTAGAAGTATATTGTTTTTTTTTTTTTTTACGATTAACCCTAAATATAAAATTACAATATTTGAAACCAGCCGTCGACCTATATAGCCTGTAGGGTATTCTGGAAAAAGAAAAAAAAAAACAATTGAAATAATGGAGTTGGCACTGTTTTTAGCCACTATGCTTGGTTTTTTGACTTCTCAAAGACACCTTGGAGGTACAAAATTTGGGATACAAAAAATCAAGTTTTTATGCAATAACGATTGTCAATTTCCGTTAAAGCTAAAGTGAAAAAAAATAAATAAATAAATAAAATAAAAATAAAAAATCTTGATCTCACTAGGAGAAAGAGGTTGTAGATATGAAAACTTGATAAAAAGCAATGTTGTTAGAGTGACTTGTACTTTATGCAATGAGGCTTGTACCATTCAAGCCCAGTAAAGAGCTTATTCTTGAACTAAAGAGACAGATAAGAACTTAAGAAGCATGACGAAAAAGGGTTGGGAAGCAAAGTGAATTTTGCATAATATGAATCTTGTAGTAAGGGTATGTCTCCACCTTCAAAGTGCTTGCCAGTGTAAGATTATATTCTCTCAATAAAGGCTCTCTTTGTCAAGCACCAAAATAGTGCTTATTTTTTATTCCTAAGAGAATAATTAATATGGTTAGAGACATCATTTTGATTTATTTACTTAGAAACTTCTTGAGATGGTTTAGATTCTATCTGAAACAAATTAGATCGGTGTAACTTAGAATAAAGTTTTCTGGTTCCAAATTCTGTTTTGGTTCCTAGTATAGCCTTGTTGTCCATTGGAGCTTGTCCCAATGGGTTTTTGTTGTTTTTTAGGTGGGGAGTCCCCAGCCTTCAATTGTATTTATTCTTTTTATTAATAAAATTTGCCTGAGGTACCGTCCTCTTTATCCAAAAATAAAGCTTTTTGGAAAAGACATTTAAATGCTTGCATCTTAAATTTTTCATTAGAAAAACATATTACTATTTTGATCATAAGTTTCTATGAACATATTTAATACATTAATTATCTATAAGTTAGAAAATTCACAAAAACAATATAGCGTGTTAACATATATCAAGTATTGATAACCCGATTTGACTTTTAAAAATGATAGGTTTTGATTTATTACTTTAACTTGTCTAAATCCCCCACATTGTCACCATGGTTATGGAAAAGTAACTGAGATGTATCTCAAGGGTGTTTAAAACTAATGTTTTTTCTTAGTGGGAAGGAATATTACTTAAAAGTGTTTTAGAACCCCAAAAAAATGTGGTGCCAAATGCATTGGGAGTTGTACAAATGATTTCAAGAGTTGTACCATATGGATTATATAGTATGGTACATATTTGAAAACTACCCGATGGTTCTTAAGATGTACCCTTCGGGTGAATCCTTTTTCACTTTTATGACCATAAAATCCAAAATGCGACCTCCAATGCCATTACAAAGTAAAAGAATTTATTGATATGATTGTGTCAAAGGGTACAATACACAATGTTAATGGATAATTGCAAGCCCCACTTTATTCTATTTGTCTTTTTACCCTCTCATTAATAATACCGTTTAATAATAGACCGAACACTTTTTATTTTATCTGTATATATGAAATTAGAGTACTGTTAACCCAGAAGTAGTTTAAGCATTTTTCATTATATTTTTTTTTTGGGTAAAGAGGACGGTACCTCAGGCAAATTTTATTAATAAAAAGAATAAATACAATTGAAGGCTGGGGACTCCCCACCTAAGAAACAACAAAAACCCATTGGGACAAGCCCCAATGGACAACAAGGCTATACTAGGAACCAAAACAGATTTTGGAACCAGAAAACATAACAGGAACATAAAAAGCAAACATCCTACAAAAAACAAACAATACAAGTAGAGAAATATATAGAGGAAAGGATGAGATAGGAGAGAATAATGGACCACTGTGCAAAATAGGAAGTATAACTCTCAACGTTAGGGGAGGGACCAGATCATTTTAGCCAAAATAACATTAAGGGAAGGTTTCATAGACAGACTCATCAGTCTACAACGGACATCATCAATAATAGACTTGACAACAGCGTGATACGTTCTTCTCTTATTTTTAAAAATCCGGTTATTTCTTTCCTGCCAAATGTGGTAGATAGCTCCCGCAAGCACAAGTCTTCGGATAACGGACCAGACATTCTTACCCTTAGAGATGGGCTTGAGAAGATTGATGATATCCGACCAGCAATTTGTGGGGAAGGAGAGGTTCATAACATGCTGAAGATCATGCCAAACCATAGAAGGAAAAGAACATTCAAAGAAAAGATGAGGAAGGGAATCGGAACAATCGCTGCAAAAGGCACAGATGAGGTTGGGAGAACCAGACAACTCCCAGCATTTTTCATTATATGGGATTATGGGGTAGCGTTAAACACATACACTAATAACGTACCTTAAGTCGACTATTATTATTATTTATTAATAATACTAAATTACTTAGGTTTTGCCCATACTAACGATATATATTTTTGGGTAAAGAACTAACGATATATATTTTAACTAATGCAGTGGCGTTAATTTCGAATAAAAATACAGATAACCACTGTAAGTAAACTTAATCTCTTATTATATTTTTTCATAAAACCTTCAAAATAATATTATATAGATAAATACTTATATCACTTTTACATCTTATTATAGATAGAAATTTACTTTTTTCATAAAATCTTAAAATAATATTATATAAATCAATACATATACATTTAAAAGTGATGTATCATGTATATAGAGAATTGGAACTAATGATTAATAATTTAATATCTTTTGGTCAAAATTGTTACCAAATAGCTAATTCTTCTTCGGTCATCATATCATTATGTATACTTATCACATAATCACATATATATTTAAAAGTGATGTATCATGTATGTAGAGAATGAGAACGAATGATTAATAATTTAATATCTTTCGGTCAAAATTGTTACCAATTAGCTAATTCTCCTTCCGTCATCACACCATTATGTATACTCATCACTAATTAGAGTACTGATTCTAAGGTTGCTGACATTGTTAATAAAAACACTATTAACAAATCGCGATTTGAGTTCCGCTCGGTTCCAATTAAGAACCGCCCCCCCCATTCCCCCCCTTTCTCATAATGCCCCACCCGGTTTCCCTTCCCCCTTTGTCCGACTTTCTTCCACCACGCCTCCGAAACAGTCTGAGCGCTCAACTCCTATCTTCAATGCCTTCTCCCTTCTTGAGAGTTGTTCCACCGACATGACAGATCATCCCGCTTCTACTTCCCCCTCCCCCTATACGTGCTCCCCCCGACGAGGATAACTGCATTGAGGTCGATTCTGATGATGGGGAAACTGCCCAGTTCATTGCCGGAAATATTGGATCCCCTCATGATCACCTTATGATAGCTCCGGAGTACGAGCAGATGGACTCCACCCCCCTCTCGGTTTCCATATGACGCACGTCGCTGCGTGGAACACTCGTGGTCTCTGTAAGCTTTCTCATCAGAAAGCTTTGAGAGAGCTTATCCGCGATCAAAAACTCCAAATTTGTGCCGCCATCGAGACTCGTGCCTCCTTCTCTAATCTCCATGGTATCTGTAGTCGTGTCTTTGGATCATGGTCTTGGTCTTCCAACGGGCTTTTTTGCACTCGGGGAACTAGAATTGTGATTGCCTGGGACCCGCTGGCTGTTGATATGATCCTTCTCGACTCCAATGATCAGGTTATGCATTTCAGCGTTAAAATTCGTGATTCTAATAAATCCTTCTTCTGCTTGTTCATCTATGCTCATAATAATCACATGCAACGCCGCATTCTTTGGGATTCTCTTGCGGCTCATAAACATGTTGTTAACGCTGCCCCCTGGATCGTGTTGGGTGATTTCAATGTTGCTCTTGACATGAAAGATAGCACCGCTGGGGCGTCTGGTATCTCTCGTGGCATGGATGATTTCAGGAACTGTGTGAATCGGATTGAGATCGAGGACCTTAATTTGAAAGGTCTCTTCTACACCTGGACCAAGTCCCCTAACGGTTACGATGGCATTCTTAAGAAGCTTGACCGTGTCATGGGTAATCCGCGCTTCGTTGCTTCTTTCCCCTCTGCTTCGGTCACTTTTCTCCCTTACCGTTCGTCTGACCATTCCCCTGTTGTGCTTTCTCTCCCCCTCAGATCCCCGTTCAAGCCTAAACCATTCAAGTTCCCTAATTTTTTGACCTATAAGAACGACTTTAAGCATGTCGTTGCTTCTTCTTGGGATCCTGATATCCCCGGCCATCATATGTATAAGATTTTCCAAAACCTGAAAAATCTGAAAGCGCTTTTGCGTAAGCTGCTCCGTAGTCAGGGCAACCTCTTCTCTAAGGTTATCTCTCTTCGTACTGAGCTTGATAGAGTTCAAATTTCTCTGGATCGGGACCCTTTCAATAGGGCTCTCCGTGACGAACAATGCAGGTACCTTTTCGCTTATAATGAGGCTTGCCTGGATGAAGAGAGGTTCCTGAAACAGAAGGCTAAGGTTGACTGGCTTCGTGAGGGTGATAAAAATTCTGCTTTCTTCCACAAGTCTGTTAAAAGCCATAATTCTCGCAATCGTATTGACTCCATACAGGATGCCCAGGGCAACTGGATCTCTGGGGATGCCCTCCCCAATCTGTTCGTCTCCCACTTTCAAAGTTTCTTGGGCGCAGCCCACTCCTCCCTTGCTATTCGTGACCCGTGTTCCCTCTTCTCTAATAAGCTCTCCCCTCTTCAGTCTGCCGCCATGCTTACTCCTGTTACAGATGAGGAGGTTAAGTCCGTCTTGTTCCAGATGGGCGATGATAAAGCTCCCGGCCCAGATGGTTTCACGGTTAAGTTCTTCAAGTCTGCTTGGGATATCGTGGGGCCAGATGTCTGTTCGGCGGTTAAGGAGTTCTTCTCTTCTGGTAAACTCCTTAGATCCCTCAACAACACCGTGCTTGCTCTCATCCCTAAGGTTGACTCACCGTCTAAAGTCACTGATTTCCGCCCCATCGCCTGTTGTAACTTTGTTTACAAATGTATCAGCAAGATCATTGCAGATCGTATCAAGAACCACCTCTCTTCTATCGTTGATGAAAACCATTCGACTTTCATTCCAGGGCGCCTTATCACTGACAATGTTCTTCTTGTCCAGGAGCTCATGCGTGATTATCATTGTCATCGTGGTCCCCCCAGGTGTGCGTTTAAAGTCGATATCCAAAAAGCTTACGATACGGTTGACTGGTTTTTTCTTCGCACCATCTTATTTGGGTTTGGTTTCCCCATTCGTATGATTGACTGGATCATGACGTGTGTCTCCACTGCTGCTTACTCTGTGAGCATCAATGGTAATATGCACAGATTCTTCGACGGTCAAAGGGGCATCTGTCAGGGTGACCCCCTCTCTCCCTATCTCTTCACTCTTGTCATGGAGGTGCTTAACCTTATTATCAAAAGAAACATCTCTGACTCCGATTGTTTTAAATTCCATCGGCAATGTGAGGACCAAAGTATCACCCATGTATGCTTTGCCGATGATCTTCTTCTCTTCTGTCAAGGCGATAGATCTTCGGTTCGTGTCTTATTTGACTCTCTTGCTGAATTCTCTAGGGTCTCTGGGCTCCACCCTAACGAAGCGAAGAGTGAAGCCTTCTACTGTAATATTGGTGAGAGGCGCAGAGCTTCTATTGATTGTATTGTTAGGTTTCCGGAGGGATCTTTCCCTGTCCGATACCTTGGCGTCCCTCTCATCACCACTCGTCTTGTCCACAAGGACTGTAAAGGCCTTGTTGATAAAGTCAAATGCAGGATTAACGACTGGAAGAACAAGTCTCTCTCTTTTGCCGGTCGTCTCCAACTCATCCTCTCTGTCCTTTCTTCCATGCAAATATATTGGGCTTCCGTTTTTATTCTCCCCACCCTTCAATTCTATTTATTCTTTTTATTAATAAAATTTGCCAGAGGTACCGTCCTCTTTACCCAAAAAAAACATTGATATACCTATTAGACCAAAAGGAGCACCATATCTGCAGCATGTGGATTCCTACGTGGAGGAGGAAGCCCATGTGGGTACACCACCCCAGTCGGATGAGTGACTGCAGGTTCCTCCCTCCTGCGGGTTCCCCAAACCGTGCGGTTTCCTTCAACATATTTACATTTTGCACCCCTACAATGGCTAATTAAAAAAATTGATTTTTTTAAAAGTACCACCTATAAACACCCCTCTCTACCCTTTTTAAAATGGTATTGGTAAAAAAACTCATGATGTGACATGTGTGTGAGAAGGTCAACACACATAACATACACACCCACACATATATGGAGGGTTTATTTAAGATCACCCTTAAAAATCACATATTTCTTTCTCAACTCTATATAAAATATAAAACTATCTACAAAGTTTTATTAAAAATGGTTGGCGTCGGAAATAGAAATATTTACTGGGGAATGACTCAAAATGAAGAGGTAGCTTTGGCAACCGCTTACGTCGACATCAATGAAGAGGTGTATGTGGAAACCAACCGCAAATTCTAGTAAAGTATGGAGGAATTGTTTCACAGAATATTGGACACAATACATTATCAGGGCAGGTATCAGCTTAACAACAGATGAAAGGATTTGTCACTGAAACTAAGAAAATTCTGTTGGATTAGGTGTCTAAGCCATGACTTATAATTGTATTTATGATATAAATAAAAGCAAAGTCCATTTGGGTTGCCCTCATAGATGGAGGATAGATGTATAGTTCAGTAGAGAGAATAGTTGATTTATTAATTGTATAATAAATCAATAGAAAATAATTATATGGTTTATTAATATATTTAAGTGTTAATATATTAATTAGAAACTGTAATAATTAATTGAGAATTAATCTAGAATTAATTGGATTTAATTTAGTGATTAAATTAATTAATAAAAGGTGCAGGGACTGGTTGGCATTTATTTAATAGTTAAATAACTGGCCAGGTAAAAACCAGGGGCCAAGTTGGCGCCACCCTGGAGGCTCCTCCAAGAGTTGGCGAAACCCTAATTAGGGTTTAGGGGAGTCTGGTCCAAGTGGCCAAAAGCCTTGTCCATTTGGAGGCTTTCTAGGGTTTCAGGTGTAACCCTAGGAGGCTTTATAAGGAACCCCCTGGGCACCCTAAATCCCACGCCTCCCTTCTCTCTGTGTTACTCTGCTGGACTGATTCTTCCATCACTTGGGTGTGACTTGCATTTGAGGCAGGATTCTTTTGCTGCTTGCTTGAAGGATCATAAGATCAAAGGTTGGTTTTCTTAATTAATCTTTAGACATGAATTGTATCCTTTAGGGTTTTAGTTTATTATCTTCATAAAAGAAAACATAGATCATCTTAGGGTTGCATATGAACCATAGGAATTTTTGTGTTCATTGCTTGCATAGAAACCGTTCAGTGGTATCAGAGCATAGGCTGTTTTCTTGTGAAATTGATATAAACTGCATGCTTAATTCTTGCCTTTTGGTGTTTTGTGAAAACTCCTCCTTGGGAGGCTTGAATGTCGACGGCTTGGCTAGAGTTTCCTAACCCTAGCTGCCATGCCCTAATGGTCCCTCTTGATTGCTTGATTTCTTGCCATAATAGTATGTTGTTATTTTTGGTAATGAGATTAATTAAAATAACTTGAACCCTTCTTGCTTGGCTTGTAATTTTCAAGAACCATAGGGGCCTTGATAGAAAAATTAATTTGATTAATTTGGTAATATCTATCTTAGATTTAATTAGTTTAATTAATTGATTAATTAAAGGACCAATTAAATCAGTTTAAAGAATTAATTTAAAATTTTCAAAAAATTAGTATAAATTTGCGAAAATTAGAATAAAATTAATTCTAAAATATTTTAATAAGATTAAAATATATCTTATATGTATTTATGATTAAAAGTTAATTTAATATATATAAGAAATTTGGTTAGTCTACCGTTAGTAGGCCTCATTCACAAAACTGTCCTCTAAAAAGGGTATAAGGCGACTGACTATAAAATGTTAGTCTAATGGGTATCTACTCTTACCCACCGCTCTCCTGGTCAGTCGAATGTCGTTAGCCGAGCGGGTATGATAGAACCGCTAAGCCTCTTAAAAGTATAATGCTATAATTGAAAGTACTAGAACCCTAAACCAAATCCCAATCTAGTTACTTTAGGTTAAAAATGTGAATTGGTGCTAATCCATGAAATTGCACATTGCACTTTGTGGAACGTTGGTGGAGCGTGTGTGGTTTACCGGCACGCCAACTGGGGTCCGCAAAGAGTCGCAATGGGTTTCTTGATTTTGTCATTATTAACGGAGCGTGTGTGGATAACCGGCACGTTAATTAGAGATGACAATTGACTTCAAGAGTACCAAGCAATTTGCATGGTTATTCACACCCGGTTTGTGATCCTCGGTATCCCAGTCATAAACAGCGGGTCATTCCCGAGATTAAAACATGTTATCAAACAGTTCGGTAAATCTCAATGATACTAGGAATTCCATTATAATATGATTATGTTTCCGCGGTGGAATTGGCTGAATCGTAATTCGCCTACCTTATAAAATTTACAATAGAGATTACGGTATCCCTTTTCGATATTGTAGATTGTTATTGTAGGATCCTAGCCTTATATTTATTCTTGGGTAAATATAAGGATTATTATTATTATCATATCTAATTAAAACTACCTTCTTCTTGTTCAGATGTCTTCTGACCAATCCGTTCCCCACTCAAATCCCGGTAATGTCACCTCGATTCTGTCATTATGCTCAAAGGTGACGTTAGACGACACTAACTATAATGACTGGATCCGCAACATGAAAATGGCTCTAAGGTTTGAACACAAAGAGTATGTTCTGGAAACCGAGCTCGTTGATGTGGACACTGAAACCGCTGCTCCCGAGGAAATCGCTGCGTACACTAAACACTCTGATGATGCAACCAAAGTGGCTTGCATCATGATCGCTACTATGAACCCTGAATTACAGCGTATCTATGAGGACTATTGGCCTTACAAGATGCACAAAGAGCTCGCAGAAAAGTTCCGCAAGCAGGAGCGCATCGAAAGGCGTGAGCTTGTAAAAGCTTTCACTAACGGCAAGCCCAAAGAGGGTGAGTCCATCTGTGCACATGTGCAGAGGATGCATGGTTATGTGGAGAGGCTTAGGAAGCTGGAAATGCATGTCCATGAGGATTTAGTAGTTGACATAGTGCTAAACTCCTTGCTCAGTTCTTATGACCAGTTCATACTGACGTATCATCTGAACAACAACCAGGCAAATCTAGCTGAGTTACACCGCATGCTTCGGACTGCTGAGGACGGGATGAAGGGAAAAGGTTTGCTCCTTGTCAACCCGTCTGTCCTGGCTATTGGCTCTGGAAAAGGAAAGAAATGGAAAGGCCCCCTAAGGAAAACTGGAGGGAAAAGACTCATGTCGGGTCATCTAGCAGTGCCCCGAAAGGCAAGTCTTCCGGTATTCCACATGTCCAGAACCCCAAAGAGGCCGACTGTTTTTACTGCAAGCAGAAGGGTCATTGGAAGAGGAGCTGCCCAACGTATCTGCAGGATATCAAGGACGGTAAAGTGAAACCGTCACAAGCAGGTACATATTCTATATCTAATAACTCATCTTTTTCCTGTTCTTGGGTCCTTAATACAGGATGTGGTTTTCATATCTGTTCTGATTTGCAGGGCCTAGAGGAAAGTAGGGAGCTGGAGCATGGCAGACTGAACCTGGTCATGGGCAATAGGCGAACGTCACCTGTTACCAAGATCGGTGTTTATGGACTGATGCTGAGTAGTGGAGTTAGATTAGATTTACATAATTGTTGCTATGCGCCTGATATGGCAAAGAACATAATTTTCTTTCATGCATTGTTTAAACAAGGTTTTTATTATGAGTTTAATAAATTGAATGGTTCAATTTCTGTTTTCAAAAATGATGTTTTTATATTTAATGCTGTACCTTGTGATGGAGTGTATGAATCTATTATGTGTGTTGACAATTATGGTAAAAATGTTTTAGCTATTGATGCTTCAAGCGGTGTAGAAAAGGCATGTATGTGGCATTGTCGCCTTTGCCATATAAACAAGAAACGTATCGCCTAACTCCAAAAGGATGGAGTGTTGGAATCATTCGACCTCGGGTCGGATGATGTATGCGAATCTTGCTTACTTGGCAAGATGACAAAATCACCATTCAAATGTTCCTTTGAAAGAGGTGAAGGTATGTTGGATATCATACATACAGATGTGTGTGGTCCCTTCAGAACAACCACTAAAGATGGCACGCGGTTCTATGTGACCTTTACCGATGATTTTAGTAGATATGGGTATATCTACTTAATCAAGAATAAGTCAGACACCTTTGAAAAGTTCAAAGAGTTTAAAAATGAAGCGGAAAATCAATTGGGCAGAAAGATAAAGATGCTTAGATCCGACAGAGGCGGTGAGTATCTTAGTATCGAGTTTCTCGATTACCTCAAGGAATGTGGAATTGTTTCACAGTTGTCGCCTCCAAGAACACCTCAGCTGAATGGTGTTGCTGAGAGGCGAAACCGAACCTTGTGGACAGGGAAAGTTCCCTCGTTGGCACACATCAAAGTCTGGGGCTGTGAAGCTTTCGTGAGACGAGATACTTCAGATAAGCTCGCAGAAAGAAGTGAGATGTGTTTTTTCATCGGATACCCGAAACAGTCTTTTGGATACTTGTTCTACAGACCGTGCGAGGACGTGGTCTTTCTAGCAAGACGGGGGTTCTTTCGAGAGAGAGAACTCATATCCAAAGAGGACAGTGGGAGTACGATCGATCTCGAAGAAATTCAGGAGACGCCCGATGAAACAATCTTAGAAGAAACTAGCCACCAACATGAGGAAGAGGTTCCTGTTAGACCGACCGACATATCATTTCCCCTAAGGCGTTCAGGTAGAGTTAGCATGCCGTCCGAGTTCTATGGTTTCCATATTACTTCAGACGGTGACACGTTAGTCAGTGATCGTACATTGACTAATTTGGATGAGCCAGCTAACTACCGTGAAGCAGTGGCTGGCCCCGAGTCTGCAAAATGGAAAAAGGCAATGGACAGCGAGATAAAGTCCATGTATGACAATCAAGTTTGGAACTTGGTTGACAATGTACCGGGTCGAAAGACAGTCGGATGCAAGTGGATCTTCAAAAAGAAGACCGACATGGATGGAAAAGTGCATACTTATAAAGCTCGGCTGGTTGCGAAGGGATTCACTCAAACCCCGGGGGTTGACTATGATGAAACCTTCTCACCAGTAGCCAAGATTAAGTCAATCAGGATAATGCTTGCCATAGCTGCGTTTCATGATTATGAAATCTGGCAGATGGATGTCAAAACCGCTTTCCTTAACAGGAAAATGACTGAGGATGTTTACATGAGTTAGCCAGAAGGTTTTGTAGACACAAAGCACCCTGATAAAGTATGTAAGCTTGAAAGATCAATCTACGGGTTGAAGCAAGCATCTCGCAGCTGGAATCTTTGCTTCCATGAGAAAGTCAAAGAGTTTGGCTTCTCTAGGAGTGAGGATGAGTCTTGTGTATATGTCAAGGCTAGTGGGAGTATAGTCACTTTCCTGGTGCTGTATGTTGATGACATACTGCTCATGGGAAACGACATTTCGACCTTGCAAAATGTTAAGGCTTGGCTCGGGAAGTGTTTCGCCATGAAAGACCTAGGGGAAGCTGCTTATATTCTCGGGATAAGAATACTTAGAGATAGAAAGAGAAAATTGAAAGGTCTAAGCCAGTGTACATATTTGGAAAAAGTGTTAAAGAGATTTAATATGGAAATTTCCAAAAAGGGAGAGTTACCAATCCAAAGTAATACTAAATTGAGTAAGACTCAAAGTCCGAGTACCGATGAGGAAATAGCTGAAATGAGTCGAGTGCCTTATGCTTCGGCTGTAGGGTCGATCATGTATGCTATGACATGTACTCGTCCCGACGTATCCTATGCACTGAGCATGGTTAGTTGGTTCCAGGGTAATCCTGGAAAAGCACATTGGATTGCGGTCAAGAACATACTCAAGTATCTGCGAAGGACAAAGAATATGGTATTGGTCCTTGGTGGCAGTGATGACTTGAAAGTGAGTGGATATACAGATGCCAGCTTCCAGACAGATAGGGACAGTGGACGGTCCCAGTCGGGCTGGGTATTTCTTTTGAACGGCGGAGCGGTCACTTGGAAAAGTTCCAAGCAGGAAACGGTGGCTGATTCAACATGCGAATCAGAGTACATTGCAGTGAGTGAAGCGTCTAAGGAAGCGGCTTGGCTGAAGAATTTAATCGGGGACCTTGGAGTTGTCCCGAGCATTCAGGAGCCGGTGGAACTTTTCTGCGATAATGAAGGAGCGGTCGCCTTGACAAAGGAACCGCGAGACCATGGAAAGTCCAGGCATATCGAAAGAAAGTACCACTACATTCGACATCAAGTAGAAGAAGGGCACTTACTGGTTAAGCAGGTATCATCCAAAGACAATCCTGCAGATCCTTTGACGAAGGCTCTGAGCAGGATCAAGCACAATCAGCATGCTCGGAGCATTGGACTGAAGGATGATATTAGTTTTAGTAATTAGATAGATTTGAAACTTGTAAACAGTATAAATGTAATTGACTCGGTGATTTTATAATTGAGATTTATAAATGAGTATTGTTATTTGTGATACAAGTGCCTATTGACAATGCGAAAACGCGCCAGTTACTTGGTGTTATAAAACGCATTGTTGTATGTATTTGGACCCGCAAAAGATATGGACATATAAGTCGAAACTTATCCGTTCTCTGACCCGATGGGAAACAGATATATGTAGGCCTCTCGATGATTTTGAAGTTGACTGAAAGTGTTGGCCAACCGGG
This sequence comes from Cichorium intybus, assembly GCA_023525715.1. NCBI lineage: Eukaryota > Viridiplantae > Streptophyta > Magnoliopsida > Asterales > Asteraceae > Cichorium > Cichorium intybus. The sequence continues at coordinate 156,923,035 of CM042010.1, read as the reverse complement.
ACTAATTGATGTGTTCAATTAGTAGTCTCTAAAGTCATATGCAAATCAGAAATCGAGAAACAGAGTATCAAACCAAGATTGATGTTAGTCCATGTCTTGAGTCTGAAAATATCCTGTTAGACGGAGGATCATCAGATCACTTATCTTTGGACAGAACTGACTGGGTCAGAGTTCAGACAATTAAAGTCATAGACTTATCCAAGTGGGAGACTGTTGGATTAGGTGTCTAAGCCATGACTTATAATTGTATTTATGATATAAATAAAAGCAAAGTCCATTTGGGTTGCCCTCATAGATGGAGGATAGATGTATAGTTTAGTAGAGAGAATAGTTGATTTATTAATTGTATAATAAATCAATAGAAAATAATTATATGGTTTATTAATATATTTAAGTATTAATATATTAATTAGAAACTGTAATAATTAATTGAGAATTAATCTAGAATTAATTGGATTTAATTTAGTGATTAAATTAATTAATAAAAGGTGCAGGGACTGGTTGACATTTATTTAATAGTTAAATAATTGTCCAGGTAAAAACCAGGAGCCAAGTTGGCGCCACCCTGGAGGCTCCTCCAGGAGTTGGCGAAACCCTAATTAGGGTTTCAGGTGTAACCCTAGGAGGCTATATAAGGAACCCCCTGGGCACCCTAAATCTCACGCCTCCCTTCTCTCTGTGTTACTCTGCTGGACTGATTCTTCCATCACTTGGGTGTGACTTGCATTTGAGGCAGGATTCTTTTGCTGCTTGCTTGAAGGATCATAAGATCAAAGGTTGGTTTTCTTAATTAATCTTTAGAACTGAATTGTATCATTTAGGCTTTTAGTTTATTATCTTCATAGAAGAAAACATAGATCATCTTAGGGTTGCATATGAACCATAGGAATTTTTGTGTTCATTGCTTGCATAGAAACCCTTCAAATTCAACCAAATTTACTTACACCTATCAGCGAACCGACAACATTGGAGAACTGACGATAAGATCGTTGAACAAGCCCTACAACAGTAACGAATGACACACAACATAGATTTCTCAAACATCGAAGCGTGAAATGTTGTGAAAAATTCAACTAGGCTTTAGTTAGTGTCTTTAGGTTTTGATTATCATATTTAGGTTTTAGTTTCCCGTATTTAGGATTTAAGTTATCGTTTCCGTTTTATTTTTATTTTGTGATGGTATGCTTTTTTCATCTAATGTTATTTGGTTAATTTGATTTAATTAAGTTTGTTATTTCGTTTTATTTATTTTAAAGTATTTATTTAATTAAAAAATGAATGGTGGTGAGGGTTTACCATTTTCAACATTTTAAGTTAGGCGAGGAGTTAGTGAGGGTTTATTGAGGTGACGCTTATCTAGTAGATAAAACGTAAGTGGTAGTGTGGTGTGAGCTATTACCACACATCTTGGTCTTATACCACGTCATCTTTTTCTTATTAAAAATAATCCAATAATAAAATAAAAATACTAGATTTTTTATAAAATTAAAACATTACATTGAAATATTTCTATAACAAAATATTGAACATTCAAATAATCCTAAAATAAATTTCAATAATAATATATATAATTAAATGATAAAATTACTCGTCGTCATTCTGTTTTGGTAAAAATGATCTACTAGGTCTTCTCGAAGATATTTGCACGTTTCAGAATCTTGAATTTCTATTACTCTTGCTAAGTATTTTGCCGAACGGGGAATGAATTGTTGATCTGGGTTAACTGCGTCGATCTCGTCATACTTGCAAATCGATCTACCTTTTTGCTCAACCATCATATTATGTAATATGATCCATGCATACATAATTGTGGTTCTCCTTCTGTCGTCCCAGAGTCGTGCAACGTGTTTCACTACATGTCATTCATGCTTAAGGACCCTAAATGCCCTCTCTATGTAATTCCTAGCAGATTATTGTCTTCCTGTGGACTTCTTTGCCTTTTCAGTTCGAAGTATCGCGTATACCTTCCCAAAGGTGGAGTAATCTGGATATATCTGCCTCCTTAGCCTACACCTCTTGAGTCATCGTAATTGTATTAGGATTACGCAACGTAAAAGACGGCATAACCCCATCAACCAAGTCTACTTCTCGATACCTCAATTCTCCCTTGTAACGCTTTGCTATGACATCAGTAAAAATTACCTGCTTAGGGAAACCTATCATAGACAGACGAAAAAATCATCAAAATCCAGGAAACTAAGAGAAAGAGAAAACCAAAGCGGGTGGGGGGAAGGAAACGATCAACAAACTTTTAACAAGAGTGTAGATCTGTGGCATTTTATTCCTTAGTCTCCATAAAGTACTCATCCCAGCCCCAACAAGAATAAACTCAGGGAAATCTTTGTCAACAACATTAAAATGGTTTAACCTCGTGTAATCTGACCATACACACCATACAAAGTAAGGGCTGTGTCACAAATGGGAGATGAACAGTACCCCATAGAACCCAATCGTTTTGTATTCTTCGTAGCCAATAACTTTTCCAAGACTTGGCAGAATTCTTTTGATCGACCCCTACGTTGTGACTATTCTTTCAGACATAGAACGTGTAATTATCATCGACAGATGACGCTCTGAAGTAATGACGGAAAATGACAACGTTTGGAACAATACCCCGAGCACGACACAACATCTCAAATGTCACCACTTTGTTCACAGCATTAGGAATCAACTGCGTGATATGCAGACGATTATGACGAAGCACCTCTAAGATTAAATTGGAGGTAAGAAGACGAACCCAATGTCAAAGGTTTTGGTATACAAGTCGATCTTACCATCAGGAGGAAGAGAAATAAGTGACTCCTCAGTAGGGAACTGCACACCATCTTCAGGCTTGAATCCATATCGTTTTTCAAGAGCCCAAATTTCCTTGGGGGTGAGCTTAACTCTAGCCAACAATGCCATTATCACCAGAAGAACAAGAGGAGAAAATGGACGAATGGAAACAAAAGAAGAGGAGGAAATAGTGAAAAAGGAAAGAGAATAAACATATAAGGAAATTGTCGGGCGGGAAAATCAAAATCATCAAATCAGACTGACACATTGCTGGAAAAGGCGACACATCATCAGAAACTGACAAGACATGAGCAAACCCCCAGGTGACACCTGACGCTAACAATCCAGTTCATAATGGCTAAGAGGCTATACGTCATACTGGACTAGACGATCTTGATGATGTATCCCCGCGATACGACAACACCCTCATCACGACTATCCATATAGGAAAATGTCTCTCCATCTAGATAACCACCTCCAGACAGCAGCACGACAATGTCTTCGTACAGCCACCAAGACCGCGCCCCAACAAACAAGATACATGGGCTCACCTGCTTATAGGTGACAACTGTAGCGACTGTTCCACTAACACCTGACCAGTCTGCAAATTATTCAACGCTTAGACTGAAGAAAGAAACCCGGCATACCAATAAGGAGCGACACATTCAAGTAAGGCATGATCTCCAACTAAACTCCAACCACTAATATCACACACTAACTTAAGCGTCGAAGCGTTCTCCTGGGATATCCTCTCGGGGGCGACTAATAGTTTTTTCTTTTGTGATAAAAGTTCTGACATCCACCTCCGACGAGCTGTATCAGATAGAGAAGACCAAGAAGACTAGGATCACATCACTATACATTTTCTTTAATCAATAAAAGAGACCTAATTGTAGAATTTTTAGTGATAATAGTTCCAACATCCCGCGTATGGTGTACTATAAACTTTGATATGAATTTGTGGGTTTTGAAAATGATGTTTTTACAATTACCCTTAGAGAGGGGTGTTATAATTTTCTATGAGAGCATGAGTTTAAGTGAACTAGGTACTAGGAGTGGTGCTTAGACTTTAAATATAATGCTCATGAGAATGTTTGAACCTTAAGGTAGTTGACCTTAAAATTTAGTGGTAAGACTTATATGTGTTTAAGTTTCTAATCATTTAATTTTTGATTTAGAATTAGCATGTATAATTTCCGATGATGATAAAGACTTAAATATAAGTTTCTTCTGTGTAAATAGAGTTATGGCATTGAAAGATGAAGAGAACATTGACAACATGTGGGACATATGTGTAAAGATGATTAGTTGCCAAGAATTAGACTCGATGTCCACAAGTGTCCTTGAAAGATGAAGGATGATTGTAAGATGAATGTAGAACACAAATTGTATCAACCATGTTAGATAAACTAGAGATTAGTGGAGTTGATAAAGTAGTTTTGACCTTAAGGTGCCAACTAGGAGATGAAGTTATGAAGGGAGGCGAATGGAATCATAGTATTGACGATGAGCAGAAGAGAAGGGTGTGGAGCTTAACACTAGGAAATTTGGGAAGCGAGATGAAGATCTTAAGTTATTAAGGAAAATTCTATTTGATAGAATTATATTGTCTTGTTTCTTGGATCTTCCTTCATTGCCCTTATCTTGTGGTGCGACTCTCTTTGTTATCTCTTTGGTGTTCTTGCTAGTAACTTAGTTGTCATCTACCTTCGTGTTGATCATGTTTGAAGATTTTGCAATCATATCGGATGCCACCGGTCTCTTGTTTTGGTGAATTCGTAGAAATCTTCTATACGAGTTAGATGATATCAATCCTCTCGTCTTTGTGATGCCATCATGATGTTTCCCTTTCTAGTGATGTAATAAGTCATGCCTATGTTGAATATACATAAGTATATGATGAAACGGATAAAAATAGGTTTAAACGATTTAGCAACATAATGTGTGCGTTAGTGAACTCAACCTACTCTAACAAGAACACAAGAACGAGGCAAGCTAATTTTCCAAGGGTGTTGTTAAAAAAACTTTAAATGGTTTTTACGAGTCGTTTTGGGTGAGTATATTATTCCAAAATATTGTGCTTTTAGCGTCGCTAATGTGCTTCTGCTGAGTGGGTTTGCACGATGTGCAGTTAGCGACGCTAACTGAAGAGTTAGCGACGCTAACTACTGATTTTGGGCCAAAACCCTAGATTTTCATGCTTGGGCCATATTTAAAGGTGTTATAATCCTAGGGCAGCCGCATTTTCGTGTTTTCAGCCCCTAAAACGTGATTTTTCCCTCTCTAGACTTTTGGGTTGAGTTTTTGGTGTTTTTAGCCTCTTTGGAAGGATTTTTTAAGGCTTGTTGATGCTAGAAGGATGGTGGTATTGCTAGAGGTTGTTTCTCTTGGGTGAAGCTTTAAGGATCTGCAGCTTTCTGGACCATTGTGAGTAAAGTTTCCACCTTTATATTTTGTTAAGGTGCTTATGTTGTTTCTAATGAGTTTTTATGGATTGAAATGATGTAATGGTCCCTTTTGATGATTGTCCATGGTTGGGAAGGATAAAGTTTGGAACTTTATGCCTTAAAGTCTGTTTTAGAACCATTAATTTGGTTTAGAGAGTAATCCAAACTCTCTTTGGTGGTTTAGTTGAAGTTTTGGACCATTTTTGACTCGGATCTTGTTCTTGAGCTCGCAAGGTTATGCTTGGATGTTAAAGTTAGGTTTTTTATGGACTTAAGGACTGTTTGGAAAGTCCCTGGAAGGATTAAGACCTTGGCTGAATGGATTAAGAGCTTAATGGAATTTTGAGACTGTTCATAGTTAGCGATGCTAACTTGGTGAGTTAGCCGCGCTAACTGTGTCTGTTGACTCTTGTTGACTTTGACCTTTGACGGTTGACTTTTTGACCAGTTTGACTTTTGGTCAAACTTGAGGATTCGGGGTACCAATTTTTAGATATATCTTGTTTGGGTTTGAGACTTATTAAGTGAAGGTTGCAGATCTGAGGATTTCATGCTTGGAGTGCTGTCTAGCATGCGGTTGCGGATCTGGTGAGTTTTCTCACTATATTATGGGTGACGTTACATGCTTAGGTAGTATGTTTTTGTAAGGAAAGTGATGACTACTTGAGATTAGGATTGTATATGTTTATGTGTAGTCGTATGATATGTTCGTACGACTTTTACCGTTCGGGTGAGACCAGAGCCGGGGAGGGGCTACTACCTAACTAGAGCCAGAAGCGTCAGTGTCTAGTCAGTGCTGGAATGGCCAATACCAACAGTCCCAGTGATAGGTGAGGTCAGAGCCGGGGAGGGGCCAGTTTTTTACGAGAGCCAGATGAGTCAAGGTCAGATCAGAGCCGGAAGGGCCGTGCCAACAGTCCCAAAAATGCATCAAGAGCCAGGGGCTAGTACCATACTAGAGTCGAGGGCCAGTGTTTGGTCAGAGCCGGGACGGCCCGTGCCGCGATGCCTGACAGTGCTACGACATGTTAGGGTAAGGTTGTTCGAGGCAAGCTCGGAGACCTATGTGGACGTATCTACCTTACATGTTTGAATGTGATGGATTGTGTGTTATTTTGGGGAACTCACTAAGCTTTGTGCTTACTCTTTCACCCTAACTGTTTTTCTGGTATTTGCTGGCTTGAGCTTGGAGCACGACGCGACTGTACCGCATCTGAGGTTTCGATAATTAAGCCTTCCGCTGGATAATTTTTGTAAATGTTTTTTATAAATACGATTTCTAATGTTTGAATAACAAATTTTAATTTTGATGGTTTTATTTGGTAACCCGTTTTATGTATTTGAACCGTTTTTAAACGAAAAAAATTTATTACTGGATTTGGGACGTTACAGATGATGCTTTCAAGATGATTTTAAAACCATAATTGCGTCCTACATGTGCATTGCATTTATGATGGGAGTTTGTGGGTGTCATTTATGATATCCATATGGAATTTAACTTAATATGAAAGATGTAGTGACTGGATTTCTATATAATAGTCACAATGCATGTACGAGGCTATCTACCCCACACGAGCTGCTTATGTGGTGGTTTGCAGGTACCTAGTTGAAATGGAAAGGTAAGATATTTCCTTCAAACCATCTATACGAGGATGGACTTGATGAGATTGACTTGGGTGTGGGTTAGTTGCATATGCATACATCATACATATGACTTACCCCTTTTTATGATGAAATGATGTTTTAATACAAATAATGTTTTATGATGATAAAGCTGACCATGCTGAGTTTGAGACAAGTTTCATTAACTATATCGATGTTTTCGATGTTTCAAAGTTGTATTTGAATATAATGTGGACTAAGATGATATTGGAGACAAATTTCCCCTCATTCCATTTTTATGATGTATGGGTGTTTTTAAGATGTTTTTTAGGGGTTTAACTCAAGTATGGAGATTAGTATTATCTACTCTAAATGAGTTGACCCCGTGTATTCTCACTAGGTATTTCAATGCATAACTTATTTTTGAAAGGTTTTCCGCAACCATGAACTAAAAACCTAAGTTCACATGCAACCTAGAAAAGATCTATGTTTTCTGTACGCGCGCCGCGGCCAGATCGTTTGCACGCCGCGCGCCGCAATTCAACTATTGAATTCGTACGAATATGTACGCGCGTCGCGGCCTTTACATTGGCGCGCCGCGCGCCGCAATTCAACTATTGAATTTTTACGACTTTAATCCCTGACCTCCTGATTAATCTAATTAATGCCACAGAAATCAATCCAATCAATTTCTGATTAATTATTAATCAATCAATATAGTTTCTAATTAATATATTATCACTTTAATATATTAACAAACCATATCTTTTATTTCTATTGATTTATTAATCCCATAATAAATCAACCTTTCTCTCTACCGAACTTTCTACCAAACCTCCAGCTATGAGGGCAACCCAAATGGACTTTGCTTCTATTAATTAGGTAAATACAAATTATTAGTCATGGCTTAGACACCTAATCCAACAGTCTCCCACTTGGATAAGTCTATGACTATAATCACCAATTTAACCTCTGATTAAACAGCAACCTGCAGCTTCCTAGAAACTGCTGCCGAACTTTGACCTAGTCAGTTCTGTCCATAGATAAGTGATCAGATGATCCTCCGTCCAACAAGATATTTTCAGACATGAGACATGGATTGAGATCAATCTCTGTCTGACACACTGTTTCCTGATTTCCGATTTTGCTTATGACTCTTAGACTTCTAATTGAACGAATCAATTTAGTCCTGGCTGGCCAGCGCTTCAGTCAACTTCAAAATCATCGAGTGGCCAACAGATATCTGTTTCCCGTCAGGGTCAAGGGACGAATAATCTTTGACTAATATGTTATATCTTTTACCCGACAAATCACTCACAACAGCACGTTTTATAACATCGAGTTACCGATGCGTTTTCGTACTATCAATGAACAACCGCCTTGCAAATTATAACTCATATCTCTCCACTTTAAGACCATAAGATATTATCGTCTCAACATTGCTCGTGATGTAATCCATGAAGCAATCCATTGAGCGCGGGTTTATCCAATACTCAAATCTCCATTTCCAAGTACTCATGAACGTTGCAGCAATCTTATTGCTATGTCTAACTCCTTAGACAATCTACAAACCAATTCATGACAGTCTTTCTTCATACTTACTCCCTAAAAGTATGAGTGACTGTGGATATTCGAATAATCCAATTATTCAGGAAGTAAACATGCAAAAGTGAAACATAAAATCTGACTGGCAGCTACTCCTGCTAATTACCAAGTCTCCACGAGGTAATCACCAAGTCGGATTTATCATAACTATTATCGATTTCTTATTCTCTTTTAAACTTTCAATTCAAGCCTTTTATATCTATGTCTATGACCTTTTTACTCTTTCTATGTATCCAAGTGTCTAACACTTATACACTTTATTGCAGATGATCCTATCGGATACTCTTCCGATGATATCTCAATTTGTCATTTTGTCATTTTGTCATTTTCTCTCACAACTCCATTCCGGTGATGTGTACCGTGACTGCCCATGGTTCTCGGGTCTTTAGTCTACATGACTATACCCTAAGACAATTTCGAGGTGTCATGATGTGCCGGTGAACCACACGCGCTCCATCAGAAACCAACGAAATTCTTTAACCATGAAGTCCTACAGCACCACGTTCTGGTGTAAACAATTACCGATTTGAAAACCCTTTCAAATCAATCACCCTAATCATTTCCCAATGATTTCTCACGTCTGTTCAAAAAAATCCATTCAGTATTCTCAGCCAGGCAATATCCTGAATCCAACTTACAATGCTCTAAGCATTAAGTCATCAGGATATGTTCATAACACTTCTGATTTGTCCAAGAGGCTCGAGGAACCTGATGTAATCTCATTCCAAGCCCTTTCGGAATCCTAAGATTACCAATAATCCTTGTGTCATGATTTCCGGAAACCATTTCCTTTCAGGGACTCTTTCTTATGCATCTTGAATCCCATCAAGATCATATTCTCAACGGCTAAGTCAATACTGTCAGTCTCATCTATCTGATAGATGTCTATGAACTACGTGAGCATGCTGCACCTTCTTTGTTTCTTTCATGCCAATTCATTACACTTTGCAATGACAGGAAACTCCATTCCTGGGGTTATGCATCTTGAATCTCATCAAGATCATATTGGCAGAATTCTGATCTATCTAATAGATGTTCACAACCACCTGAGTATGTTGTATCTCTTAAAGTCTTTCATAGCGAACCGTTTCTTAACACCAAGTCATTACACTTTGTAATGATAAGCGGCGTTTCCTAGAGCCAGTATGTAACCCACATACAATGATAGCAGATAACAACGATACTCCCACTGGCTTTGACACCGTTATATGACTCTTTCGAACTATTCACAAAATCCAGAACTTATGGCACATTTTGCGAAACCGAAATCCAAACCTTTCCGACATATTAAAGGAAATCTTTCAGGCTATTCACAAAATCCAAACCTTTTGGCCTATTTTGAGAATCTGAATATCCTTTCTTGTGAGATGCCCATGATACGAATCCCAGGGCCATGTACCTTTTTGTAAAGGCATGCTCTATGTGAGTCCATATTAGTGTGCCGGTAAACCACACACGCTCCACTAACGACTCACACTATGCCACGCAGAATCCTCTCGGATTACATCTTCTATTGAGAGTGCATCTCTCAGAATCAATTGCTTGACTCCAAGTGATGACTCATTCAACCAGATGTTCTGTAAGTACATTTCTATGTTCCCTTCTTTTGATGATTCAATTACTCCCACTGGTACCTAGACCAGTTGTAAAGATCAATCAAACTGTCACATAGACTGTGTCTCGCGGTATGGTTCTCTTATTTGGCAGCAACTGGGCTCACCAATGCTTCCAGCAGTCGGATTACTTATCCGTACCATCTTTAGTGTTTTACCACTACCCGGTATATCACCCAAATCATAACTCCTTATGACAGTGACAATAACTACTGGTCAAGCGAAGAGAGGGTATGTCAGGTTTAACAGGAATCTAATTCCTGGTCAAGTCCCAGTGGTGACTAAAGGTTCTTTCACTTGGCTAATCCCTGAACTCATTCAGAATTATTCTTACTCCCACTGTTTCCTTAGAACTTGAGTTCTTTCTAAAAGTACTCTTCTTTCAAAGGATAACCGGAGTGGCCAATGAAACGACATTGCTGATCAGTTTCAGGCTTGTCATGAGATTCAGACGAATGCTACATGACCCTGGACTTTCTATGTACTAGTGGGACGATCCCAGCTTTACATTTCAGACAGTGTCAACGTAACCTACTTAGTCTAAGATGTGGTCGGAATATGGCTTCTGCGGTCTGACTGGTTGAATATTCAATTCATTGAAATATTAGTCGGAAATGTATCCAGTGTATCTTATACACCGAGGATCAAAACTATTTCGATCAATGCTCCATCATCTTCCCTAAGACACATTATAACCATTAGTGTTCTTGGAAGAGGATAAACTGTGAAACATTTTCTCAGTCTATGTTGTTACTCAGGTTCTATTGATCTTATGCTTCCTTTGAAATCTTTGAACACTTCAAGGTTCCAATCAATTGCTTATTCCGATAAACGAAGCCATATTTGTCAAACCATTTGGCAAATATCATGAAGCATAACTAATCGTGTTCTGTTCGAAGATTCGAGCAATACACAGTAACTTATGTGTCTGTTGCTCAAAATCTTAATACCTTTACAGTTCCATGTAAATTTATGACTTTGTTAATATTGTTCAAGACATGCAATCATCACCTGACTCCAAGTCAACTGATTCCAAAATCCTATCCATTGGATCTTTGGGCGATTCCTTTCTTGCCACAATTAATTTTATTAAGCACTCAATTCATCATGTGACTCTAAGTCAAATGATTCCAAAGTCCTGTCCAACTGGACCTTTGGTTGAAGTGATTCTCATAAAATTCACTTTAACAATCATAAAGAACACAATTTACAAATCCAATCCCATTGGATGTATCAACATTCAAGTTATTACCATTTATGCCATTAACACATTCACACAACATTTCGAGGACAATTAAAACAACCATTTTTTTAAAAAAGATTTCATTAAACCAGAATTATCCTCAGAACAATGTACAATGCGAATATATGTTAAATGTATCTATAAACCAATAACAAGAACAAATATCTAGCTTAACTCTAAAAATGCACGAGCTCCATATCCAATCTGAATATGCTCCTGTGCGACAACATCCCGCATCCACAGAGTCCATGCATACAGAGCAAACGTGAGAAACACATCCTGTATCAAGGAAATGAGGATCAGGTATTCTGAGTTTTAAGATATTACTGAGTCTGCCAAACAGTTTGGCTTTAGAGCATTTTTCCAATCTTTCTGTGACTGTGTCCCACCTTATGGATTCCCAGTTTGAAACATCGAACAATCGGTCCAGACGATCTGGATCATTTCTTGATGCACCTTAATACTGGACTCAATCCTGAAGTAGCTGAATTAATGGAACTATGCTTCTCCATGAACGACTCATTTAGAGTCGACATTGAATGCATTTCCATGATTGTCTTATCCGGTTACCCTTCCTGTTCATCTGGATGAACGGATCAGCGAGTCGAGCTAATGCTTAACTCCTGATCACAAGGGGAAACCAGTTTTATACTGTTCGCCTATGTATCCCTCAGTCTCGGGAACACGCAAACTGGTGCTACTTCTTTCTAGCTTGCAACTTCAAGCTCTTTGAAGATCCTAGTTCGTTTCCTTTATTCAACCAGTTCACGGAACCTTTCCTGAACTAGCTGTGCTAACTTATCAGACCCCAGGAATTCTAAATCCCTGCGGAACTCGGGGTTAATGATCAATAGCATAAGGCAACGAACTTCCTTAGACTCAATAGTCAAGGAGTCATGCTCATCACAAGCTGCTGTGTGATGTCATGTATAGGAGCGGACACTCAGTCGGATATGGTTCGCCAGCAAAACTAAGAACTATTCTCTAATTGCAAAACCATATCACATAGTTCAGGCCAGTCAGCCTTACCATACTAAACAGGTGCTTTCTGAAGCTTTCAGAAATGGGTGAAGGAGGAGAAGGAGGAGAATGACACTTTCTTCAGACATATATAAAATTTGAATTTATTCGTTTAATTCATCCTTTTAAATAATTACCCAATATATATTATTTAACAAGGCTAGGATCCAAAATACCCCAACTATGCTGTGAAGAGGGATGCCGTAGTCACAACACAGTGGTCATTAAGGTAGATAACTTTTATCAATTTCAGTCTTATGAAATTCCTAGATCTGTGAGATTCATTGAACTGTTCAATGGCATGTTTAATCTCGGATATGCCCCACCGTTTGTGACTGGGATGCCGAGGATCACAAATCGGGTGTGAATAACCATGCAAATTAGCTTGGTACTCTCGGGGTCCATTATCATCTCAAATTGATGTGCCGGTTAACCACACACGCTCCATCAACAATGATAACACCTGAGAAACCCATTGCCACTCTTTATGAACCCCCATTGGTGTGCCGGTAACCCACACACGCTCCACCAACGTTTCATAAAGTGCAATGTGCAATTTCATGGGTTAGCATCAAATTCACATTTTTTCTAAAGTAACTAGATTGGGAATTCTTGTACGGGTTCTAGTACTTTGATCATTATACTTTTTAATGATTAAGCGGTCCTATCAAAACTGTTCGGCTAACGACCCTCCACTGATCAGGTGAGCGGTGGGTGAGAGTGAACACCCATTAGACCGCCATTTTATAGGCAGTCTCCTTATACCCACTTTATAGACCAGCTTCGTGAATGAGGCCTACTAATGATTTGACTAACCAATTTATCTTATACATATAGTATTAACTTTTAATAATATATATAAGATGTATTTTAAACCTTTTAAAATATTCCTGGTTTATCTTTTAATTTCCTGAAATTTAACTATTAAACTTCAAATTAAATTAAACCTTTAATTTGATTTAATTTATCTTTTAATTAAACTATTAATTAAATTAATTAAATCTTGATATTTTAATCCTTTTAAAATATTTTAGGATTTATCCTTTAATTCTCGAAATTTAACCATTAAATCAAAATTAAATTAAATCCCTTGAATTATCTTTTAATTAAACAATTAATTAAATTAATTCAAATGTAGATACGTTTTTCCAAATTAATCAAATTAATTTAAACCTATCTTAAACCCCTAATTATCGAATTCAAACAAACCGGGTTTAAGGTTATCCATTTAATTAACCAATTAAAGTTACCAAAAATAGAAAACCTTCCAAAACCCTAAGCAGAAAATTGAAAAAGAAGGGGAAAGGCTAGGGTTTTAAAAACCCTAAACCCAAAAATCGAAAAATAGGCCAAAAAAGATTTATAAACTTTAAACCCTAATTAGGAAAACTATTACAGCCATTCAATAATAAAACAACCAAACGCTCTGATACCACTGAAAGGTTTTCCGCAACCATGAACTAAAAACCTAAGTTCACATGCAACCTAGAAAAGATCTATGTTTTCTTTCTTTGAACATGTAACTAATTCCTAAAGGCCAATAAAAAAATTAACTAAAAGAATAAATCAGAAAAACTAACCTTTAGTTTTAATCTTGAAGCTAAGCAGCACAAGTGTCCTGCCTCAAATGAGATCACACCCAGGGAGCCAGAGGAAGGGACCGAAAATTCCAGAGAGAAATATAGAATGAGCAACTGATAATGAGGTCTAGGGTTCCCTATTTATAGGGAACCAAGTGGCAAAGCTAGAAACCCTAGCCGCAGCCCATTTTCCGGATTATCTGTACGCGCGCCGCGACCAGATCGTTTGCGCGCCGCGCACCGCAATTCAACTATTGAATTCGTACGAATATGTACGCGCGTCGCGGCCTTTACATTGGCGCGCCGCGCGCCGCAATTCAACTATTGAATTTGTACGACTTTAATCCCTGACCTCCTGATTAATCTAATTAATGCCACAGAAATCAATCCAATCAATTTCTGATTAATTATTAATCAATCAATATAGTTTCTAATTAATATATTATCACTTTAATATATTAACAAACCATATCTTTTATTTCTATTGATTTATTAATCCCATAATAAATCAACCTTTCTCTCTACCGAACTTTCTACCAAACCTCCAGCTATGAGGGCAACCCAAATGGACTTTGCTTCTATTAATTAGGTAAATACAAATTATTAGTCATGGCTTAGACACCTAATCCAACAATTTTGACATGTGCCCAGGTTGTCGATTAAGGATGACTTATCTAGAGTTTCGAGATTTTAGAAGGCCGCAAGTGGTGTGGTTTCACTTGAACTATGTAATGATATTTTGAATGTAGCCGCCTTGCCCTTTTTACAAACTAATGTTTTTTTGAAGTGGGACCGTATGCTTTTCCGCAACCTAAACTCCAAAATGATTTTAAGTAAAAACTCAGTAGACTTTAAAATGGTGTTTAAATGCAATTTAACCCTCCTAATGTGCTTTGGGGCCAAGTTCTCGTGTATGGTGACTTATAAACTTTGATAATAATTTATGGGTTTTTTAAATGATGTTTTTACAATTACTCGCTATATATATATATATATATATATATATATATATATATATATATATATATATATATATATATATATATATATATATATATATATATATATATATATATATATATATATATATATATATAGAGAGAGAGAGAGAGAGAAAGAGAGAAAGAGAAAGAGAAATAAATGAAGAGCTAGGATCAAATGTAACTAGATAAATATTGTATAACCTTTGTAACTAAATGTTGACTAATCATTTTAAATCTGGATAGGGCATAATAGTAATTGGTATATAAACCAATTAACTTTAAATTAATATAGTCCTATCTTATCTATATATCTTATAAAAGAAGCATATTTCCAAGCACCACATTGATTTGAAACTTCCATGTCTTTTCATATTTCCAATGACTTTTCAAATTTCTTTTTATAATGCTTACTAATTGATTTATTATAAACTATATGGTACAAGATAAATAATTTATCTTTTACCACATTAATTTGAAAATGTTTTCTTTGTCCCACATTGCTCAACACATATATATCTCCTTTCCTCTTTTGTTTATATAATATCATTCATTTGCATCCATGATCCATCAATCTTGATCATAATATGATTTATGACTTTCAACTATTATTGATTAGTGGTCATTTTATCAAAATTTCTCAAAGTGTTAAATGATTCTACTATTTGGTTTTGAATTTCAAAACTATTAGATTTCAAAAATGAAGATGAATATTGCTAAAAAATTTTAAAAATTTATTACGTTACATGTTTAAAGTACGTCGTAGTAAATATGTGACAAATGCATTTACTTTTTTAGATTCACCGCGATATATGTATATAAAAAAATTTCAGTAGCGAACGTTTCAGCATTTATCAAACAACTTAAACTGAACCATTATATTTGTGTGTGTCTATTATAAAAAAAAGTCATGAAAACAATGTTTTAAGATAAACTATTTATCTTTTACCACATTAATTTGATGTTCTTTTAATTGTATCACATTGCTTCACACATCGGTTCTATTATCATTCTATCTTGATCATTACATGGTTTTCAAAGTATATTGTTGATTAGTGTTCAATTTATCTTAAAAACCTATTTTTGGCTCAAAGTTTCAAAGAACTCTACTATTTTGTTTTAGCTTTCAAAAGTATTGAAACTAAAACTATGAATATTAAAATGAGTTAGAAACTATTAAAACCCGATTGGGTTACAAATTCATGGTATGTTGTGTATCATATTTCAATGTGATGATGACAACGTTGCAAACAATTTTTCGATTTAATAAGGATTATATACAAAATAAAATTGAATCGTAAATGTTCAAACATTTTCAAAGTTCAAACACACACACACACACACATATATATATATATATATATATATATATATATATATATATATATATATATATATATATATATATATATATATATATATATATATATATATCTATGAATCTGTATCTAAATCTTATAATAGAAGTCTTTTATTAAACATGATTTAATATGCACTGTTATCATGTACCACATTAGTTTGAATATTTTTAGAAAAAATAAAATAAAAAGGGCGCTGGTACTATACGCACCCATCCAAATTTTATGAAATCGAACCTAAAATTGGAACCAATGGTCTATGAAATGTTGCACCCAATGTTTAAGGTGGTTACAAACAAATACACATAAGAACAAAGATATGAGAGAAATGGTTTTAGACTCTTTACTTATAGAGCTTGCTTTCCCTTAAAATTTGTTTATTAAGCAATGCGGGATGAGATGTGTATTAATCTATTTACTTATAGATGTTTGATTTCCATTCAGTTGTGTTTCTTAAGCGATGTGGGATGAGAAAACAATATAAAATAACACAATGTGAATGATAGTTTGATCGTACATCGTCGTGATAAACCAACTTAAGAAACTTTTTATTATATGAATAAAAGTCTCCCTCAGACTTGAAACAATTACATAAATCATTAGTCATTTTGTATTGTCAAAAACGTTTCCAAATATTAAACTTCAATGAAATATATAAATTAAAGTTCTATTTTTTTATTTTAATGATGTTGAGCTTTACATATATTATGGATGATGATGTTTTATCCTTTACGCTAATAACTTTGAGATTTGTGTATTAAATTAAAAGTGATTGAAAATAAGCGAGAAACACTTACATTTAAAAGTAATACATTTACATATATTATGTGATTATACATATTAAATTGAATTGAAAAGAAATAATACACATCATGGTGGGTGAATGTGATTGGTAGCAGACAGACAAGAAACAAAAGCCAATAAGATGTATTTGTCTATACTATAAATACATAATTTTCTTCCTGCGCAACGCGCGGGCATTCGCCTAGTATCTTATAAAGGAAGCATTTTTCCTCTCACCACATGCATTTGAAACCTCCATGACCTTTCAAATTCTTACTTAATATAATCAATCTATTAATTTAAATATTTTATCACATTAATTTGAGTTTTTTTTCTTTATCCCACATTGTTTCACATACATATATGACCTCTTCTCTTTCTCTTATATAATACAATTCATTTTTTTTCATTATCCATCAAACTTGATCTTTCAAGTCTATTATGAATTTATGATCATTTTATCATAGAAACATTCTTTTATCGCAAGTTTTAAAAGATTTTTACTATTTAGTTTCAACTCTAAAAAGTATTGAAACTCAAAAGTAAAAATTAAAATTAGTTAAAACTTTTAAAAAGTTGACTAGGTTGGAAGTTTATAGTACGTCATTTTTAAAAAGTGACATCGGTGTAAATATTTTGCGATTCACCAATATATGCATAGTTAGTTCCTTGCCGTTCAAAAAAAAATATGCATAGTTAGTTCCTTACTTAAAACTTTTAAAAACTTGACTAATTTTAAAGTTTATAGTGTGTCGTTTGTAAAAAGTGACACTGGTGTAAACATTTGTTAATTTACCAATATGTATATACGTAGAAATTTTATTAAAACTCTAAAATGAAGATGAATATTACTAAAAAAATTTGAACTTTATATATCATCTAAACGTATAATATATTAAACATAAATTGTTATCATAATAGATATCATGTTTGCATCCAAAACTCGAAAAAGTTACATAACAACTATTTTAAATTCAATTATAAATAAATAGTCAAATATTCAAACCTAGAAACATGTTATTAAAATCTATTATTAATTAGTGGTCAATTTATCATTAAAAAAATATTTTTTATCTCAAAGTTTTAACAATGATCCTATTTCAAAATCATCGAAACTAAAAAGATGAATATTTAAAAGAGTTAAAAACTATTAAAATACCAATTCAGTTGCATGTTCATATTAAGTCGTGACCACAGTTCGATATGTGATGACAATGTTGTAAACATTTTATTTCCCTTTCATAAGATTTATGCACATCGAACTTTCAAACAATAAATCCTTCAAAGTTCAAACAAATATGTTTATATCTATAAATATTATAATAGATGTCATTTAATCAATATAGTTTTAGATGAATTTTCATCATGTACCACATTAATTTTAATTTATTAGAAAAATAGATCAAAGTGGACATCGGTTAGTACCCGTACAAATTTTACGAAAACGATCCCAAAACTAAAACCAAAGGTTCATGGAATGTCGCAACCGATTCCTAATCTGGTTACAATCAAGAACACAAAAGAACAAATATATGAGAGAAATGATTTTAACATCTCTACTTATAGATGTTTTCTTTCCTTAAAATTTGTTTTCTTATGCTATGTGGGATGAAAATTATATTAGTCTCTTTACTTATAGATGTTTGATTTCTCTTCAATTGTGTTTTTAAGTGATGTGGGATAACAAAATGATACAAAATAACACACTATGAAGGAAATTTTGATCCCACATCGTCATGATAAACCAACTCAAGAAGCTTTTTTATTCTATAAATAAAGGTCCCCTTCAAGTTAAAACAATTATATAAATCAATTGATATTTTTTTACTCTTGGAAATATTTCCAAATATTAAAGTTCAATGAAATATATAGTTAAAGTTTTCTTATCTTAAACCAAATTTATGTATTATCATATAGTTAAAAATAATGAAGAAATTTTTCTATATATATGTATTTTAATTTGGTATAAGAATAACATGCATTTTTTTATATTCTAACTAATAAAAAATTTTCCTGCGCAACGCGTGGGCATTCGCCTAGTAATTATAATAATCGACTCCTATAATTAGGAAAATTGATTTTTTTTCTTCTGAATTCTCATTGATCTATTCAGCCACACAATAATTATCAGTTTTAAAATAACATAGCTTTCTCTCTCTCTCTCTCTCTCTATATATATATATATATATATATATATATATATATATATATATATATATATATATATATATATATATATATATATATATATATATATATATATATATGTGTGTGTGTGTGTGTGTGTGTGTGCCAGAAGTTTGTTAGTAAAGAAAAAGTATCAGGGTGTTTGGTAACTTTGAGAGGGATGAATGAGCGAGAGATGGACGTGTTACCTAGTGTCGATGGCGATGGCTAGAGTCATAGAGGGATGAGATACTAAAAGAGTTAGAGGTGGCTCTAGGATCTGTGGCAAAAGAGAGAAACACTGTGTGGGTGGTGCTCGACACACTATTTCATGAGGAAGAAGTGACTTGGAACTTACCGATGAGAAGTGTAGAAATTTAAAGACGATGTGTATTTTTTGGAGTGGTGAGTTGGGGTGATACAAGAGAAGACAATCATGTGTGTATATAGTTATAATATGGTTAATATGGTAATTTGGTTTAAATAAGTTATAATCTACTAACTTATCAAAAATCTCTTATTTAAGTTAATAAACACTTTTAGTTTTAAAATATCCATACACTAAAAACAGTTTATTAGCGGTGACAAATCGCAATAAGCAAATAAGCATTTTAAATAAGCAATCTCAATAAAAACAACTTATTTTGTATATTGAGATAGTCTGATGTTTTTAAAACTAGTATCGAATTGATATTCTAACTTGACAATGAAAAATAAAATAAGTTACTAAAACAGGAATAAGTTCATCAGCTTGAAATGAATGTTTGGATTTGTAATTGAAAGAGAGCGTAATATTTTATGGGGATCATAATTTGACAATCAATAATAATAACCAACTGTAAATGATATTATTTGAATGTATTTTCACAAATTGCAGTTGTAATAATGTGTTATTGAAATGTTTGTCGTATGTGGCTATTCAAGAAGTTAACTGATAAACTAATTAAAAGACAATTTTATAAGAGGAAAAAGGAACATATTGTTAAATGAAAAAAGATCTTCTAATCGTATATGTATATGATTTTATTTTGTTATTTAATTATTAAATTTCATTACATTTAACATAAAACTTCTTATTCAATATCAACTACCCAGTCATAAATGTCCAAAAGACCAAAAATAAAGTTTACTTGTCCAAACTTGAAAAGCTACAACTCTAATCAAATACATGTTCCTTATAGTTAATATAACACTTCTTATTCAATATCAATTCCTTTGTCTAAAATGTCCAAAAATAAATTTTAGATATCCAAAATTGAAAAGCTACAACTCTAATCAAATACATATTCAATTCCAAAATACACCGTCATACATCTCCAATTCATAGCAAGAATATCACCAATAGAAAAACATATTTACACTCTCTAGCAATTTTCACGTTTTTGGGTTTTTACTCTCATAATGGCCGGTGTATCACCGGGCATAATTCATGGTCCAGATTCATCATTGAAAACCGATGAGGTGCTAGGAAATCAAATTCATATGTTTTCTGCACAATGTTTTATAAATCCTGAAATTACGTTCAATATGGTTGAAAAAAGAATAAAAAATATAAAGAACAAACAGCCACGTATCTTCAAACAACCTTCTGTTAAAAATACAATGTTGGATATCTCGATTGATAGAAGCATACAAGAAAGGGAATCTGTTATTAACCATAAACGGTTTACATAAATAGTTGATGGAAAAGAAAGAGATATGCATTCTCAAAATGATCTCGAAAAAGAAAAACAATATGGAATGTATGTTGCTGCTTCGACTGAATTTAGTGATGTTTTGGAGAAGTGTGCTTCACCAAAATACCGTGAGCAGTTGCTAGACACTCTTTCTCGAAAGATAACTCATGGGGGTGGTACAAGCAGCTCGGTCACGCAAGTTTCTGGAGATGGTGGCAAAAGTTCTGATTACGACGAGAAATGCCTTCTGATTTCTCCACTTGAGATGAACGATGGTATGGTCACGGAATACTCATCTGCTGAAGAAAACGATGGTGAAGATGATGAACCATTCGTTAATCATATGGGTGACCCATCTACCAACAAAGATGACTGAATGATGCCTCACTTCAAGACCGGTGATGGAGCTACCGTTGTGTCTCTTCTGGCTACCAAAGATGTGAACGTTGGGGAAGAAAACACTAATCTCACGTCCGGTGACTGCATGGTGCAACACTTCACGGCTATCGGAAAACAACATCTCACGTCCGGTGGTGGAGGTATAGGTCAATCGGCTACCGGAAAAGAACATCTCGTGGCTTCAACGCGTGGAGAGAACGCACCAACGGTCACCAACATCACTTCTATCATCGGCCAAGGTATAACCGACTCCTCTCTTTTAAATTATGAAAGTGGAATTGATAATGCTAGTTTTAAGTTAAAGTCCAAGTCTAAGGGACAAGTGGGTGGTAGTACTCATGAAAAGGACAATTATGAGCATGCTTGTGACTCCACTATGGTAGACAAAGAAACATACTTTCCCTTTTCCCATGATTTAACTTCCACACCATGTCACTTTATTTCTTCTAGTCTTCCGATACATGTGGTCGGCACTTCCTCCTCACGAAAGTTCAAGATTTTTTATGGACCGAACCCATCTCATCTTCCTTCCCTCTTGGGCCCTCCTAAGCCTTCTTCCCTCTTAGGCCTTCCTAAGCCCAACTTACCTTTTAATTCTAAAATCTCTCCTGAGCCCAACTTATCTAGTAATAAACATAATAATATTATAGGTAAGATGGAATCTGAAAACATAAATAATAACGCTTGGTCCCGTAAACTATCGTTGCTCCTTAACTCTCAAGCGAACATTTTGAGTGGTTCGCACAAACACTCAAGTGACAATTTCCGATTCATTCCTAACTTAAGTCACGATGTTGACGTCCCCGTTGATATCCCGCTAACGGTCGTTAATAAAATTTGTCAGACTCATGCGCGGACCATATGTGGTTATTTTCTTGGATGCAAAATGAATTATTCGGATGTTCGTTTTCTCGCTTCTAAGATGTGGTCACAACATGGTCTTGAGGACGTTTTGTTAAATGGTAATGGAGTTTATTTATTTAAATTTAACAACGACCAAGGTCTCAAACATGCAAAACCCACGGCCCATGAACTTTTAGGGGTGCGCCCATTGTAATGCAAAAATGGAGACCCGGACTTAGCATTCATAGAAACAACCATGACAAACTTCCTCTATGGATTAAAATACATGACATCCCTTATGAGACATGGAGTGAGGAAGGCTTAAGTCACATTGCTTCTAAAATTGGAAAGCCGCTTGCCATGGACTCTTATACGGCAAACATGTGCACTTATGCTGCTGGTAAAGCCGTTTATGCACGTGTACTCCTAGAAGTACCCACGCGTCCCAAATGGGTTGACAAAGTGATGATCCGAATCCCTGATCCCGATACTCTTGAATATTCTACTCATACTCTTAGAGTTGAATATGAATGGAAACCGCCTATGTGCTCCCATTGTAAGGTGTTTGGTCATGAAACACATGTGTGTATGCAAGTTATTGCTAAAGCTAATGCGACTTCTAAAAGTCTCCCACAACTACGGATAAGCTAGAACAACCTCAATTTTCTACCATTATAGATAAAAGTGATGATTTTGTTACGGTTTCAAAAAATAAAAATTATTCAAAACATGATTCTAAAAATGACAAGAAAAACAATGAATCTTCTAAAAGTCATCCGAGTGGAAAATACCAAAACACTTCGCAAGAAAACTATTTTTCCAAAAATAATAATAAATTTAAAACTAATAGAAATAAGTCGCGATTTGAGTTCCGTCCGGTTCCTAATAAGAACCGCCCCCCATTCCCCCCCTTTCTGATAATCCCCCACCCGGTTTCCCTACCCCCATCGTCCGTCTTTCTTCCACCATGTCCCCGAAACAGTCTGTGCGCTCCACTCCAATCTTCAATGCCTTCTCCGTTTTTGAGAGTTGTTCAACCGACATCACAGATCATCCCACTTCCACTTCCCCCTCCCCCCTATGCATGCTCCCTCCCCCATTATTTCTGATGATTTTGTCACGGATACTGATGACCTCTTCGACGAGGATAAATGCATTGAGGTCGACTCTGATGATGGGGAAACTGCCTAGTTCATTGTAGGAGATATTGGATCCCCTCATGATCACCTTATGATAGCTCCGGCGTCCGAGCAGATGGACTCCACCCCCTCTCGGTTTCCATATGACGTACGTCGCTGCGTGGAACTCTCACGGTCTCTGTAAGCTTTCTCATCAGAAAGCTTTGAGAGAGCTTATCCGCGATCAAAATCTCCAAATTTGTGCCGCCATTGAAACTCGTGCTTCATTCTTTAATCTCCCTCGTATCTGTAGTCGTGTCTTTGGCTCCTGGTCTTGGTATTCCAACGAGCTTTTTTGCCCTCGAGGGACTAGAATTGTGGTTGCCTGGGACCCGCTGGCTGTTGATATGATGCTTCTCGACTCCAATGATCAGGTTATGCATTTCAGCGTTAAAATTCGTGCTTCTAATAATTCCTTCTTCTGCTCGTTCATCTATGCTCATAATAATCACATGCTGCGTCGGTCTCTATGGGATTCTCTTGCGGCTCATAAACATGTTGTTAAAGCTGCCCCCTGGATCGTGTTGGGTGATTTCAATGTTGCTCTTGACATGAAAGATAGCACCGCTGGGGCATCTGGTATCTCTTGTGACATGGATGATTTCAGGGACTGTGTGAATCAGATTGAGATGGAGGACCTTAATTTCAAAGGTCTCTTCTACACCTGGACCAAGTCTCCAAACGGTTCCGGTGGCATTCTCAAGAAGCTTGACCGTGTCATGGGTAATCTGCGCTTCGTTGCTTCTTTCCCCTCTGCTTCTGTCACTTTTCTCCCTTACCGATCGTCCGACCATTCCCCTGTTGTGCTTTTTCTCCCCCTCAAATCCCCGTTCAAGCCTACACCGTTCAAGTTCCCTAATTTTCTGACCTATAAGAACGAGTTTAAGCATGTTGTTAATTCTTCTTGGGATCCCAATATCCCCGGCCATCAGATGTATAAGGTTTTCCAAAACCTAAAAAATCTGAAAGTGCCTTTGCGTAAGCTGCTACGTAGTCAGGGCAACCTCTTCTCTAAGGTTATCTCTCTTCGTACTGAGCTTGATAGAGTTCAGATTGCTCTGGATCGGGACCCTTTCAATAGGCCTCTCCGTGAGAAACAATGCAGGTACCTTCTCTCTTATAACGAGGCTTGCCTGAATGAAAAGAGGTTCCTGAAACAGAAGGCTAAGGTTGACTGGCTTCGTGAGGGTGATAAAAACTCTGCTTTCTTCCACAAGTCTGTTAAAAGCCGTAATTCTCGCAATCGTATCGACTCCATCCAGGATGCCCAGGGCAGCTGGATTTCTGGGGATGCCCTCCCCAATCTGTTCGTCTCCCACTTCCAAACTTTCTTAGGCACAGCCCACCCCTCCATTACTATTCGTGACCCGTGTTCCCTCTACTCTAATAAGCTCTCCCCTCTTCAATCTGCCGCCATGCTTACTCCTGTTACAGATGAGGAGGTTAAGTGCATCTTGTTCCAGATGGGCGATGATAAAGCACCCGGCCCAGATGGTTTCTCGGTTAAGTTCTTCAAGTCTGCTTGGGATATCGTGGGGCACGATGTTTGTTCGACGGTTAAGGAGTTCTTCTCTTTTGGTAAAATCCTTAAGTCGCTCAACAACACCGTGCTTGCTCTCATCCCTAAGGTTGACTCCCCGTTTAAAGTCACTGATTTCCGCCCCATCGCCTGTTGTAACGTTGTTTACAAATGTATCAGCAAGATCATTGCGGATCGTATCAATAACCACCTCTCTTCTCTGGTTGATGAAAACCAGTCTGCTTTCATTCCTGGGCGCCTGATCACTGACAATGTTCTTCTTGTCCAGGAGTTCATGCGTGATTATCATTGTCATCGTGGTCCCCCCAGGTGTGCGTTTAAAGTCGATATCCAAAAAGCTTACGATACGGTTGACTGGTTTTTTCTTCGCACCATCTTGGTTGGGTTTGGTTTCCCTATTCGTATGATTGACTGGATCATGACGTGTGTCTCCACTGCTGCTTACTCTGTGAGCATCAATGGTAATATGCACGGATTCTTCGACGGTCAAAGGGGCATCCGTCAGGGTGACCCCCTCTCTCCCTATCTCTTCACTCTTGTCATGGAGGTGCTTAACCTTATGATCAAGAGAAACATCTCTGACTCCGATTCTTTTAAATTCCATCGGCAATGTGAGGAGCAAAGTATCACCCATCTCTGCTTTGCCGATGACCTTCTTCTCTTCTGTCATAGCGATAGCTCTTCGGTTCGTGTCATAAATGACTCTCTTGCTGAATTCTCTAGGGTCTCTGGGCTCTACCCTAACGAAGCGAAGAGTGAAGCCTTCTACTGCAATGTTGGTGAGAGGACCAGAGCTTCCATTGATCGTATTGTTAGGTTTCCGGAGGGATCTCTCCCTGTCCGATACCTTGGTGTCCCTCTCATCACCACTCGTCTTGTCCACAAGGACTGTAAACGCCTAGTTGATAAATTCAAATGCAGGATTAACGACTGGAAGAACAAGTCTCTCTCTTTTGCCGGTCGTCTCCAACTCATCCTCTCTGTCCTTTCTTCCATGCAAATTTATTGGGCTTCCGTTTTTATTCTTCCTAAATCTATCTCTAACGAGATTGAGAAACTCACTAGGGGTTTCCTCTGGTGCAACGGTGAGATGAAGCGTGGTAAAGCCAAAGTCTCATGGAAGACTGTATATCTCCCTAAGACCCATGGTGGTCTGGGTATTCGTAACCTTGCTGTTTGGAATATTGCTTTTATGGCTTCCCATACCTGGAGACTCCTTTCTAATAAGGATTCTCTCTGGGTCAGGTGGATCCACTCGTACCGCCTCTGTGGGCGTAACTTCTGGGATGCCCCCAAGAAGCGCGGTACGGGCTATGCGTGGCGCAATATCCTCGACATGCGGGGTAAGATCAGGGGCTTTATTGTCTCCAAGGTTGGTGATGGCTGCTCTACGTCTGCTTGGTTCGATAACTGGCATCCTGCTTGTGACACCCCATTTCTACTGTTTTTAAATACTATGTTTTTTCGTATAAATACAGGAATACAAAAATACGGTTTATCAAAAACCGATAATTTAAATGCTTAATACAGTGGGTGTACAAATCCGTATCAAAACTAACCATAGTAAGCAAGAAAGGATTAAACCTTGAGTCCATATTAGGAGCTAACTCGAGCTCCACTCCGGCTAAACTTCATCCCTTTTATAGCAAATCATTTTAACCTGGAATACATGACAAAACATAGAATACATAAGACAAAATGTCTCGTGAGTTACATGAGTTTTAGACACAAACATTTAAACTTCTTTTTCAACCTTGTACAAAAATTTCATAATATAAACATTCGCCAAAACTTTATAGTATTAATATACTATAACTTTTTATCTTTCAAAAACCATTTCATATTATATCTTTCAAAACTAGCTTCTTTCATACTTTCTTTGACTGGTTTTATAAACTTGCTGGATTTTTATACTTAGGGCTTTAATCACTATAAGTGATACCCCAAGTCTCTACAGCTAGAAAAAACGGATCAATCCTCACAGTAGAAGTGCTGAGGCAGCCTACTTCGCGAAGGGGTTTTCCCCAGTAGACTCCTTACCTAACCCGGGTAGGTGGAACATAGTTCCCTTACTAACATTGCTAGCCATAATACCAGTCATATATAAAAATACTTTCTGGAAACTGAAACATTTCTTGTACACATAAAAGGCTAAATGCCAAGCTTTAGACTTAAACCTATTTTTATCATAATCTAGGCTGTTGCCAAAATCATAATTTCAAGTATAGCAATTTACTTTCCATATAAGCTAGAAAATATATCATTCTTGCAAATATTTTCACACATAAAAATATTATATGAAATCTGAAAAAAAAAATACTTACTTACTTGCCATGTATCCCAAAATGGGTAAAAATACTACATGTACTCACCTGATACGTAAAAGTAGGTCGCACACACAAGCACGTGATACTCAAGAACTCTTCTTCTTTCCCGAACCTACATTCCACATGGGACTGCTTAGAACGAATTAACGTTTACATTTATTACTTATAAGGGTAAATTGCATAAAAGTCACTAAGTTTTCCAATTTTCTCGATTTTGACACTGCATTTTTAGTTTTTGCAATTAAGTCATTATGTTTTCAGAAAAGTTGCAATTAAGTCATTATGTTTTCCAAAAGGTTGCAAAAATGACCATATGACCGGATGGTAACAGGTTACCAGGTCATATGGTCAGATTTGTAATTTTTCAGAAAACCTAATGACTTAATAGCAAAAATAAAACATAGTGTCAAAATCAAGAAATCTGAAAAAGTTAGCGACTTTTAGGGTTTATTTCATAAAAAACCCTAAATTTTCAACTTTTTTCTGTTTAAACCTAACTAAAACTTTATTTTTTTTCAAAAAAAAAACCTAAATTTTGGAGAAACTTTTTAATTTATCCCCTTAACCGGTTTTACAGTATATACATACTTTTTTTTTTTTCAGAAAAAACCCTAATTTCTTTTTTTTTTTTCGGGAAAAAACCCTCAATTTCAGTGATTTTTTCAACAAAAAAATGTTTATTCGTTTTTGTAATTGACATAACTTTCATATACGATGTCCAAATTCTACGAACTTTATATCCCTGGAAAGGTCGTAAGTAATACTACAACTTTGCTTTACTGACTTTTGTTTGAATATGTTCAGATATTTCACTACACTGGCTTGTTTTCTTATAATAGCTGTATATTTTGCATACGAGCTTTGTTTTGGACGTTCTATAAGTCGACGGATATAAAGCAAAGTTGTAGTACTACTTACGACCTTTCCAGGGATATAAAGTTCGTAGAATTTGGACATCGTATATGAAAGTTATGTCAATTACAAAAACGAAGAAACATTTTTTTTGGTGAAAAAATCACTGAAATTGAGGGTTTTTTTCGGAAAAAAAAAAGAAATTAGGGTTTTTTCTGAAAAAAAAGTATGTATAACCTGTAAAACCGGTTAGGGGGATAAATTAAAAAGTTTCTCCAAAATTTAGGTTTTTTTGGAAAAAAAAATAAAGTTTTAGGTTTAAACAGAAAAAAGTTGAAAATTTAGGGTTTTTTATGAAATAAACCCTAAAAGTCGCTAACTTTTTCAGATTTCTTGATTTTGACACTATGTTTTATTTTTGCTATTAAGTCATTAGGTTTTCTGAAAAATTGCAAATCTGACCATATGACCTGGTAACCTGTTACCATCCGGTCATATGGTCATTTTTGCAACTTTTTGGAAAACATAATGACTTAATTGCAACTTTTCTGAAAACATAATGACTTAATTGCAAAAGCTAAAAATGCAGTGTCAAAATCGAGAAAATTAGAAAACTTAATGACTTTTATGCAATTTACCCTACTTATAATTATATAAGTATACATGTATTTTCCTAATACTCGACACGTACCGTGTCCCACTATACCCTCCCTTTACCTTATAATTACATCATTGAGGTTTATTAATTATCTTTAATAAGCATATAACACCCACTACGAACTCTAAGCCGCAACCACGACCAAAACCCACGAAAGAATACTTGACAGCAAAGCTGATTTTTAGACCCACGACAAGATTTGCAATATTAAACCAATGAGAGATTGGAAATAAAATCCAATAAAAATCATGTGAAAACTAGACCCAAGCAGGATGTCACAGGGCCTGACCTCATGTAATTTTAACTTTTCATGAATAAATGAAAAATTCCCAAAGTTAACTGACTTGATCAGTCCACTCACAGGACCACACCTTAAAGAACTATTAGTCTCTCAAAATGGGTTAAGAACTAAGATCTAAAATTTAGTACGAACAAACTAGACGTCAAAAGTGAACTAAGGCCACTGGCCTTGCCCCCAAAAGAGTTTTATACATTTTACTATGAATTTAACAAGGTAGAATTCACTGCTCGACACAGCCCTGGACCAGTCAGTGAAGATTGCAACTTCTGCATGAACTAAGGCTCGATTTAGGCCATGACCTTCTGGAATAATAAACTAGACACATATACCTTTCTATAAATATATGGTTCACCTCAAATGGTCCATTCTATGATTTTATATGGTTTTTACAAGAAAACCCAAAATCAGGAACTTTACAACTTTCTCATAAAATCAACTTTGGGTTAAGGTTTTCAACCATACACCCATTAAGACTCTTATTAATACCATAAAAGGTCTGAATGGAAGACTTAGAAATCATAGAATAATAAGTACCTCAAGGACTATCCCAAGCCACAACATTCAATACATACATCAACACACAAGTGTGTGAGATGTGTGGGATCGATTAGAAACAAAAAGAGAAGACAGCAACATACCTAAGTTACAACCCGAAATTAGCAGTAACAAGGAATCCTGATCACGACCCATCCACACTACATCGACTAGGGTTTCCTTCCCACAAGAAAATACGATGCATCGTATAGAAAAAGGCACAAGGCAAGTTTGTTTTAGGCTAGAGTGAAAAAAACGAGTGGTCTAAAGGCAAATTTTAAAGATCTGTAGCTGCAATCGGCCATAAGGACTTTCCCATTCAAGTTTCACATATTTTCATGTTTAGTCCCTAGATTTATAAGTCATGTTTTTCGTTAGTCCAAACCTAAAACACCAATCATATTAAGTTTTTATAATTGGCATATTCTACCCCTAAACACATAATTTCAATTTTAAAGTTTATTATTATTATTATTGACGCTAAAATAATTAATTCATCAAAATGAACATACCGAAAAACGAGGTTTAATTCTACAATCTGCTTTCTAATTAAATTTATTATCATTTCTTTTAAAATATGTGATTAATATAATCAACATTAACTTTAACGTTAACGCCAAAAACGGGGCGTTACACTGCTGGTCTCCTCTCTCAGTTCTTATCCGCCCGTAACATCCATACTGCGGGATTCACTCCTGATTCTAAGGTTGCTGACCTTGTCCTCAACGGGTGTTGGGTGCGCCCCTATTGCTGGCAGGACTCCCCTCCCGTTCTGCTATCTCATAACCCCCCTTCTCTTTCCACGTCCGTTCCTGATAAACTCCTCTGGAGATCTTGCGACGGTAAGGTCTCTCCTTTTTCGGTCCGTTCTGTCTGGCACTCTATACGCCCCTCGGACCAGCCTGTCGACTGGTATCATCTTGTTTGGTACTCCCAGAATATCCCTAGACATGCCTTCATTCTCTGGGTTGCTCTCAAAGATCGACTTAAGACCCATGATAAAATCAGAAGCTGGGAGACTAACGCCAACCTTATCTGTGCCTTCTGCGGTGATTGTTCTGATTCCCTTCCACATCTTTTCTTTGAGTGTTCTTTCCCTTCTATGGTTTAGCATGATCTTCAGCATGTTATGAACCTCTCCTTCCCCACAAATTGCTGGTCGAATATCATCAATCTCCTCAAGCCCATCACTAAGGGTAAGACCGTTTGGTCCATTATCCGAAGACTTGTGCTTGCGGGAGCTATCTACCACATTTGGCAGGAAAGAAATAACCGGATTTTTAAGAATAAGAGACGATCGTATCATGATGTTATGTCCGTTGTAGATTGGTGAGTCTCTCTATGAAACCTTCTCCTAATGTTATTTTGGCTAAAAGAGTATGATCCCTACCCTAACGTTGAGAGATGTATATCCTATTTTCCATTGTGGTCTATTATTCTCTCCTATCTCATCTTTTATATTATATATTTCTCTGCTTGTATGGCTTGTTTATTTTGCAGGATGTTTGCTTTTTATGTTCCTGTTATGTTCTCTGGTTCCAAAACCTGTTTTGGTTCCTAGTATTGCCTTGTTGACCATTGGGGCCTGTCACAATGGGTCTTTTTGTTGTTTATTTGGTGGGGAGTCTCCAGCCTTAAATTGTATTTATTTATTTTATTAATAAAATTTGCTAGAGGTACCGTACTTTTACCCAAAAAATATCACCAAAATTAAGAAACGGAAACTAAAAATAAAATAAGATTTGATCAAGTCAACCGTTGGGTCCCGCTGAGGCATTTAGCGATGGTCTACACTCTACAGTGCGTAAACTAACGAGGACCCTGACCGTGCCTAGTAAAAAAGACACCATTTCCCCAACGTCATTTTCCGTTCAAACCCTTTTCAACGTTGCGTCTTTTAATTCGTTCCTCGGCAACGGCTACATAGGATACTTCTCGGCCACTTGTCTTAACCACGGGACCCACGCATATTACACCGTTGAGAAGTGCAAAAAGTCTTTCGTGATCGTGGTGGACTCGCATAACATAAAATAAACGCTTTTAAATTCGATTTTAAAGAAATCTCCAAAACCCAGTGTATTATCGTTGTGTTAATTTATATTCTGATTTTGTTTGAATTTGTGTTTCGCAGAAAACTTAGAATTAGTGGCTGCATAGTCAAGGATTCTCCTATATGCACGAATTCGTGCTGATTAATGACATCCCATCAAAACGTCAACAATATTCAAACATCCAATCTCATCTGATTTTAGTTTAATATTTAACTTTTCCTATTTGTTCCCTTCGTTTTAGATAAAAGTTTCACAATATACCTCCATCTTTTTAACTTATGTAAAAAATTCAATTATTCTCATATTGCATTGCTCACGAATATATATATATATATATATATATATATATATATATATATATATATATATATATATATATATATATATATATATATATATATATATATATATATATATATATATATATATATATATATATACTCAGTATCACCTCCGCGTTCTCAACTTTTTTAGTGTTCTTATTCTAACTAAGGGTGAGCGTCGTGCGGTTAGGAGCCGTTACTGGCCAAAATCGTACCGCTAACCGCAAATATGGTTATTAAATTTTCAATAACCAAATGGCGCGGTTAATAATGCGGTGCAATTTTACGGTTAATTCAAAAATGAAAACCTCACCGTCGGTTATTGTTTCGGTTGCGGTTAATCGGTTTCGGTTTTTGCGGTATTTTAACATGCGGTTTCGGTTTATTCTTTTCGACTTAATTGGTTATTGGTTTATTCTTTTCGGTTTAATTGACTTTTTGACGTCAAAAATATGAAACCGAAAGTATACTTTATTAAATATAGTTCTTGACACTTGATAGTATATCATAATTTACAAAAGTAGCACACAAAATATGTTTTTGATCAATACAATAAAATATTATTATAATTTGCGAATGTATCAACTTATTAAACTTTCAATAGCTTATTAATTATCAGATATCTCCACTCTTGGAATATTACAATTATTGCATTGCGCATTTGAAGGAATATAGACATTCATACTTTATTACATATCGTTCTTGGATATAAAAGACTTATTTGCGAATGCAAAATAATGTATTTTTAATAAAAATAGTTTAACTTTTTATAAAAAAAAACTTTAACAAAATGTCATATAAAATGTTATAATGTTATGTTTGGATTGTATTTTATTTACTAATTTATAAAGGTATTATATGACACAAATTTTTATATAATCTCTAATTATCATTCCTATGAAAATTGAGGGGGCATATTTGAAAAAAAAAAAAGAAATAGATATCATTTTGTAAGATAACTGTTTGCATCGTAAAGTAGTAAAAAAAATAATTTAAACTATTATTAAATAGCCATTGATAAAAGTAATGTTTTTATTCAATCAAATTCAGTCAAATTCAATCAAATCTTCGTGTAAAAAGGAAAGTGATTCGTGCCGATAGAATTACTCCTAAAAATATTATATAAAATTATTAACTTTGATAAATATTATTTGTTATTTTAGAAAGTTGCTATCGTTTTGTCAGAACCGCAATGTTATTAATTTCTAAAAATTGTAATTGACAATTGTTATTTTTAAAATTTTATCATGTTAAAAAATTTGTGATGAAATTTTTAATCTTATACCTTTTAAATACGAAAACATAAAATGTGTTATAACATAGAAAAATAAGATTTGATAATAAGACTGAATAGATTACAAAATTGCCCCCTTTAATATAATACATATTGGATTTTGTTAGAACAAAATGATTATTTTAAAAAAGAACAACCGATTAGTTCGACATAGTGACTCAATGACTATACCCGTAATGCAATGAAACCATAAGAACAAATTTGCAATAAAAACAAACTTTAGGCTAAACCTATTCTTTTGAATATATCATAGACCAAAATTATAATTTACTCTAAAAAGATAATAATTGTAAGCTAATAATTGAAATCAAGATGATTGGGATCTCTTGCACACTTCACATGAAGTTTTTGTCAACAATAAAAGATTTGCCAATGATGATATCATTATTATACAAAATAACTAAAATTTTGTGGAATTTATTTTGCATTCGTGGAGACCATGTCTTAACCAAATCTTTTGAATATTTCAATGATTTGAATTATCGTTCTGTAAATTTTTAAAAATGAAAAAAAATATCTTAAAAATATGTTAACCATAAAATAGAGAAATAAACAATGATATAAACAGATTTTATATTTGTTATGTTTTAACAATATAGTATAAACAACATTTGAGTTGTGCATAATTAATGTGTTAAGATGCAATTAAGAAATATTCTATAATGATTAAATGATAAAAGCATTTTTAAAAGTCCTGAACTCTTGTTTGTCTATTTATTAACATTTATATTTTGTTTTTAAACTAATAAGATAAAATCGGATAAAATCTTCTATATTATTTAGAGATAAAAGCTGTATCCGGAAAACATATATGTATGTATATTGTTAGTTCTATACATATATGTACATAGTTAGTTTTATTTTATAAAATTGAAATATC
This sequence comes from Cichorium intybus, assembly GCA_023525715.1. NCBI lineage: Eukaryota > Viridiplantae > Streptophyta > Magnoliopsida > Asterales > Asteraceae > Cichorium > Cichorium intybus. The sequence goes on along the minus strand of CM042010.1, from coordinate 156,889,007 downwards.
TTTATAAAAATATATTATCTTATAGCCTTATAGGTACTTACGCATCAACAATTTAATCAAAACTTTTTGCATAATATATTACTTTCTTTACATTTTTTTTACAAAAGTGATGATTCCGTTGTAACACAAATCTATTGTTGAAAAAGTCAATTGCTATGCAATTATTATGGCTTTTTCCTTCTAAACAGCCAAACAAAAGGCGGTTACACAAGCAAACAAACAAACTTACCATTTCGATTTTTTTATCAGGGTTTCTTCACTTCAATCAAATCGGATCATAAATTCATTTGAACGAGTGGGACCCCGTGCTCCGCACGGGCTTCTTTTCCAGGTTTTTAAGGTGAAAACATTTGGGGGTTATCGATTAAAATTCTTGGGTTGTCGCTTTCCTCTCGATTGTATTCTCTGGGGGTCCTCGTTCCTACTGCTTCTTTTCTTCGATCAGATTTAGTCGAAAGTGATTTCTAAGGTAAGTATATTTTAATAAAGTGTATAGTTGACAGAAATATTTTAGGTGGTATATAAGAATTTCGAAAGTATATATAAGAAGTACGCAATTTCATGCATATAATATGAGTTACCTTGAAGATTCTTGATGGCATTCTGTCCAACACTCGGTGGGCATTGCCCTTATCAACATAATAACAAAAGTAACCTAAGAATGAACAACAAAAATACGCTTCAGATCGAGAATTCATATAAATAAACAAAAAGGTACATTTCATTGCTTTTTAGTAATGAAACTAAACATAAAGTCTAGTAGAAGTTTACGTGCTCATTGGTTGATTATGGTGACAAAATCATATACCGTCCCACATTCCTAAAACAACTCACTTAGCAAAACTTTCTGCCATTCCCATCTAAAGGCATAGCTAGCAAAGATGGATGGTAATTCAAAAACTAACCTGTAAAAAGATTGTCAATTTCATGGCAAACGACATTATAAACAACTGAACGACAAATGCATAAACATGGACGCATTAACCATTGAACATCAAACCCACAAACATCATTGCCGACTTACTTCAACTTACATGTGAAAAATAAATCGAATAAACCGAAACCAAAGCTACTACCCTGAAATATCCAGCCCAATTTATTCAATATAAAATCATCTTCCAGCTAGGTCAAGTTCTAGGTCTGATCTTCCCTTTCAACCATTTTGTGTTAGCATCGCCTTGAACAAATGGTAATCAGTAAGTATTTTTAAGTAAGCCAGTGTACAGTGCCAACTGGGTTTACATTGAAACAAAATATATGCAAGTATAATGTAAAAATTTGGGAATTAAAAAAAAGTTCAAAATATATAAGAAATAGAAATTAGTCAAATGCTAATTTAAACAAAAAATGTAAGTACATTATTATATCTTGCATCTGGCTAAACGCAGGAAATATCAATGTACTTACATTTAGGGAATATATAAGGATGGCTAGGTAAAACCTCCTAGAAATGGAAAGGCATTGATCCAATATCCCTATAATAGTAGACATTCCAGCAAGATCGGCACCTATGATAGCAATGTAAACATTAAAAAGGATTGAGATTAGCTGTAGCAAAAACATCAAACGAATGTTCATCTCTCAGATGAACATTTGTATTTTCAGGTTTACACTTTATATAGATCTTGAACTTTACCATATCTACAAAACCTTAAAAATTCAACCAAATTTTAAAAGTTTTTCTAGTTTTGGACTAAACATGTAAACAATCCGAAAGCAAATGTACCATTTTTGTAATTTACTGTTCTTTAGTATACAAAAAATGGTCCATATGCTTTCAGATTGGTTACATGTTTAGACCAAAATAGGAAACACTTTTCAATATTGTTCCTACTTTCAAGGTTTCATATCGATATTGGGCCCCAGAACTTTAAAATAAGAACCGAAATCGACATGAATCTTTGAAATAAAAACCGGAAACAAAAATACCCACAGACCAAAATCGATATAAAACATTAGAGTCATGGAAGAATAACCTGTGATGGATGCTAAAAAATCAATGCAATCTAAATGGCCATCACATGCTAAATATATCATGTTTGTGAGAATGTCACTAAAAACAATATAAATATAATATTATTTCATTTTATCGATTTAGACATTGAAATTATTCGCAAATAAATAACAGAAAATGGAAAACAATTTACCTTTTTCAACTTTAGATGATGCAAACCTACTAACCCAAGTGCCTGCAAAGAAAACTTTACATATGAAATTTACAAAAAAATTATAAGATTTCAGATAAATATGAATAAGAAAAAAAAAACCTCATCAAGATGCATTTGAACAAATATATTGACAAAAACAACCTAACAACAAACTGTCAGTAAACTCATCAAAACATAAAAGAAAGAGTCATATCCCAAAGCGGAGCAGACCTAGAGCTGACCTACAGGCATGGTAAAGTTGAACCAAAAACAACATCCAAATATCATAAAAGAAATAAAACTAAGGTTAAAAACACTGCCATAACCCTCTTATGAGTAACCGATTTCTAGGTACAATGCTATATGTATCTTAAACATTTCAAAGTATAACTTCATAGTATAAAAACGCTAAAAGTACAATGGTACAATTGGGTAGGTTTTTAAAAGTACAATGTCTTAATGAGCAAAAATAAAGATATAATTCCTTAATTATTCGAGGTATAACGTTATGATAAGAACAAAAAAGAAAGTCCAATCATATAATTACAACAATCTTTTTTGTCATTCCAGAAGTTGTATTAGTCTTAAAGATTGATAAAGATTTGATTTTTAGTTAACAAATTGGTCAAAGAAGACTACACGTTGCAAGTTTCGTTTTGTAAAATGTAACGTTTTTATTGGGACAACAATGAATTAAATTCTGAGTCAACCAATCCTCATATTTCCAACTACTTCAATTTATTGCAAAAAAACTCATTGGTCAAAGAAAAATAAAGAACCAATTAATATCTTACACTATTATTTCTTCTTCACAAAAGACTGCATAATTTTAGAATTAACAGTAAAACAGAGTTTCATGGTTGTTCTTAAAGATTAATGGAAACCTTCCTAAAATGGAATCAATAAATGGAAATAATCGAAACGAAAATCAGTAAATTCAAAGTAGAAAGTTAAGAAGTTACCTTAAGGATTTGAAGGACCCTCGAAACACTTTGCTTAATCAACCTCTGTTTCAATTCTTTGCAATACATCAATCAGATAGCTTCAACGTACGTTTCAACGTCTTCACAACCTAAACAACAGAAACTGACATTCTAAACAAAATATAAAATATATTCAAGAATATATTAATAAAGTGCTATAATGCTCACCAAGAACAGCATAAGGAAAACTGAAAGATGTAATAACACCAAGTACTCCAAGAGGATTCCACAACTGCAATTAGTCGATAATATATAAATAATTAAGTATATAATAAGTATAACAGATTAAAGAAAATGTATTTAGCTATACCTCAAGCATCATATGATTTGGATCTGTCAACAAACCAATCAGTGTTATTATTAGAGGTTATTATGTAATCTTTATTTATATCTGAAATTAGAAAGAATCTAGGAATTGAGATGACGTCCAGATGGTATGACAGATCTATTTAATTGTCTAGTTAATCCCACTGCAAAGTCGCACATATCAATTACCTCCTGCCATGAAAAACTTGATTTAGTAAGATACGATTTAATAAGATGTTATCACAATTAAAAGTAATTATTTACGTACTTGAACTTCCCTTATTCCTTCTGGAAGGATTTTTCCCATTTCAAGGGATAAAAGTCTACAAAGGTACTGAAGGTTGCCTCTCAGTGCATCACCAATTTGTCTAACAATTTCACCACGCTTTGGTGCAGGAAGCTGAGAGGAAATAATATTTTAATTACACAGTGGTAAAAAGAGATTATGGAAAAATAACAGTAAACTATACCATGAGAATATTCACTTACTTGCATCCAGATCTATATTGAAAAACAGTAGCATGAGCCTTAGAATCACTCGAATCGATTGAAATCACAAGTATTGTAGAAAAAAAATTGGTAAGCGCAAACCTAAAGTATTCAATGTGAATTTGAGCTAAAATTAGAGAATTGATGGAATACCGGAACGGAATAGAGACAATTGAGGGTCTGTGAGGGTGAAGGAAGGTCGGTTTTGAAGGATTTCAAATCACCTGTTCCCGACTCGCCGAACTCAATCGACACCTTCCTCGGCAAATTTTAGGTATTTGGCCGGACCGCCCTTCTCTCTCCGACGACAGATGCGACAAGCAAAGGTGGGCCGAAACCGTTTTTCTGTTGATCATCAGAAACAACCGTTTCAGACTTGAAAGAAATGAGGCGGTGAGCTACCGAATCCACTCATAACCTGAAAAAGACCCGAACCCAACCATCTTCTGCTTCTTTCTTTTTCGATTTCCTGACTGCCAACAACAATAACGAAGCAAAATGCGCAAAATCCACAAAATGCAGAAGAAGAGGGAGAATCAACAACAACAAACGGCGATACGCTAAATCCAGGAAGTGGATACGCTTCTACTGACAGAAAGAAAGAAACAATAGGAAAAAAGAAGAACCAAAAGAGGAAGAAGCGGAACGTGTGACTGAAACGGAGGAGAGGAGAAGTGAGATTGAGAGATTAGGGATTGAGGGGATGTAGAAGACGGAAATTCGAGAACGTGTAAGGCGGTGTAGGAAACACGAGATCCGAATGTAAGATCCAAATCCGCGTGACAAAACCGGAAAGAAAAAAAACGTACACAAAGTTCCCTAAAATCACGCCAATTAATTAATAGATAAATGACCAAATTCCAGGTCAAATTCTAACAAATGCAATGCTAGTTTTGACGTCTACGTTTCAAGAGTGTTATTTTTTTATATCAAAATATGTACTACAATTTCAACTTTCATCACTTAGTTAGCTATGTTAAGACGCCCATAAGGCTACACGGAGTGGTGGCTAATGGCCAAGGGATGGCCAACAAGTTTTTGTGGGTTGGTAGGCGTTGGCCATTTTGTAGGGAGTGGTGGCCAATGGCCAAGGAACTGCCAACCAAATTAATTTGAGAAATTACAACTTTAGTCCTTGTACAAATATAAAACAAACAAAATTGGTTTTTTTTACTTAAAATTTAAACATTTCATTAAAAAAAACACAAACAACTAACAATTTAAAAGTTAAACAAAGACACAAACTAAAACACAAACAACTAATCTACTCATCGTCGAACGTGTAACCCAATTTCCTAGCCGCGTCCTTCTTCGCTTGAAATGCAATTTGATACTCGAACCCTCGTAGATCGGATATGTTTCTCGTCACAATATCCATCAGCTTGGTTTTGACTTTCTCTTCATATAAAGTCTGCAAAGTGGCGACTTACTCGTTTAATTGTTGCAATTCTGCGCTACTATTTGTGCCAGAAATACATCCCTTCATCTTCCTCTTTGCTTGATCACGACCAATCGGAAGAATGTCAGCCTCCGGCTCCTCATTAATGTCGAAGCCAACATTTGCATCAGAAGACTGAGAGTGTGTGGATGTGGATGACTTGAAGCGTTTGGAAGCATTTATTCCAACGGCAGACTGATGAAAGGATGTTTGTTCCCTCCATTTTTTGTTGTCTCGGGTTACCCTCCAAAATGCTTCCGCATGAGCATTGAAAGGATGTTTGGTGCCATTTTTATCGATATATTGCTGCCGAGCAGCCATCATCACATCATCTAAATTGGCACCACTTGGCCAATTTCGTTTACATTGTGAAAAAATCGCTTCAAATTCCTTGGCAATTTTACTTACACAACGCCATTCCGAGTATATTGACTGGTGGGTACGGTATGTACGACCCATTCGACGACACCATAATTTCCAAATTCTTTCTTGGAAAACTTGAGATTCTTGATTGTTTCCGTGAACCGCATCCTCCGATATGTCCACCCAAGTTTTTGCTAAAGCTATCACCTCATCAACTTTCCAAGGCTCTACCTTGGCTCCCTGTTTCACTGGGGCTTTCCCTTTTCCACGACCTTTTGATGATTTTTTTGGTTGTGGTTCTTCTTCTTCTTCTTCGTCTTCTTCTTCTACTTCTTGTTGTTGTTCTTCTTCTTCTTCCGAGTCCGATGCAAGAATACGTCGTGGTTGAGTTGAGAAGAATTGTGTTTCAGAAGCTTGAGAGTGTACATGTGGTGGAGAAGGTGTGGTGAAAAGATTTTGAGATTTTGTGGGAAAAGTATTTTGGTTTTGGGATAAATTGTAGACAAAGTTGGCTAAGAATTGGTTTTGTGTCGGTGAAAACTGCGGCTCATCGGGTTGTGGTGAAAATATTATAGGATGATAAGCATTTGTATCTAGGTTTGATGGATGGTTTGGAGGTGGAGTGATATGAGTGTTGGAAGACTGGTTCTTGGAAGATTTTGAACCTTTCTTTTTGTTTGAAGACATTTTGAGAGAGTTTTGGGAGGGATTCTTGTGTGAAATGAATGAGATTTAGATGTATATATATAGGGGATGAAAGAGGTTTTAAAAATCTGATTTAAAAAAAAAGGCTACTTTTTATATATGGGTTAAAAGTGTAAATTTTTAAAACATTCCAACTTCTAAATATAACCGTTCAGGGGGTGTTTTTGCCATTTCTTGAAAGTTTTACACCTGTTGGCATCTCGCCAACAGGTTGGCGAATGGAGCTTGGCGAGGCGATGGCGACTTTGACGGCAATGGCGATGGTGTATATTGAGTACCACAAGTCGATAATGTAATTAGACCGATCAAAGATGCCATTTATCCGCCATATAATGATGTTAAAGCATCGTACTTATATTATGTTATACAATCAGGTTTTGATGTTAGGAAAACAACGTAGAAGATGTTAAATAGTTTTATTACATTGTGGTATTTTGTTTGCAATCTTGAAGGTAATCTAAAACTACCATCGTAGATACTTTGGATTCAACTTCTAAGAAAAAAAAGGGTTGATATGCATAGGTGTAGATGTCAGGCCGGGATAAAGTGTAGAATCATTCCCGAAACAACGAAATTTAAGGTTTACGACATTGAGAAAAATCACAATCACATGTTATATTGTAAGGAGAACATGCATCTTTTGCGAACAAGGATAAAGCTTGACATTTTTCAGAAATCATTTATATATCTACAGACTTTTCATTCAGAATGTTGGTGCTACGTGACAACGCCTAGTGATATCAAATATTTTAGGCGTTGTTGAGCCCTGTTCTTGATAAAATTATATCAAATATGTCTGGGTATTCTCACTTTTCGTTCCATGACTTGTTTGGAGAAAAAGGATAGAAACAGGGACTAAAAGTGTACAAAAGGAAAAAGTATGGAAAGAATGAAAAATCAAGAGAACTCGTACGCGCGCCGCGGGAATAAACTATGCGCGACGCGGGCTTAAGGCGGTGGAACACATTTAAATTCCGAAGAAACGGGGAAAGATAAGTACGCGCGCCGCGGATTTCATTTCTGCGCGGCGCGGTTGCGGGAAATTTGCAAGTATAAATAGATGCATTTCCAGCCGAAAACCCAAGCAAAGAACCGTGTGTAAAATCGACCTTGAAGCTCTTTGACTCCAGGATTTCATTTCAGCAAGCTCACAATTGGTATTTTATGATTTTTGATTTAATTTCCTTTTAGTAGCAATTAGTCTTTGTAGCTTAAGTCTTTGGGAGTGACAACCACTGACTTTGAGCACTTAGGTTTCTGTTTTAGAAACATTTGGTTACTGTTTTTGTGTTTGGAATTCAGTTTGGTGAATGAAAAGCATTTGGTTACATTTAATCTTAGCTTTTCGGTGTTTGAATGTTTGTGTTTGGTTTGTTTGATTGATTGTGTTTTGGATATTGTTTTGGACCTTGTTAGGACTGTTTTTCTTAGTTGAAATCAGTAGCTAATTAGGTTAGTTTGGTAAGCATTAAACCTTGGCTAGTAACTGTTCAATCGGACTTTAACTAGTGGTAGTTTATGCTTTGCTTGGTTTAGCTAGTTTGGATGCCTTTGATTGCTTCTGAGTCAGAGATGTACTTCTGATTTCAGAAAGTGACTAGGTCATTTGGACATAGCTTAGCTTGGCTTGAGTGTTTGAACATTGTCTCATTTGCTAGTGATAGGAAAATAGAAACCAGATCCTCCGACTATAGCTGTGACACTATTAGTTGGTAATCTCTCATCTAGTCTAACCACGAAGCTCCTGTGGATCGACCCTGACTACCGCTATACTAGTGTGTGTGTTAGGTTTTCTCTTATTTTTGATCGCACGACGACCTCTGCGCGTGTCAAATTTTGGCGCCGTTGCCGGGGAGCTGTGCGCTTAGATTAGGTGATTTGTAGGATTAGTTTCTGATTTTTGATGTTTGATTTTAGTTTGCTGATTTTTGGTATGTGTACATCCTTATAATGGGGGATTACATGTACCCGGATCAGTATTATGAAGATTATGAAAATCTGGCCGACACCTATTACGAGGATGATTGCTACAATGGATCATCTGATGACAATGGATGGCGGACCGAGGAGTCATCTCAACCTGAAAATTCTGTAACTTGGGCCCAACTTTGGGTATTCATGTATAACAACTACCATGAGCAGAAGGACCAGGCTGAAGCTCTTGAAAAAGTGCAAGCTTCTTTAGATAGGTTAGAGGAAAGTTGGAAATGTTCACCACCTTCGCCAGAACCTGAGGTGAGTGATTTTTATACCAATGATAATGTGTGTGAACTTGCATCACCTGAATATGTGATGGAAGGGCATACACCGTGGGAAAATCAAGAGACCATTAAGGTGGTCGAAACGGTTGTTGAGGAAGAGGTTGTAGGTGACAATGCTACCTTTGACTCAACAGCTTTTGATGTTTTTGAGGGTTTTGAGAATGTTGAGCTGGTGATGAGTAAATCTGTACCATCACCAGACAATTTGGTTGATGAGGATGTTGTGGAGGGGACTGTAAGTGACAGTACAGATCCCAGTCCAACAATTCCCGAATTTGTTGAAATTGTTGATGTCTGTGAGGAAGGGGGTGTAGATGACAATATTACCCTTGACCCTGTAATTTTTGAAAATTTTGAGAAACTTGAAAGTAAGGATCTGGTGATGGGTGACTTTATACCACCATCAGATCAAACCAGTCACTCACTCTTGGTCCCGATCCACCTGTTGGACGATGACCAAGATGTTGATGCTGACGAATTGATTTTTGAAAATAATAAACATGATTTTATCACCACTCATGATCCATTCATGAATGGAAAATCAGATGTGATCAATACCATCGATGAGGACATATGGAAGCATCCTGATATGTTGCCTTTCAATCCTAGTCGATTGGAAAATCTTTATTGGCATTGCAAGCCAAAATTGCAACCTGAAGATAGCATGCGAGACACTAGCAAACGAGGTATGGAACATCTACTGGGAGCAGCATTGGGCGCGCTTCATGTCAAGCCTTTGACTTTGAAGAAATGCAGAAGGAAGGATCGAGCTTGGAGGTTCAAAGCTACCTCCAAGCATTCACGGGAGTTAACCAGAATGCAGCAATCGGGCAGCAGCAGAAGAAGCAGCAAGCCATTTGACCCAGGAAAGTTTGAGAAGCAGTGGGTCAACAAAGGGACGGTGGTAACTGAAAATCAGCGAATGAAGAAGGCGTACGATCCACCGTAGCTGTAGGAGGAGCAAAACGTCTGGCTGAAGACGTTAAACTTAGCGCTTGTTGGGAGGCAACCCATCGTGTCATAAGTTAGGATATATTTCTTAAAATAAAAATACAAAAATACATCAATCTTTTTGCAGGTACTATTGGTTTGAAATAAGTGTGGTGTCATTTGAGAAATTTTGAAATTTTTGAAATCCGCGCCGCGGGTATTGGAAGTACGCGACGCGGGATCGTAAACCAACCCGATGCGCAGGGGTTGATTTGGTGACACGCGCGACGCGCAAAGAGCAAACCCGCGACGCGGTAAACGATCAGTCAGTTTTTTCCTTTATAAGGTAAACCGCGGCTCGTATAACCCACACGCGACTCGGAGCTCTGGTTATTGAAATTTTCTTACGATTTTTCTTGCTTGTTGTGTTTCTACTACCAAGGTATGCCATTCTAACTATCTATTGCTCGTTAAAACTAGCGATTAGGTAGTTAAATTTAGTGATTTGCCCAAAATAGTTCAAAACTTAGAATCACTAATGCTAGCTTATAGGGTGTTTGTTTTGCCAAATAGAGACCCTAGATGAGCTAGTCGGCACCTAGGCTACCTTATGGTGTGATTAGATTGATTTGTAGCAGGTTAAATTGAGATTTTGGATCGGGGGGAAACAGCCGTACGCCACGCCGCGCCCTTGCTCTTGGGCCGCGCCGCGGTGCGGCTGGGAAGACAAGGACTGATTTTGCAAAAAAAATTTTGTTTGTTTTGTGGATATATTCTCTTTTTGCAGATGATGTTCAGATTAGAGCACGCTTTCCTCCAGTTTCCCGCGGAGCTGGCCAGTTCTGTTGAGTATACCTCGCGGAGGGATGCTTTGAGGAGTCGCCGGGTGCTAGAGGCGACAGTCATTGATCGAGATATTCTGAGAGACGCAGGGCTCTGGGGTGCGATCGAGCCGTTCTTACATCGCACTTGGACCCACGAGGAGGCGTCATTCAAGTGCAGAGGTTGGGACCGGATCATGGCCACTGACGAGGATGTGGTCTACACGGAGCTTCTCCTGGAGTTCCTGTCTACAGTTCATTTCGCTCCCAGGGCGGGAGACCCGCGTTCCAGGCTCGTACGCTTTCGTTTGGGAGGTGAGCACAGGGAGTGCAACCTCCGGGAGTTTGGGAGGCGCACAGGCATCTACACTGCCGCGGATCTCCAGCACCGTTATTTCACCCGGTTCTTCGGGTCCTGCATTCAGGGGAGCCGGACAGGGCTCCCAATATGGAGGTTTGGGCACCACTGTCCAACGTCAGGTACGAGGCAGGAAACTCGAGGGAGAGCCACCTACGCGATCCACTCCACCGCCTCATGAACCGGATCGTCTCCACCTCCATCATGCAGCGGGAGGGAGGCGAGAAGGTGTCGGGGGACGACGTGACATTTCTGTGGGTTCTCCTCGACCCGTCCCGATTCCTCCATCTCCCCTTCGCCCTTGCGACCGCTCTCTCCACCCACTCTACCGGCGCCTCCACCAGCAGCCCACTAGCCAGGGGGTATTTCATTACCCGCCTGGCCCGTTCTTATGGCATTCTTACTGCCCCCGTGGCAGCCTCTTTGACTGCTTTATCTCCATCGTGTACTACAGCGCGCACGTTGGAGAGGATGCGGTTCATTAAGCTGCAGCGCCCGGGGCAGTACATCCGGGCCCCGATCGAGCCTCCTAAGGCACCCCAGCCCGCGTATGCCCAGCCTAGAAGGAGACGCAGGAGGCCAGAGCCAATGCCAGTGCCAGTGCCAGAGCCCGCAGCTCCGACAGAGCCACATCAGGAGGCCCTAGCAGCCAGGGTTGCCAGGATTGAGGATCAGTTAGCATGGATAGGGGGGTCCTTTTGGAGTTGGCCACTCAGCAGGGCCACCGTCCCCGACCATTCCCGGCCAGAGCCCACGATCATGAGGCCGGACCCTCCAGGCCGCCTGGTAGTGATTGATGTATCTTTTTCTTTCCTCTTTTTATCTTTTTTGGGATATATGTACAAACTTATGACACTTCTATTTGTATATTTTGTTCATGTTTTTATTTCTGTCATGTGTGTTTTTAATGTGTTTGTTGAGTGATGCATGATATACCAATTTGAGAAGGAGTTGTCTCAGACAAGTGTGGGGTCAACGTGCCCCCTCCACTTGTCTCGACCACCGGCATGTTTACTGTAGCGCTACAACTCCAGAATACGAAATCAAGGATCCAATTGTACGCATTTATACCTGTGATATTGAGCACCAAGCAGTCTATCGTCCAAAAAGGGGTAACTCTTTCTCCCTTGTTTTGAAATAATTTTTGTACAACGGGGACGTTGTACGATTTTAAGTGTGGGGTGTGGACGGTCGAAAGAGAATTTTTGAAATTTTTGCAGAAATGATCAATTTTTCAAATTTTTAGCAAACTTTTTCAAAATTTTTAATAAATTGCAATTTTGAAATGAATAGTTTATGATTGTGATAGCATTAAGAAATACTGTTTATTTGTGATCATGCTATTAGTTAGTCAAATAAGTTGAGTTTTATGAGTTAGAAGATTGAGCTGTTTTAGGATTGGAATTTAGGAAGGAAAAGTCAATCTGTGACCTTTGTTGTTCGAGCCGGTAGGTCTAAAATGGGTGGGCCTTATGCACCTTATCACCTAAGATCGTCTGGTCTGGGATGATATTTCTGAAAGCTCGCTACACGGACAACATCGAAAGTCATGGACAATTCCTTAATGGCCTTTAGAATCTGAATGAGTAAGTACACTTCATTGTGGACAGAAAGTTTGTAATCAAGGGTTCTCTAGAAAGCCATGAATTCCAAAGAACAAGTCAATTATGTTTTTGCGAACTATTCCACTCTAACTCAAAGAGCAATAAACTTTGAAACTGAACACAGTCAGAAATTGTTTGATTCTCTATTATAATTTATTAAAAACTCTCTTGCTTGGGGACAAGCAAGGCACAAGTGTGGGGTTTTTGACAACGCCTAGTGATATCAAGTATTTTAGGCGTTGTTGAGCCCTGTTCTTGATAAAATTATATCAAATATGTCTGGGTATTCTCACTTTTCGTTCCAGGACTTGTTTGGAGAAAAAGGATAGAAACAGGGACTAAAAGTGTACAAAAGGAAAAAGTATGGAAAGAATGAAAAATCAAGAGAACTCGTACGCGCGCCGCGGGAATAAACTATGCACGACGCGGGCTTAAGGCGGTGGAACACATTTAAATTCCGAAGAAACGGGGAAAGATAAGTACGCGCGCCGTGGATTTCATTTTTGCGCGGCGCGGTTGCGGGAAATTTGCAAGTATAAATAGATGCATTTCCAGCCGAAAACCCAAGCAAAGAACCGGGTGTAAAATCGACCTTGAAGCTCTTTGACTCCAGGATTTCATTTCAGCAAGCTCACAATTGGTATTTTATGATTTTTGATTTAATTTCCTTTTAGTAGCAATTAGTCTTTGTAGCTTAAGTCTTTGGGAGTGACAACCACTGACTTTGAGCACTTAGGTTTCTGTTTTAGAAACATTTGGTTACTGTTTTTGTGTTTGGAATTCAGTTTGGTGAAAGAAAAGCATTTGGTTACATTTAATCTTAGCTTTTCGGTGTTTGAATGTTTGTGTTTGGTTTGTTTGATTGATTGTGTTTTGGATATTGTTTTGGACCTTGTTAGGACTGTTTTTCTTAGCTGAAATCAGTAGCTAATTAGGTTAGTTTGGTAAGCATTAAACCTTGGCTAGTAACTGTTCAATCGGACTTTAACTAGTGGTAGTTTATGCTTTGCTTGGTTTAGCTAGTTTGGATGTCTTTGATTGCTTCTGAGTCAGAGATGTACTTCTGATTTCAGAAAGTGACTAGGTCATTTGGACATAGCTTAGCTTGGCTTGAGTGTTTGAACATTGTCTCATTTGCTAGTGATAGGAAAATAGAAACCAGATCCTCCGACTATAGCTGTGACACTATTAGTTGGTAACCTCTCATCTAGTCTAACCACGAAGCTCCTGTGGATCGACCCTGACTACCGCTATACTAGTGTGTGTGTTAGGTTTTCTCTTATTTTTGACCGCACGACGACCTCTGCGCGTGTCACTACGAAAGCGCATAGATTGTGTTCTCGGCTATATTGTGGGTATAACTATTGTAGTGGTAATGTAGATGATTTCAAGAATTTTTCACGAGACTTGAATTGTCATGTTCGTGGAACCGACGCTCAGTTATTGGTTAACAAGAGATTGGATATAATTAATAATGTTACAAACTTTTCATTTGAGTTCCAAATTAATGAACAAAAACAACTTAATGCACTTTTCTGGGTAGATGAAACTTCTAAACTTCATTACAAGGATTTGGTGATGTTGTTTCATTTGATGTCATGTACCGGACAAATCAGTATTTTTTTAACATATGTTGATTATATACTTATTATTTTTATTAATAGTTTTGTAATCATTTCATAATTGCATTTACAATATGGTGTTCGTTACTTTTACTGTAATTGATAATCATCGAAGATGTGTTACGTTTGGTGATGGCCTTTTGAGTAGAGAGGATATTGATTCATATGTATGGTTGTTTTTAGAGCATTTAAGAAACATCTAAATTTGGTATTGTCTTATCAGGATCTCGCCATGAGAATAGCAATTGAACAAGTACTAAACAAGTCAATTCATAGGATATTCATATGGATAACAACTAAACTTCAAGCTACGATACTATCTATCTCTTAGCAGCACAATTTTTCCTGATATTGTAGGAAGGTTAGTAAATTTAAAGATGTTTGCTATTGTTTTGAAATGAACATGCTTTATTCTTGTACAACTAACTTTTATTAAAGTACCCATAGGTGTGTTAGGATTGTTATAATAATCCTAAATTTAAGAAAATATTTAATTCTTTTGTTTGGAGTTCTAAGTCTAATGAATAAGAGTTTGAAGATGTTTGCAAATTGTTTATCGATGACTATAGTTTTCAATAGAATGATGGTTTTCTAACATGTTTCGTTTGAGATGTTTTTGGATACCTGCTTTTTTAAATAGGTGTGGTTTGATGATGAACAACATCTCGTTTCGAAAGTGAAAATGCTTGATTTCAAAGTTATACTAACAATGACACAACATTAATAAAGTTTATGAATGTTTTGAAGGTTCAATGGAGAAACAGAGTCACCAACACAGAGTGTTAGATTTTAATGATTCACAAAAGTATCGTCAGACTTCTTCATTATTGGATATAGAAGTTAATGCTTGTAAGCACTACATTCGTAAGATATTCCTACAATTTCATAAGGATATTAAACATTCTATCATATCATGTTTCTAAACAAGTAAAATAAGTGATGATGTTTTCGACACATGTGTTATTGTTGATTCTAAGCACAATCCTAATTCTTTCCATAATGATAGTTGAAATGAAGATAACGACGTCAGTGAATCTGAATGGGATGAGATGATGCATGATAAATAATTTGACGTAATATGAACTAATCGATTTTTTCTCCATTACCATTTTTAACATTCTTAATTGAACTGCAAGTTGTATTTCAGGTTAATAACAAAAAGAGCCGACTTTTAATTGTTCTTGTATGTTATTTGAGCATGTTGGTATTTTATGCCGCCATATTGTTCATGTCTTAATATTCTATAAGATCACAAACATTCCTCCGAAGTACGTATTGCATCGTTGGATGAAAGGTATAATTCCAATAAGTATGTTGATGAAGATGTTTCAATATGGTGATATGGACAACGGAGTTGACATGGTTGCATTTTGTGTTATTTTTGTATGTTGACAATACAATATCTTCACTTTGTCATGATAAAAAGAAAATGGACGAATAAATGACATGTATCAAGAAGCTGGAAAGAAGGTTTGTGTCTAATGAAAGCATGAATCATGAAATATATAAGTCTTCAAAGTCAACAAGTTTCTTGGGCTATCTACACCAGCAGTCATTGAAATCGAGAACCCATCCTACATTAGGAACAAAGGTTCCGCTAGACATAAAAGATTAAAGAGTGCTAAAGAAATTATAGTTAAGAAATATTAAAAGTAGTCAAGGCGATGTGCATGTTGTGGACACCATTAATATCACGATTCAAGGAATTTTCCTATAAAGAAGAAGCAAGGTGTTGGCTAATTCTAATATGAATCGTTATTTTCGTTTTTGATCCACTTTTATGTCTATAATGCATTGGTTGTCTTGTTTGAATATATTTATGATATGAACAATAGTCTTGTGTTATTAATTTATTTATCTAACCTTATTCCCTTGGAATAGCCATACATTTATTTTGTTTTTGAACATATTTATGGTATGAACAAAACTTATTCGTTTTTATTGTGTTCATCTAAATAGGTTTTGCATAATATTTTGATATGTAAGAAAATGAGTGTTATAAATCAAATATGTTAAGAGACATAGTAGATATGAAATCTGTTTTTATATAATATTTAGTTCCTGATGTTCAAAAAAAAAATATAATATTTAGTTCCACTATAGTCATCCCTATTCAAAGCAACATTCAAACCTAAAAATTTTATCAAAACAGAAATCCTACTTCATCTCCCACTAAACATCAAACAAAATAAATCGAACTTCACACACTTCAGTCCCATCCAGTGGCGAATCTAGAATAGAAAATCATATGGTTCCCTAATCAAGTAAAGCCGACAAAAACGAAAAAAATCAACAATAACGTAGGTCCTAAAACCTTTTCAAGATAGGTCCTAAATTTTTTTCTATATAAATTTTAAATAAGTTTAGAAAATTAGGTAGGTCATAGGACCCACCTTGCTATATGGTAGCTTCGCCCCTGGTCCCATCAACTAACCATTTTGATCATCTCCATCTGCATGCATATTCTTGGATTGATAAACTCCACAAAATAAATAAGCAATGTAAATAGAGGTACATTTTTGGGTTTCAAGCTATCTACGTAATCCTGTGCATTGAATCTATAGTTTGATATTCACTTTTTCGAATAATGGTGCATTCTCGTTAGAATCCAGCGAGGCTTTCTTGATGAGTTCCATGATAACCTTTTTCCTTAACAGCAACATATTAAGGTTTTCTTTCATGTCTGTAATTATGTACGCAATGTCCCTCGTGTTGCTATTTGCTGATGATGAGGACGCCATTTTTATGCTAAATGAGTTATAATTTTCTTAGCATTTTTATAGGGGTGAGCAAGCGGTGTGGTTTTTCTTGCGGTCATCGGTGTGGTTTTTCTTGCGGTTTTTTTTAACCCTACTAGTAATTGTATGCGTATTCTCGAGTTCACAATTTTTATTAACTTTTGATATAATAATAATTAGTTAATAGTTATTTATATATAATTAGTTATTACTTTAATATAAAATACACGATGCGGTTCGGTTATACATTGGTTTTTTGCGGTTCGGTTCCTACAAGCTGTGCGGTTCGATTTTTTGTGGTTTTTATAAAATTAAAAACCGCATGTTCGGTTTTTGTTTAGGTTTCAGTTAATCGGTTTTGATGAATACGGTTTTTTCGTTTTTTTGTTGCAGTTCGGTTTTAGCTCACCTCTAATTTTTTATGCTAAATCAGATGGTTATTATAAATGAATACGACCCATTGGTATTGTAACCATAGGTTGACACCGAAAAGATTTAATGCATTAGAAATTATTACTGTCGTCGCCTTACTTACATCTACTTAGAATTTATGTGGGCCTTATTGAAAGTTACATTTTCCCATAATAATATATCTTGTTGGAACAACACGGTTCATACTTTGATATTATTTAATTGGCATTAAATATTTCAAAGATGATAACGATTACATCGGTTTTTTTTTTTAAAACGGCAAACGATTTTATTAAATCAAAAAGAAAATATAGACAAAACACCACGATCGGGCTAGCAAGATGCAAGGCCGAACAGGAAGAAAACACAAACAATTCAAACATCTACACACACATTAACGGAGCTAAATTCCAACTAACCCAATTCAGTTTGCTATTTCCTCTCGTGTGCTTAATCCAAGGAAAAGACATTAGGCTGGAGGGAGTGGTTAGCATGTTCAGCATGTGCTAAACTATGCCACGTCAGCATTCAGCAAGTTTAGCACATGCTGACCAAAAATGGTGGTAGTGGTCAGCACATGCTGAACTTCATGCTAAACTATTTTATTAAATCTTTTTTTTAAATTATTTATATTATTAAAAATAATAATAAAATTAAAAACAACCATTTCATTAAACTTAAAATACATTACATTAAAATTAAAAACATAAATAAACAACTTAAAACAAACTAAATTAAACTTAAAAACCAACTAAACACGACCTCATATATTGTCTTCATTTGAATATTCACCGTCGTACTCGTTCACCGGATCCATATTTAGATCAATATGGTCTACCGTCCAAAGATGATCTATAAGATGACGACGAAGATCGCCATGAATTTGTCGACTGCGCACCAGCTGCACTCGCTCAAGGTACTCAGGACTCGCAACTGTAATTGGCTGTAGATTGGGAATGACTTCATTTTCGTCATATTGACATATAGCATGTCCTTCGTCTTCTAGAATCATGTTATGTAAAATAATACATGTAAACATGACCTTCGCCATAGTAGATTTTTTTGTAAACAGTGAAGGTTTAGCTAGTATGGCAAAACGTTTCTTCAATACACCAAATGCTCTCTCGATGTCCTTTCGAGCTCTTTCTTGAGCTCTTTTAAACTTTCGCCTTTGTGGGTCATCTGGGTAAGCCAAAGTCTTGACGAAAATAGAACGCTCTGGATAGATTCCATCCACAAGATAATACCCAAATCGATATTGCGTTCCTCGGAGTGTAAACGAAGAGTCTGGAGCAGTGCCGTTATGTAACTTTGTGTAAAAATCCGAACTATTGAGTATGTTGAGGTCATTATGCGACCCGGGAGCACCAAAATATGAATGCCAAATCCACATATCCTGTGACGCTGCAGCCTGAAGCACGACCGTCGGGTATCCGTACTGACCCTTCGTGTATTGGCCATGCCAAGCAGAAGGACAACCATTCCACCTCCAATGCATACAGTCTAAACTTCCTAACATACCAGGGAAGCCATGCACTTGTGCATGATGGGCATACAATTATCGGATGTCATTGGGAGTAGGTTCACACCCATATCGTGGCTTGTACATAATTAGGGCCATGTCACAAAATATGTCTAGAGAGTCTCGTGCGACACGTGCGGACATCCTCGTTGTCTCGTCTAGTGCATCAGGGTGTGTGCCATATGCTAACATGCGAAGTACAGCAGTACATCTTTGAATAGGGTGGAATGCTAACATACCTGACGCGCTCGGTCGTTGCTTAAAGTAATCACTCGCCGCCTCCATGTCGCTAACAATCTTCAAAAACAACGATTTGCGCATGCGAAACCGACGCCTGAATTTATACTCTGGATATGTGGGATTTTCAGCAAAATAATCCCGAAAGAGACGTTGTTCGGCTTCCGCTCTTCCCCGATCAATAAATCTTCTGTGTAGACGAGGCCCGCTGCTTGGCGATGGATTTTGTAATTCTTGTTGTAAATGAGCCGTAATACGCTCTATTTGCTCGCCTATTTGTTCTTCCAATTCATCATCATCTGACGATGATATCGAAATTAACGAGTCGGATGACATAATTTTAGAAATTAAAATTGGGGGAAAGAGGATATAAATTGTAGAAGGGGTTTGATATTGAAGTTGTGTGGTAAAAATGATTTGAGGGTTTGGTTTATATAGGAGAATAATTGGATTTTTTTAAATTAAATTTTTTTTTTTGTATTTGTGACCGTTCAACGGTCACATGACCGTTGCCAAAGGTTTGGCGAGCTCGCTGGAGAAATGGCGAGGAACCGATAGCGAGAGCGAGGGCGAAGACCGGCGGTGTGGCTTGGCGATGCTGAGCGAGGGAGAAGGCGAGGGGGATGGCGAGGCCACTCCCCCAAGCCTTAGTCATGATCTGGTCCGCAACATCCCGAGGGGAGGTCTGAGTTTGGCCGAATGTTCTTTCATTGCGGGCCTTCCATATACTTCATAATGTGCCATATACTATAATTAGCAACATACGCCGTTTTTTCGTACATCTCCCCCATGCATGCAACAGAGTTCAAAAGCTCCTCTACGGATGATGTTCCATTCAACCAAACCTCGCACCACTGTCATATGCTCTCCCATACACTTTTTGCAAGCCTACACCCCACGAGAACATGATCCCGATTTTCAGGCCCAAAAATGCAAAAAATAAAATCCGTAGCGGGTAGGTTAACACCCCTCCGAGTCAATGCCTCCTTCGTTGGTATACCTCCCATTTCATGTTTCCACAGTTTTGAGAGTACGTATGTCGATTATCAAGCTTACCCCTCATAGTTCCCACCGTGTAGTGACCATCTGCAACTAGTACACACCTTCAATAATCTGAACAATCCATCTTTTTGAAAATTTGATTATAATCGACGTTTTCTTTGATAAGCTCTTTTTCAGTTCTTGCAATATTATTCCAAACTCCCGTGATAGTTCTATTAAACAACTAATTTGGCGGCTTATGTTCAAGGTTATGAATCCCAACAACAATTTGCCTCCAAAGGGACATCAGTGAGCATCTTAATCTCTACCACCACCTTACGCTTAGACCAATGTTGAGGGATCTCAACGAGCCCACACCGATCCCACCCATTTCCTTGGATGCCACAACTTTGTCCCATGAGACCCAACAAATCTTCCGATTATCATCGTTCCCGCCCCATAGAAACCTCCTCCTTATTCGTTCAAGTTGTTCTAGGATACCGTCCAGCTTTAAATAACGATAGGTAATAGGTGGTAGATTATCGAGAACCGCTTTAATAAACATAACTCTACCGCCAAATGATAATGATTTAGCCATCTAAGTTGACAACTTTGAGTTGAACCGATCTATGATTGGTTTCTAATTTTTCTTGAGGTTCATGTTGGCACCCACGGGAACCCCAAGGTATTTGAATGGAATAGATCCCGCCTCACAACCAAGAATGTTGGCACTTCTTCCAATGTCACCCGATGGAACACAAGTACTATAAACTTTGGATTTGGAGAAGTTCACTTTCAAGTCGGATACCTCATAGAAGCATCCAAGTATTCTAGCAAGATTTTGCATATTGGATTGATACCATTCGCCAACAAATAGTGCATCGTCCGCATAGAATAAATAAGAAAGAGACGAGCCATTATTCAGAATTTTAATTCCTTTGTATATTCCTTTACCGCAGGCCGTTGAGAGTGCAACACTAAGGCCATCCATAGCTATTATAAAAAGAAAATGAGAGAGGGGATCCCCTTGTGGTACACTTCTCGATATATCAAACTCGGCCGTGGAGCACCATTAACTAACACCGATACTCTTGATGATCACAAGCACCGATTAACCCACATGCGCCATTTGTCACCAAACCCCATTTACATAAATAGTATGACGATACTCTTGATGATCACAAGCACCGATTAACCCACATGCGCCATTTGTCACCAAACCCCATTTACATAAATAGTATGGACTCTTAAAAGATCGTGTATAGACTATTAATTATCGTACATATTGACGTTATTTGTTAAATTATAGCATCCATTTTTTTTCTTATATAATATCAGTTTGGGTTCCATTTCTCACCTTATTCCTTTTACATCCATTTTGTAAAATATTTAGTCTCTTACATGGGTTTCTTTCTTATAGGAGTCACCGGAGGGTCTTGCACCATATGGTCAGATAATAATATTATTAATTGATTAATATACATATAATATGCATACCCTCGATGTAAACAAATTAAATATTAAGATAAATGTAAAATATATGTAACGCTACGACTTCGTATTCATAATTTTCTAATACATAAATATTATTATTACATAGGAAAATTACCCGAAGTTTTAGTATTAATAATTATAAGCAATAAAGTTAAGATGGTAACTAAGGCCATCCGGTGTGCTAGCCCTAGCCCGAGCCTTTGCCGACGACCACGAGCCCCGCGGTGAACACCGCCCCCCCCCCCCCCCCCACGCGACGTCGCATTTTGTGAAGCCCGCACGAGTTCCAGGCGTCGTGCGACGTGTTTGTTTATTTAATATTTGACCGTTTTCAAACGGCTAGTTCCATTAAAAAAAATTAAAATTTTCAAATACCCCTATATATATTCACATCTCACACATTTTTCAAATACACATCAATACACACATTTCTCACACATACATCAATACACACACATTTTCAAATGGCTGGTGTGGGAAATGGAAACGCTGTGGAAAAGATCATATTTGCTTCAAATGGAGGAATTTGTCATTTAAAGTGTATAACTTTGAACAAGTTATGAAGGCGAACCGCCACGAGGGGGTCATCGACGAGCAGATCCTTTCCCAATCGTTGGAAGAGTATCAGGCGATGTACGACAGCGATTTCATGCATATGGATGCGTGGAATGTCTTGAAAAATGTACCTCGATTTCACGCATATCGTATCTAGGATTTTAATTAACGTATTTTGTGTTTTAATTTATCGTATTTTAGGTTTTTAATGAAGTATTTTATTTTGAAGAAGTATTTTATGTTTTAGTTTATGAAATTATTTGTTGTGTTTTTATTTTATTTTTAATATAGTTTTTAAATTAAGAAGTGAGAGGTAGTGAGAGATAGTTGACAACGCCTAGTAATATCAAGTATTTTAGTCGTTGTTAGGCCCTATTCTTGATGAAATTATATCATATATAAATTGGTATTTCTCACTTTTTGTACTAGTGCTTGTTTGCAAAAAATGTTATAATCAGGGACTAAATGCGGACAATTGAAGAAGTTTTGAGGATAAAGCCAAATTCAGTCGAATGAACACGCGTGCCGCGGGAATGAAGCCATGTGCGACGCGCCACGTCAAAAGTTGAGGCGGTGAAGAGAATTCAAATGACGAAAAAACGGGGATAAGGCTCTACGCGGGACGCGGCTAGAGGCCTTACGCATCGCGGGTTCTAATTTTCCACAAGTATAAATAGATGCTTTTAGGTCGAATTTTGGAGGAGAAGATCAGACCCTAAGGTGGACTTACGACGACTTTGACTCAAGTTTCGAGATTCCAGCAACCCTTTGTGGTATTTTTATGTTTTCACTTTACTTTCAATATTAGTTTAGTTGTTTTAGCTCTTAGCTTGGTGTTTCTAGAGGGTGACAGCCAGTAGCAGTAGGTTAAAGCTCTTTAATTTCGTATTTGAATGTTTTGGATCTTCTGGTTTTGAGTTTAATACAGTTAATCATTCGGTTCATGTTTTATTGCACTTTTTACCTTTTATTGTCTTTGGATGCTTTTGAATGCTTTTGGTTTGTGTTATTGTTTCTGGATTCTGAATATAGTTTCTGATTTCAGTAAGTAATCTATGATTAGACTTTGGTTTAGTTTCGTTTAGTTTATGTTTGGTTTTGATTTTGGATTTAAGATTTATGTGTGTTTTGGGAAAGTGGAAGTTAGTCCCTCTGGCTGTAGCGTGACACTACAGTTGGTAAGCTATCGTCTTGTCTTGACCACCAAACTCCCGTGGATCGACCCTTACTATCGCTGTACTAGTGTGTGTAGGTTTTATTTTCTTATTTTTGACCGCACAACGACTTAGGCGTGTCAAATTTTGGCGCCATTTCCAGGGAGTTGTGCGCTTAGGATAAGACGATCTGTAGGGAGGTGTTTTCTGATTTTTAGTTTTAGTTTTGATATTTAGGTTAGTAAGTATTTTTTGTTTTGGTTTTGACGGGCGTTTTGCATTGGTGCATGCGTACCCGTCGGGGTGGGCATTCATCACTCTTGCTTTTTGACTCTGAAATCGAACGAACCGCGCACAAGAATCGTGTGCGTAGGCGTCTAGATAGAATGAGTCCCAGTAGTGTCACTATAGAGGATGTTACCCATGAGCCTATGGGCGAGGTAACAGGGGGAATTCCATTTATACCCCTAGTGTCGGAATTTCACTTCGGTAGCACGAGTGCTAGTGGTGGTGCGGTTTCAGCCCCCGCATCAATACTATCATGCACTCCGCCTTCAGTTCCACCTTAAGGACAAACAACCACCAATCTCCGCCACGATGGCTTGAGGAGCGCCGACCCGAGATGGCAACCCACCGCAACGACAGCAAGCAACCATTTCTCAACCGCAACATTCACAACCATTACAACCACAGTACCTGAAAGGTTTTCTGCAACTATGAACTAAAAATCCTAAGTTCACATGCAACCTATATAGATCTAAGTTTTTCTTCTAGTTAAACATATAACAATTCCTAAAAGGCCCAAAAAGAATTAAACTAAAACAAAGATCAAGAAAAACCAACCTTTAGTGAATCTTGGAAGCAAAGCAACAGAAACCTCTTGCCTCAAATGTAGTCACACCCTAGCTTGGAGTTGTTGGCCGAAAATACCTTCTTAGAGAGCTTCAAAATCGTGGCTTTAGGGTTAGGGTGAGCCTCCCTATTTATAGGCTCCAAATGGTGATCAGATAAACCTTAAAGATAAACCTTTTTGAATTCAAATTAAGATAAGCCTTTATCTTAATAATTCAAACCCTTTTATCCTCATTATCAAAATCGAAAAATATATATGTTTCCATATATAATTTCGTTCACCACTCTCACTCACTCAACTGTCACTTACTCAACTATTGAATAATTACAGTTTTAGTCCCTGCACCTTAATTAATCAATTTATCTGCCAAATTAATTCCAATTAATTCCAGAAAAATTTCTAATTAATTATTATAGTTTCTAATTAATATATTATCACTTAAATATATTAATAAACTATTTATTTAATTTCTATTGATTTATTAATCACATAATAAATCAATCTTTCTCTCTACCGGACTTTCTGCCAATCCTCCAACTATGAGGGCAACCCAAATAGACTATGCTACTATTAATTAGATAAATACTAATTATTAGTCATGGCTTAGACACCTAATCCAACAGTCTCCCACTTGGATAAGTCTATGACTAAAATTACCAAGTTAACCTCTAATTAATTTAGCAACTGTAGCTTCCTAGAAACCGTTGCCGAACTCTGACCTAGTCAGTTCTGTCCAAAGATAAGTGATCATATGATCCTTCGTCCAACATGATATTTTCAGACACGAGACATGGATTTAGATCAATCTCTGTCTGATACTCTGTTTCCCGATTTTCGATTCTGCTTATGACTTTAGAACTTCTAATTGAACACATCAATTTAGTCCAGGCTGGCCAGCACTTTAGTCAACTTCAAAATCCTCGAGAGGCCTATAGATATCTGTTTCCCATCAGGGTCAAGGAACGAATAAGTTTCGACTCATATGCTTATATCTTTTACCAGTCAAATCATTCACAACAACACGTTTTATAACATCGAGTTACCGATGCGTTTTCGTATTATCAATGAACAACTGCCTTGTAAATTATAACTCATATCTCTCTACTTGAAGATCATAGGATATTATCGTCTCAATATTGCTTGTGATATAATCCATGAAGCAATCTATTGAGCGTGGGTTTATCCAATACTCAAATCTCTATTTCTAAGTACTCATGAATGTTGTAGCAATCATATTGCTATGTCTAACTCCTTAGACAGTCTACAAACCAATTCATGAC
Source organism: Cichorium intybus (assembly GCA_023525715.1). Taxonomy (NCBI): domain Eukaryota; kingdom Viridiplantae; phylum Streptophyta; class Magnoliopsida; order Asterales; family Asteraceae; genus Cichorium; species Cichorium intybus. The sequence goes on along the minus strand of CM042010.1, from coordinate 156,863,755 downwards.
AGTCTTGATTCAATACTTACTTCCCAAAGTATGAGCAACTGTGGACCTCTTTGAATAATTAAATTATTCGGGAAGTAAAACATGCGAAAGCGAAACATAAAGATCTGACTGGCAGCTACTCTTGCTTATTACCAAGTCTCCACAAGGTAATCACCAAGTCGGACCTTGTCATAAACTATTATCGGTTTCAAAGTTTCTTTTAAACTTTCGATTCTAATTTTACAGCTATGTCATTATGAACCTTACACTCTTCCTATGTATGCAAAGTATCTTATACTTATACACATTATTGCAGATGATCTAATCGGATGCTCATCCGATAACATCTCAATATGTTATCGTGTCAATTTCTCTTCTAACTCCATTCTGGTAATGTGTACTGTGACTTCCTATGGTTCTGGGGTCTTTAGTCTACTTGACTGCACCCTAAGACTATTTCGAGGTGTTATGATGTGCCGGTGAACCACACGCGCTCCATCAGGATACCAACGAGACTTTGTAACCATGAAGTCCATTAACATCATGTCCTGATGTTAATAATTACCACTTTGAAAATCTTTCAAATTAATGCTATCATTTTCACCCTAATCATTTCCTAATGAATTCTCACTTTAGTTCAACCAATCCATCCAGTATTCCCAGCCAGGCAATGTCCTGAATCCAACTTACTATGCCCTAAGCATTAAGTTATCAGGACATGTTCATGACTTTATGATTGATCCAAAACTTATGGAACCCGATCTAGTCCTATTCCAAACCCTTTCGGAATCCAAGGATTATTTATAATCCTTTGTGTCATGATTTTCGAAAAACTATTTTCCTTTCAGAGACTTTTCTCGTGCATCTTGAATCTTATCAAGATCATGCTTACAATGGCTAGGTCTATGCTGGCGACTTCATCTTTCCAATAGATGACTGTGAATTACATGAGTATGTTGCACCTTCTTTATTTCTTTCATGTCAAGTCATCACACTTTGCAATGACAAAAAAAACTTTTCCTAAGTCTATGCATCTTGAATCTCATCAAGAACATCTTGGCAGAATCTGGATCTATCTCATAGACGTTTACAACCACCTGAGTATGCCGTATTTCTATTAAGGCTTTCATAGCGATCCGTCTCTTAACACCAAGTCATTACACTTCGTAATGAAAAGAGACGTTTCCTAGAACCATTATTTATCCCACATGTAGGGATAGTGGATAATGGCGACTCCCACTGGCTTTGACACGGTTATAGGCTATTCACAAAATCCAGGACTTATGGCACATTTTGAGAATCCAAACCTTTCTGACATTTTAATGGAAATCTTTCAGCCCTTTCTCAAAATCCAATCCTTTGGCATATTTTGAGAATCTGAATATCCTTTCTTGTGAGATGCCCGTGGGACGAAACCCGGGGCCATGTACCTTTGTAATGGCATGCTCTATGTGTGTCCCTATTAGTGTGCCGGTAAACCACACATGCTCCACTAACGACTCACACTATGTCATGCAGAATCCTCTCGGATTTCATCTTCTATTGAGAGTGCTTTACTTGGAATCAATTGCTTGACTCTGAGTATCGATTCACTCAACTAGATGCTCTGAAGGTATGTATATGTCCATGTTGCTTTCTTTTGATGATTCAGTTACTCCCACTGGTTTTTAGACCAGGTGTAAAATCAATCAAATTTTCACACAGACCGTGTCTCGTCCTAAGGTCCTCTTATTTGGCAGCAGCCGGGCTCACCAATGCTTCCAAGTAGTCGGATTGCAAATCCGTATGAACTGCAGTGTTTTACCATTAATCAGTATGTCACCCCGATCACAACTACTTATGATGGTGATCAATACTACTGGTTAAGAGGAGATTATGTCAGTTGTAAAGCAGAAATCTGATTTCTGCTCCAAGCCTAGTGATGACTAAAAGCTTCTTTCATTGCTAATCCTAAACTCATTTAGGACTGTCCCAACTCCCACTGTTTCCTTAGACCATGAGTTCTTTCTAAAAGAGCTCTTTAGTTACAGTGGGATAGCTAATGAAACGACAATGCTGATCAAGTTCAGCTGGTCATGAGGTTCAGATGAACACTACAAGACCCTGGACTTTCTATGTACAAGTGGGATAATCCCAGGTTTACATTTCAGGCAGTGTCTGCAAGACCTACTTAGTCTAGGATGTGGTCGGAGTATGGTTTATATGGACTGACTGGTATAGTGTTCATCTTATTGGAAACTAATTGGCAATGTATCTCATACATCGATGATCGAACTGTTTCGACCAATGCTCAATTATCTTCCCTAAGACACATTTTAACTATTAATGTTCTTGGAAGTTAATGAACTGTGAAACCTTTTTCTCAGTTATCGCTCAGGTTCTGTGGAACTTGTACTTCCTTTGAAGTCCTTGAACTGTTCAAGGTTTCAATTCAATCGCTTATCCCGATAAGCAATGTCATATTCGTCATACCGAATGATGAATATTGTGAAGTACAAGCAATTGTGTTCTATATCAAGATTCTAGCAATACACACCAACTGATGTGTCCATTGCTCTTAATCTCAATGTCTTTTACATATCTATGTAAAATTATGACTTTGTTCAAGACTTGCAATCTTCATTTGACTTTAAGTCAACTGATTCCAAAATCCTATCCTCTGGGTCTTTGGGTGATTCATTTCTTGCCATATGTGCTTTATAAAGAAATTAATCATCACCTGACTCCAAGTCAGATGATTCCAAAGTCCTGTCCAACTGGACTTTTGGTTGATTCATTTCTTGACACATTAAAAACTCAATTCATCAAGTGACTCTAAGTCAAATGATTCCAAGGTCCTGTCCAACTGGACCTGTGGTTGAATTGATTCTTGTAACATTAACAATCATAAATGACACAATTCTTGAATCCAAACACTTTAGATGTATCAACATTCAAGTTATTACTAATCATACATTCAACACATTCAAATAACATTTCAAGGATAATTTCAGACAACAGGTGTTAAAAGAAAATATGACAATTTTATTAAAAATAAAATCCTTGAACAATGTAATAGACAATGTCAAAAATGTATCTAAAGACTAATAACAATATTTAATATCTAACTAAACTTCAAAACTGCACGAGCTGGAGATCCAATCCAAATGTGCTCCTATGCGACAGAGTCCCGTGCCTTCCCGATTCCCTGTATACCAACCAAAATGTGACTATCACATTATGTATCAAGAAATCTTGGAATAGGAGTTTTGAGGTTTTTAGATATACCTGAGTTTTCAAAGGATTTGGAGCGTCTTCCAATCTTTCCGTGACTGTATCCGATTTAGTGGATTCCCAGCTTGAGACATGTCCAGTCGATCTCGACCGTTTCTTGTTACATCTCTTCACTGGACTTAATCCAGAAGTAGTTGAGCCATTGGAGCTATGCCTGTCCAATAGTGACTCGTATAAAGTCAACAGTGGACGCATTTCCATGAGGGTCTTTTTCTGGTCTTCCTTTCTATACGTCTGAATGAACAGATCGTACTCATTTGTCAGTGAAGCGAGCAGGATGTTAACACTCTCCTCCTGACTCATGGGATGACCAAGTTTATATAACTCGCCTATGTACCCTTCAATCTGAAGAACATGCGAATTGATGCTACTTCCTCCCTTTAGCTTGCACTTTGCAAGTCTTCTGAGGATTCTAACTCGTTCCTCTTCAACTGGTTTTTGGAACCTTTCCTCCACCAGTTGCATCAACTCATATGGCCCCAAGGATTCAAAATCCTTGCGGAACTCGGGGTTAATGGTTGATAGCATGAGGTCACGAATCTCTTCGGATTCATCATAAGAACCTTTTATGATGACTTGTTCCGGTGGAACTGGGATCGGATACTCGGTGAGATGTAGCTTGCCAGCAATACCGAGACCCAGTCTCCAATTACGAAGCCATTCTTTACAGTTGAGGCCAGTCAGCCTTTCCATATTTAGCAGGTGCATTTTGATGCTTTCAGAAATGGGTGAAGGAGGAGAAGGAGGAGAATTGACACTTGACATCTATAAAAGAAATAGAATTTATTAGTTTAACTGTTCCTTTTAAATAATTACCCAATATATTATTTATTAAGGCTAGGATCCAAAATACCCCAACTATGGTGTGAAGAGGGATGCCGTAATCACAACATAATGGTCATTAAGGTAGATAAACACTTATCAATTTCATCTTATGAAATTCCTAGGTCTGATGAGATTCATTAAACTTTTAAATGGTATGTTTAATCTCGGATGTGCCCCACTGTTTGTGACTGGGATGCCGAGGATCACAAACTGGATGTGAATAACCATGAAAATTAGCTTGGTACTCTCGGGTTAATTATCATCTCTAATTGATGTGCCGGTAAACCACACACGCTCCATCAACAATGATAATACCCGGGAAACCCATTGCAACTCTTTATGAACCCCAATTGGCGTGCCGGTAAACCACACACGCTCCACCAATGTTTCATAAAGTGCAATGTGCAATTTCATGGATTAGCACCAATTCACATTTTTCCTAAAGTAACTAGATTTGGGTTTTATTAAGTGTTCTAGTACTTTGAATCATTATACTTTTAGTGATTATTAGGCGGTCCTATCAAACCTGTTCAGCTAACGACCCTCCACTGATCAGGCGAGCGGTGGGCGAGAGTGTTCACCCATTAGACCGCCATTTTATAGGCAGTCTCCTTATACCCATTTATAGACCAGCTTCGTGAATGAGGCCTACTAATGATTTGAATAACCATTTCAATCTTATACATATAACAATAACTTTCTAATTATAATATATATAAGATGTAATTTTTTAAACCTTTAAAAAATTGTTTCTGGTTTATCTTTTAATTTATTGTCGATTTAAACTATTAAATTTCAAATTAAATTAAACCTTTAAAAAAAGATTTTAATTATCTTTTAATTAACCAATTAATTAAAATAATTAAATTTGATATTTTAAACCTTTTAAAATATTTTAGGATTTATCCTTTTAATTTTCGCCAATTTAAACAATTAAATTTAAAATTAAATTAAATCCTTGAATTATCTTTTAATTACCAATTAATTAAATTAATTCAAATGTAGATAGGTTTTATCAAATTAATCAAATTAATTAAAAACTATCCTAATCCCTTAATTTTCGATTTTAGGATAAAAGGTTTTAAGGTTTATCTTTTAAACAATTTAAAGTTACCAAAAATAGAATACCTTCTAAACCCTAATCATAAAATCGCCAAAATAGAGGGGGGCTAGGGTTTTTCAAAACCCTAACCCTAATGTCGATTTGCCCAAAATTAGGGTTTAGAGACTATAAACCCTAATTACAAGGAAAGCAGTTATAGCAATTTAACAAGAAAAACAACCAAAATGCTCTGATACCACTGAAAGGTTTTCTGCAACTATGAACTAAAAATCCTAAGTTCACATGCAACCTATATAGATCTAAATTTTTCTTCTAGTTAAACATATAACAATTCCTAAAAGGCCCAAAAAGAATTAAACTAAAAGAAAGATCAAGAAAAACCAACCTTTAGTGAATCTTGGAAGCAAAGCAACAGAAACCTCTTGCCTCAAATGTAGTCACACCCTAGCTTGGAGTTGTTGGCCGAAAATACCTTCTTAGAGAGCTTCAAAATCGTGGCTTTAGGGTTAGGGTGAGCCTCCCTATTTATAGGCTCCAAATGGTGATCAGATAAACCTTTTTGAATTCAAATTAAGATAAGCCTTTATCTTAATAATTCAAACCCTTTTATCCTCATTATCAAAATCGAAAAATATATATGTTTCCATATATAATTTCGTTCACCACTCTCACTCACTCAACTGTCACTTACTCAACTATTGAATAATTACAGTTTTAGTCCCTGCACCTTAATTAATCAATTTAACTGCCAAATTAATTCCAATTAATTCCAGAAAAATTTCTAATTAATTATTATAGTTTCTAATTAATATATTATCACTTAAATATATTAATAAACTATTTATTTAATTTCTATTGATTTATTAATCACATAATAAATCAATCTTTCTCTCTACCGGACTTTCTGCCAATCCTCCAACTATGAGGGCAACCCAAATGGACTATGCTACTATTAATTAGATAAATACTAATTATTAGTCATGGCTTAGACACCTAATCCAACAGTACCAACAACCCATCTTTAAACCACAAACTGTTTTTCAAACCTTACCACAACAAACCCAAGAGCATGTGCAACCACAACCTCCGCCACAGCAGTATCAATACCAGTAGGTAGAGCAAGGATATGACGAGGAGGATGAAGGATGGATTCCTCCTCCGTAGCAGCAACAATGGAACCGAGGTCGAGGACCTCCAAGGAGAATGCAACAACCGCAGCAACCAGAAGGGCAACAATTTTACAACAACAACAATGATCATCATAACGGTAACTTTGCTCCACCCTTATATTTTGCACAACCGAGAGGGCAATTGGTTGCGTCACACTTCCAACCTGACAACGCGATCGTCACACTCGTCAAAAACAATTTATAACCCACTATTACTACGTAGATAGGGCAAGCGGGGTCGAGTCCATAGGGATTTAGTGGTTAATCTTTAACGAGTTGTAAAGTAAATATTGATTGTGATGGTAAAAATATTGAAATAGTAACTTGAAAATAGAGAAAGAATTACTTCCGGTTTAGTTATCAACAATTAGGTTCGCATGTTTTACTATAATGATTCCGATATAATTACTTTGACATAATTATAGTTTACTAACAATTGCTATTAAATGGGTAAATACATAACATGTTGAATCAATTGTTTGTCTTTGTCTAACAATTTAGTAGATTAGGTACAAACAATGGTTTGGCAATATTATGTTTTATCTAAATAATAGTAACATTACAACTTATTAATCATATTAATTGGGCACAAAGTATATTAAGCGATTATTCGTCTTAACTCGTTATTTAGAGGAGATAGGCACGAATAATAAGTTGATAATACTATATCTTGAAAATATGATAACAAGTAAAAGTAGACACAAATGAAACACTTTGCATTCAATGATATGAAAGTTTAAGAGTTACAATAGTAAAACATTTGTTTGGAATCAAAGTAAAAACATGTTATACTAAAGGTATGATAACATTACCGGAAGAAATCTGAAGAGATTAGTCTTCCATTCGAGTGATGATCGTGGCGATAGTCTTGGTGTTCCTCGGCATGTAGCTTGGTGCTTTTACCCTTCGAATTATCTTGAATTACTACTAGAATTACCACCGAAATGGAGAATCTATTGGTTCTAAACAACTAACTAAGAGAGATTTCGAGATATTACAACTGATTGAGAGTGTTGGAGTATTCTTATGAGAATTGTAGTAAATTGGTGTCTGAAAACGTGAATTGGTGTCTAAAAACGTCCATAGAATGCATCTATTTATAGTTGCTGTGACACAGGGCTCGCGTCGCGACCAAGGGTGCGTCGCGTCGCGAGGGTGCGTCGAGTGTTGCTTTTGGTCGGCCACTTGTCTAGTCAGTGCGTCTTGTTGGTAGCCTCGCGACTGAAAGTTGGTATTGTCGCGTTTGGTTCTTCGCGTCGCGACCTATGCTTCCGTCGCGTCGCGATTGCTGTAGGGTCTGGATCCTTGTGTTTTGCTTCTCTTCACGTCGCGACACAGGGGTCTGTCAAGTCGCGATTGCTGTAGCTTTTATGAGTTTTTCGCATTTTTGCTCTTTGATTTGGAGCATCACTTCCTTGGGTTTGGTTGTTTTATCAGAGTTTCTTGGGTCTTGATTCATTCTTGTTCCTGAAATAAAGCCATTTAAAGTTAGCACACAAATCCCTCGTGTTTTCCTCACACCAGCAGCTCCGGAGAACTCTGTTCAAGTTAAACATGAATCGTAATTCATGTTTAGCCACCTGTTAATATAAGCCTGTTTTGATGTTGAGCTTATCAGGATTTCCTATGGTAATTACCATAGTTCTGGCAGATTTGCATCTGCAACACAGCAGTGGGCCGTGATGTGCAGTGTATGAACAAATGATATTTTCTCTCGTTGGCTTGCAATTTTAGTGAGGATGTCTGGGGACTGAAGACAAATTAATCATAATTCTTTTGAGAGAAATAATGATATTATAATAGGCTTTCCCTGTGATTTGTGAGATGTTTTCTATGCGAAAACAAATGGCTAGCTTGGGCTAGTGATGACCCGACAGTAGATCTATTATCACCGCCAGACTTTTGGGAGTTTGTAGTGTGCATCAGGAGCTGCCGTTGGAATGTGAGCTTTTGCCTGGATATTAGGAAAACATGCATTCTTATATGAAATACGATCTATTTGGTTAACAGACGAGGTAGGTTAGACGGGTCTGTCTGAACCATATCTGTTATAGAGAAGCATTTTGCATGTTTTAAGGCAGTTTTTGAGTTCTTTTGTTTTGCACAAAAATACGGTTTTCGTGTGCCTCTGAGCGTCTTTATGCGACAAAACAGTCTTTTAATGATAGTGTTTTATTGTAAAAATAAAGCACTATCACAACCTCGGGAGTATGACGATGCATCGCCTATATATATTCCTGAAAATGTAGATGCTCAAATAGAAATCAGGCCGCAACTTTTAGGTATATTACCTGAGTTTAGGGGTTACAAACAAGATGATCCCTATAATCACTTGTACGAATTCTTAGCTATAGCCAATGCAAATATCCCTAGGAACACAAATAGGAACATCTTTAGGTTGAGATTGTTTCCATTTACCTTGAAAGACAAAGCCAAATATTGGTTCACTTCTCTTCAACCTAATAGTATTACCACGTGGGAGCAACTAAATGCCAAGTTTTTGCAAGAGTTCTATCCAGCTAGTAAGACCATCGAGATAAGACGAGCGATTCAAGATTTTCAGCAAAAGCCGGGGGAGGCATTTCACCAGGCTTTTGATAAGTTAAAGGAGTTGATGAGGTCGTGCCCACATCATGATATCCCAAAATGGCAGCCGGTGAAGCTATTCTTTGAAGGGGTGGACCTGACCAATCAAGCGATGATCAATACATCATCCAGCGGGATGATCGCAGTCGTTGATGCAATCAAAAATAAACCTTAAACGCACTAATTAGCTAGGGCAAGTAAGGGTCGAATCCACGAGGAGCTTATGGTTAACAATCTAGTTCTAACAGATTTAAAAGCAAACAAATTCAGACAAACAAATACTGCAAAAGGTTTAATTCAATCAGAGAAAAGGGTGATCACTCCCGGTTTCAGTTTTGATTCCTAACAATGTATTATATCATATTCTACTAATTTTGCGTTCATTCAGATTACATAGACATAACCGTACTGTTACTGACTAAATCTAGGATCAAACTATGTAAAATCCGCACCCTCCGTCCTACACACCACTGTGGATGATTTGGCACGGTGGGGAAGATCACAATAGAATTGTCTTACACTCAATCAAGCAACAATTTAAGAACAAGTAATGGAAGTCTAATCATATGATTGAAAAACAAACAAACCAAATACTGTGTTCATGAATCTAAAATGTTCAAATCTAATACAATACTGGAAAAGAAATCAAAACCTACTCCCGGTTGTGATCACGGGATGATTTAGCTACTCATAACTAGAACTGATGCAAACTCTGTGTTGGAGATGTTGAACATGACTGGAACTTCAAAACATCAGGAATTCTGGCTTGATCTTGATGCAAAAGAGGTTTAATTTGAGATTGGGAATTGTTTGGGGATGATTTTGGAGTGTTTTAGACCTTGGAAAACTGTCAAAACCTTGGGAAATTCGTCTGGAGGCTGCCTTGGGTCGATGGGATCAAGTTCCATTAAATAGAGTGGCTTAAATAAGGCAATTTAGGGCATTCTAGGCGGCAGCGTCCTAGGCAAGCGTCCCAGACGCCTGTGGGACGCTAAGTGCAGTTCTTCAGCTTTTACGACGCGCAACGTCCCAGAACGAGACGCTCCAAAAACGCTGGGCGTCCTAGGACAGCGTCCCAGACGCCACCTAGGACGTTGACGGGCTTCCTCGCGCATCTGGCTTGCTTTTTCTCTTCAAAATGGGCCAGAGTTCCAGGTCAGCGTCTGGGACGCTTCCTGGGACGCTGCTGGGACGCTGGGGTTTTTCTCCCGCTTCCGGTGTCCGTTTGATACGTGGTTTTCGCCCAAAATTCCCGTTTTTCAATCCCTGCATGTAATTCACTCAATTCCATCAAAAGTAGGGTCGTTCTTGGTTTAACAAGGCTTAATTTATCACGTTAATCACATTTTACTTCAAACCAAAATGACCCGATCAAACCTCCCCAACTTATCTCTTTCTCGTCCCGAGAAAGACTCAACGAAATCAGAATTCAGGTCCAGTCCATAAAATAACAAGCAATCAAACAAAAGTAGACATTACAGTATTGCATACGCCTGTGTCCATTGCCAGCCCGAATGTCCGTTTAATTGAAGTGCAACGCACTATTTAGTGATCTTAAAATTTCTTCACCCTGCAAACGGCTAAGTCAAAAATTCATTTTTCAAAAGTCTCTCCAAAGATACCAAGTTTACCTCCCCCTGCGGTTTTTCCAGTGACATGGTACGGTCGGTCCTTTTTTGTTACTGCATTCTGTCCAGATTCCTAAGGTTCTTTTTATTTATTATTATTATTTTTTTTTTCTCTTTTTCTCTCTTCTTTTTTTTTTCTTTTGCCGCATTACAACCATTTTAAATTTATACTTTTACTCATTTGCCATTTTTACTTTTCCATTTGATTTGCATTCGTAGAACTTCAGTTGTGATCTATGTCTCAGAATATTTTGCTCCGAGTATAATATTCATATTTAAAGTTGATGGTGGACGTGAAAACCTGAAATGGAGTACACCAGGTCCCAGGTACGCAACAACCCCAAACAGCGAAATATAGATCGTTAATTTAAAATTACTTATATGCAATCTACTTTTCAAGTGAGTCTTGCCTTTTTGCGCGGCTTCCAAGAGGGGTCACCTACGGGTTGCCGGTTACTTAGCAAAATACTTATCAAAGTCCCAAAGGTATATTCATATTCAAGCAGCTGTGGACGGTGGAAACCTGAAATGGGGTACACCAGGCTCCAGGTACACAACAACTCAAACAGCGGAATATAGATTACAAAAATAGGGACATCTAAGGTCGTGCGGTCATAGAATGCAGTAGGGATCTTTACAAGCAAATTCGAGAACCGGGCCATCAGGGTTCTTTAAACAAGGTATCTCTAGAGGAACTTTTGAAACATAAATTTTTAGAAAAAACCAGTTTACAACTTGAAGTTAAAACATTTTTGTCCATTTGTTACTTGAACCGGACATGCAACCACAGAAATATACATTAGTTGGAATGTCACTTTTATCTCAACACCTGCTATCTATGTCCAGTCGCTTTTATTCAATCATCTTTCGTTTTGCAGAGTCACAACCGGGACAAAAAGGAAGAAAAACTCGGGGACAGTTCATCAAGTTCCAAAATTTCATCATCAGAGTACATCCAAATCCATATTAAAAGTTTTCAACTAACACAACCAAAACAAACACAACCGAGAGAAATAAAAGAAAAAAAAGGCAAAGAAGAGCGATTCACCTAGTAATTTGATGGTAGAGGATGCTTAAAATTTTCGTTTGGGTCCGAACAAAACCGAAAATTTTGGATTTTTTTAATGTGTCGATTTCTTCAATCTTTCATCTTTCCTCGATTTATTGTCACTCGTTCAAGTGCACTCCTCCCCAACTTTTTGCCTTTGGATCGTCCCCGATGCAACAAAAAATATCCTACAAAAAACAAAACAAAATTACAAGCACCGTATTAAATAAAAAAAATAAAAAATAACCCTCAATTTCGCCAGGGATCGCGATTGCACTTAGCACGTGCAACAAGCCTTTTAAACCGCTAGGTTGCCCCTAGTAGACGAGTGAAGTCTCGTGAGGGTTTGCAGTGAACACACCCACAAAGTTCGTGGGTTGCCTCCCGTAAAGCGCTAAGTTTAACGTCTTTAGCTAGACAGATACATGTACCATGCTTCACGGAGGATCGTATGTCAGTTGACTTTTTTGAAAAACAATCATGTTGCGTTGATATGGTGTCATATATTTCTCTTTTTCTTCAAACAACGCACATTCTTAAGTTTCACCTGGATCAAATGGCAAGTCAACTTTGACCTTGTGGGGGCCTAACCATTTACTTTTAAGCCTTCTACGAAAACACTTAATCCTTTCTTTGAAAAACCGACCACAATTTTTTTGAATGAATTTCTTGACTTGATGTTTTGCATCATGAGCCGCCTTCTTATTTGGTTTATAGGTGAGTGTTGTATGATGATTCTTGTTCTTTATTTTTTTCTTCAGAAGTTGACTTTTGGAATCATCCAATGCTTTTAACCTGTTACAAGAGAAACGTTTCTCCAGATTGTGGGTAGTGTCGACAAGCATATTTTCGGTATGCTCATAGACATAATCATCCATAGTATTGATTACAAACAAGTCGCCACCGATCGGAGGATCATTAGTACATCCAAATAGTTAAAGTTTAAATTTTTGGTTTCCAAATGTCACATCAATGACACCTTCATGACAACTAATTTGAGAAAAAATAGTTGTCAAAATGGGACGATTGATGATGTCATGCGGTTTTTTGAATATGTCTAGTTTTTTAGAATCTAACACAAAAATGTCAACAAGAATGTTCTTTTTGGGTTCTTTGAAATTCGCTAGGTCGGGGGTGGTATTAGACTCCACTGACCCCTCCCCAACTTTGGGTGTTTCCGGTTCATGGAAAATTGTGTGAGACGTTTCCAATTCAATTTCAGATTTTTCTTGGTTAATTATTTCTAGTTCAATATTTTCCGCATCAATTGATACATAATCCTCCACAACAACCTCATAATCAAGTGGTGTAGGTGTATGTACATTAATGTCAAAATATTCATCACTATACAAGATAGTTACCTCATCCGCTTGCATAGTATCTGAATGTTCGTCTAGTGGTTGTTGTTTTAGTTGCTCCACCATTTGTTCCAATTGATTTTCAAGAATTGAAATTGCTTTGGAGTTGTTTTCCTCTTGTTTGAAGCCTTCTTTCAACAATTCCATCATTAGATCCAACTTATTGTCAAGTGAAGACTCGTGCGATCTTCCTTGATTTGCTAGAAAATAGGATAACCTGTCATGGTGATTTTGGTCCGAATTGTTGCTCCCCCACCAATCATCATCATATGGATCTTGTTGTGGCATTGGACTATAAAAGTCATAATAACCTTGATCCATGGCGAGATAATCACCCATTGTTCTTCGTTCATCCATGATAGAAATTGCAATGGGGAGAATTGTCCCAAATTGATATTATGCAAGAAAAACCTATAAGAATCTGAAAAGACAAACACAAAAGAAACACGTAAAGTAGAACAAAATTTACTCAAAACAGAACTAAGTTGTTAAGCGCAATAGCTCCCCGGCAACGGCGCCAAAATTTGATCGCAGTCGTTGATGCAATCAAAAATAAACCTTAAACGCACTAATTAGCTAGGGCAAGTAAGGGTCGAATCCACGAGGAGCTTATGGTTAACAATCTAGTTCTAACAGATTTAAAAGCAAACAAATTCAGACAAACAAATACTGCAAAAGGTTTAATTCAATCAGAGAAAAGGGTGATCACTCCCGGTTTCAGTTTTGATTCCTAACAATGTATTATATCATATTCTACTAATTTTGCGTTCATTCAGATTACATAGACATAACCGTACTGTTACTGACTAAATCTAGGATCAAACTATGTAAAATCCGCACCCTCCGTCCTACACACCACTGTGGATGATTTGGCACGGTGGGGAAGATCACAATAGAGTTGTCTTACACTCAATCAAGCAACAATTTAAGAACAAGTAATGGAAGTCTAATCATATGATTGAAAAACAAACAAACCAAATACTGTGTTCATGAATCTAAAATGTTCAAATCTAATACAATACTGGAAAAGAAATCAAAACCTACTCCCGGTTGTGATCACGGGATGATTTAGCTACTCATAACTAGAACTGATGCAAACTCTGTGTTGGAGATGTTGAACATGACTGGAACTTCAAAACATCAGGAATTCTGGCTTGATCTTGATGCAAAAGAGGTTTAAGTTGAGATTGGGAATTGTTTGGGGATGATTTTGGAGTGTTTTAGACCTTGGAAAACTGTTAAAACCTTGGGAAATTCGTCTGGAGGCTGCCTTGGGTCGATGGGATCAAGTTCCATTAAATAGAGTGGCTTAAATAAGGCAATTTAGGGCATTCTAGGCTGCAGCGTCCTAGGCAAGCGTCCCAGACGCCTGTGGGACGCTGAGTGCAGTTCTTCAGCTTTTACGACGCGCAACGTCCCAGAACGAGACGCTCCAAAAACGCTGGGCGTCCTAGGACAGCGTCCCAGACGCCACCTAGGACGTTGACGGGCTTCCTCGCGCATCTGGCTTGCTTTTTCTCTTCAAAATGGGCCAGAGTTCCAGGTCAGCGTCTGGGACGCTTCCTGGGACGCTGGGGTTTTTCTCCCGCTTCCGGTGTCCGTTTGATACGTGGTTTTCGCCCAAAATTCCCGTTTTTCAATCCCTGCATGTAATTCACTCAATTCCATCAAAGTAGGGCCATTCTTGGTTAAACAAGGCTTAATTTATCACGTTAATCACATTTTACTTCAAACCAAAATGACCCGATCACGGGACCATTATGATGCAAGACCCTGATGATGCTTGGCAATTTTTAGAACAACTCAGCAATGGATCAAAGGCAAATTTCTCCACTAGGAAGCCTGTGAGTACAGCTGCAGCAGTAGGAGCAGATGCGGATTGGAAGAAAGATGTGAAGAAGGATATTGGTGAGTTAAATAGAAAATTCGATAGGTTGATGTCTACCTTGAAAGGAGGACCCCAGAATCAGCAACAAGGTGGTCAACAAGGACAAAGGACCCAGGATGTGAATCAAGTTTTTGGTCAAGTCAAGGACAGTACAATAATGGACGACCTTACAGACCTTACAACCAGGGAACCCAACATTCCTACAATAACAGGCAGAATAATTATCAAGGGCAGTCGTCCAACCAACCTAGACAATTTCAACCTGTGAACAACAGCAGTCCGAATGGGAGTAGCAACAACAATAGAAGGTCAACTAGTGCTAGCAACAGTGCCCTAGAAAGCCAAGAAAACATGATTGCTAAGATGTATGAATTGTTCAATGCCAGTCAGCAGCAAACTCAAGCAAACGCCAAGGACATTGCCAATATGGAAAGGCAAATAGCTCAGATGGCCGAGGACCAAAGGAAAAGGGACAGTGGCAAGTTACCAAACAGTACAGAAATAAACCCAAATCATACACAATGGGCGGGGAAAGAGCATGTGAACGCTGTTGAGGCCGAATGGAGAAAAGTCACTGAAGAGGATTTGTTAGGAAAGGAAGAAGAGTGTAAGACTGAATAGAATAAGGAAAAGAGTGAGGAAAGTGATCAAGTTAAAGAGGACAAGGAATTCCCAATGGATGAGTAGCCAGTTGTGGCTGGCATTAAGAAAAAGAAGGATAAGAAAGTGAAGAAGAGGCAGGAGGTGCCTAGCAAGCCAACCGGACCATCGATAAATCAACCTATATGGGATGAGCTGAAGAATGCTCCTGAAGATACAAGGATTCTTCAGGAGATGTGTGAAAATAATAGGAAGTGTAAGACGCCTACACCTGATATGGTGAGACTAACTGTTAAGGCCAGCGAGGCTTTATTAGCGACGTTGCCTAAGAAAGAAAGGGACCTCGGTTCACCGCTGATCACTGTCACGGTAGGGATGTTATCATTAGGAACACATTTGTGGATTTAGGGGCAAGTGTTAATGTGCTGCCAGGATACCTGTATGACAAATATAAGAATGAGGAACTGGAACCTGCAAAGACGGTATTGCAACTGGTAGACCAATCAACGAAGATTTCCCGGGATAAGCTAACCAACGTGATAGTCAAGGTTGATGACTTCTTTTATGGATTGTAAGACTGGAGATTTGGATATCTCCTTCCGGACGAGGAAACGTAGGCTTAACATGTTTGGATGCCCGATATCTCTACCATCATGGTATGATAATAGCATACCGCTTATGACACCCGGGACAACGGACAAGGATAAGAATCAGAGTCAAGGAAATGGACGTAAGGAAGAGGAAATCTTGAGGGAAGCGAAAAGGCATCCGCTGTCAGCAGTGGACAAGGTGTAGTTGTTAGATATGCTTGAAATGATGGAGTTTAAGCACCAACAATATGAGAAAGACACTCGGTGTAGGGAGGCAAAGGTCTTCCAGCTCCTGGATGCACAACAACAATAGATTAGTTAAGTGAGCGATTGAATGACACAACTGACGACATTGCTTGCAACGCTGGTCCATGACTTCGCACCAGAAATGAAAAGGATGATGCCACATGAAGATTGGGAAAAGTAGGAGGAATCTGTCTGGCTGAAGACGTTAAACTTAGCGCTTGTTGGGAGGCAACCCATCCTTTATAGGTTAGGTATAATGCTTTTAGGAGTAATTAGGAGAATATCATCATCATCTTTGCAGGTATTATTGGTTCGAGGCAAGTGTGGGTTCACACGAAGGACTTTGAAAATTTAGTAGCCACGACGCGCTAAGGAGAAGGGCTCGACGCGGGGTCGCGAAGTAACCCGATGCGCAGGGGTTATTTTGGCGACACGCGCCATGCGGATTACACCCACGCGCGTCGCGGAAGACGATCGGTCAATATCTCCTTTATAAGGTACGTATTCCATCGCAACCCACACAACCACGCCGCGCGAAGACAGAGAATCCTCTGATCAACCGATTTCCTTCGTTTTTCTTGCATTTTTGTGTTCTACTACTACGGTATGTCTTCTAGAACTTGTTATTTCGCGTTATTACAAGCATTTGAGTGGTTAATTTGATTTAAATAGCAAAACTAGAAAATTTAGACAATTGGCAATGCTGGCTCGTAGGGTGTTTTGTTTGCAAAATCACCACCCTAGAAGGGCTAGTCGGTAGTTAGCCTACCTTGTAGAGGCATTAGATTGAGTTTAACAGGTGAAATCAACGATTTTGGTATTTCTTTTCGCAACAGACCTACGGCGCGCCGCCCCTGGTTCTTGGGCCGCGTCGCGCGTGTCTGGAGAAGATGAGGACTAATTTTGCAAAAATATTTTCGTGTGTGGTTTCTTTTGTGCAGATGGAGTTCAGGCGCGATCACCCATTTCTTCGGTTTCCCCAAGTCTCAGATGATACACCTCAGTACGAGGCACGGCGAGACGAGTTGAGTACCCTCCGGGTACTCGAGGCTATCGTGCTGGATAGAGTCATTTTGGCACAGGCAGGGCTTTAGGCCGAGCTGGAGCCGTTTATCCATAGCACCTGGGCAGATGGAGGGATTACTTTCACTTGCCACGGCTGGCATAGGCTGATGGGAAACGATGATGATGTGGTCTACAAGGAGCTTCTTTTGAAGTTCCTTTCGACAGTTCGTTACTCACCGGCCTCATAGGAGGCACGATCTCAGCTGGTTCGGTTAAGATTGGGCGGAAAGAGCAGGGAGTGCAACATCAAAGAGTTTGGGAGGCGTGTGGGGATTTATACAGCGGCAGAGCTAGCGAGCCGCCATTTTGTGCCATTTCTGCGGGCATGTATCAGGGGACAGCTGTGACATCCGCCTAAAATGGATTCGGGTCAACTCAACCCAATTGGAAATTTAATAAACCCTACTCGAGCTTACTTGACGCTAATAGGATCAAAACCCATACAATACGATATAAATTGACGTTAATAGCAATATAGCATAGTATAACGTTATAACTATAATCAAATTAAATTATGATACCATATTAAAATCAAATCAAAGTATGATGCTCTAATTAAATTAAAAGAATCAAACTTGAATGTTATAATTAAACTTCAAATCAAAGTAGATTGTTATAATCAAATAATAACCTATTTTTTTTATAAAACTCTATTTTTATAAACTCTACATTAAATTTTATAAAAATTTTATATTAGTTAGTGTATTACATAGAGATGCTTGTGCTAGTGGGAAATTATGAAGACCACCAAAAGCCAAAAGTTATTCCCATGGTCTCCCACTCACACCTTCCATCATCTTTCCTTTCATTTTTCTCCCAACACATTATTCTCATCACCACTCAAACCCTCTCTATTATTTCTCTCACTCTCAATCTCGAAATACTTCCAAGAAATATCAATTTTCCAGCCAAGAACAATCTCTCATACTCAAATCTTCATCCCTCTTGAAGCATTCATCAATGTATGTTGTTAAAAGTTTCAAATTCATGAATGAAACAAATTAAATCCACCAAAATATCTAAAAATCATTTTATGCATAAACCTGATTTTTCTCAGAATCCCATAAATAAAATAAGAAGTTCTGGAAATTTTCAGAAAATAACTTATTTTTATTTAATTACTATAATTATTGCAATATAATAAGGCAATAATTCACATAAACTAATTTTTGTAGTCAATAAATTCTGGGAAAATTCTAGGATGACCCATACATTGAGTAAAGTGGATTTATGAAGTTTTATGCATTTATGTTACTGTTTTATGCTTATTTTGTATTTTGTTTTGTTGTAGATAAATAAATAGCAAAATATAGTTATGTATGTTAAAATCTAGATTTTATATTTTTCACACCTTATTAACATTTGAAAGACTCCATGAAAAAATTTACAGATTTTTGTAAGAATGTTTGCTTATTTTTCCTGATTTAATGATTATTTAATAGTTTAAATTGATAATAAATAGCTACACATGTCCAAAAATTATAAAACCTTATCAGAATATCATATCTAACATTTTAATCATAAATAAAAAGTCTAATGAATTCCTCTTAATATTTTCCTATTATTTATGATTTTATTGATTAGTTAATAATGAAAAACATAAGAAATGCTTCCCTTAGTCCAAAATATCCAAAATATTTACAGTAGGCTTAATATAATGTTAGAAAACCATGGTTAATTTTCCAGAATTTTTGGGAATCATTAATTATTTTTCCCGAATTTTGTTATGGTTTAATTATTAAAATACTAAATAAATACTAAAGCAGTTAAGAAAAATATGCAAATTTTACAGTAATTACTATTTTATGAAATAATGATTTTCTGATAATTTCAGAATGTTTAATTACTGTTTAGTATTTAAAACCATTTTCCTAAATATCTAAACATGTAAAAATGCATTTTTAATGATTATTTCATATAAATAATTGTTTATAATATATAAAATCTGTAAATACTTATAATTTAATTAGTTATTATTTTAATAAGAAATTATTAAAATCTTGCCTAAAGTGAAAATATAAATTAATTAAGCAAAGTAATTAATTCAATTTAAAATTCATTTAACATATGAATACATTAATATTCAAAACAAAATTTGGATTATTGTTAATTCATCTAATAAAAGAATATGTGTCTAATTATTTTTATTAATACTATATTCCCGTTTATCGATTCCTAAGCCAAAACTATTAATTATATTAGGTTCTACGAAATTTTAACTCGAGCCGTCTATCGTACAACACGCGCATTCCTTATTGGACTAATGTGAGTAATCTACCCCATATTTTATAATTTTCAATACTTTTGGGGTGTATCATGTGGTTCTAATATGTTCCAACTTCACTTTATTATTTTAACACAATTGAGACATTGTTGTGACATTTATACATGAATCATTATTTGTATAATTATTGTTTGTTTACGCTACATGTACTTGTAGTGCATTACCATTTTTAGTCTAATCTCCATGACTATGCCCGTATTCTTGAGGTACGTTATGGACAATAATAGCGTTATTGGGTTGACCACCCCGCCTTGGGACGCTAAGGTGATTGATTGCACGTGGTTGAGTGTGTATGATGATTAGATGCTCCATCCTATATATATACATATATATGTATATATAGGGTGAGGACTTATTATTGTTGTTATCATTTGTTAATCAATTTTTGATTTATAAACTGTTATCTCGATAACATTTGCTTGCCAACTTCAAAAGAAAACAAATTTCAAATTATTCAAACTCACAATTTTCTTTAATAAAACTAGATTACTCACCAACTCTCGTAGTTGACCTGTTTTTACCCATGATGGAGATTTGAAGAATGAAGTTGATGAAAAGTAGGGTGTACCTTAGAAACCCACAAGACTATTTAAATTTGATGTAATAAATGTTGTTGTATTTGGATTTGTATTTGTATGTTGTGGATCTTGTTTGCATACTTAGTACTTAATTGAATCTAATCATATTATAACATAGTTGTCATGAGACTTTGAACAATATATCACGCCTTGATCGATTCCGCCAAGGATGGGGGTGTGATAGATTGGTATCAGAGCCCTTGAATATAGGGAATTAGGTTAATTGCCTTGACCACGTCTATAGCCTCTAGGGTCCTCTCGTATGATAGTTTATAAAATGCACACACAACTGCATGCAATTCGCACATAGAAAATCCTAGGAATACCTTTGTGTGCTAATTGCTCCCTTATGTGCTTACGTATTATTCCCGACACTTATATGTGTGCATACACTTGTGAATTTTCTCTTCTTTCTCTTAAAATCACATACATACTCAAATGGTTTCAAAATAAAAATTTATATACATATATATTCCTTAGAGCTCATAGGAAATTAAAAGTCATCCACTCTAGTTGGGTAGGATCAAAGTAATGGACGCGTAGTAACTGGAAGGGGGAGGTGCCGGTAGCCCGAAAG
Source organism: Cichorium intybus (assembly GCA_023525715.1). NCBI lineage: Eukaryota > Viridiplantae > Streptophyta > Magnoliopsida > Asterales > Asteraceae > Cichorium > Cichorium intybus. Next base: position 156,842,998 of record CM042010.1, on the reverse strand, counting down.
TCCTGACTAGGTAAGCATTCGTATATATCCCAATCAACCGAGGGACCAGTTTGCTTACCTAGGGACCAAAGACGAGAGTTCCCAAACCTATAGGCCAAAGCGCGTCATTCACATTACTTTTGAGCCATCAAACTATCCGACCTTATCAAACGTATCCGAAAGGATACACTCCAAAATGGCCAACTCATTGGACTATTAAGTTCCCTAATGGGCCTTGAAGTGGGAAAAACATGTGAAAACTTAGTATTGTGGGGGCCCATGCAATTGCTACATAATTCACATTTAGTACCCATGGAAAGCCCAAAAGGTGCCCAACACTCCTAACCATGGCCCAACAAGTGTTTTACAATCATTTTACCCAACAATGTCTACAAAATTAATTTCCATAATCAATTTACAAATAACTCACAAGTCCATATGTGTGTTTCTCATAGATGGCATTACGACCCCCATACGCTGCTCGCAGCAACCGAAGGCTAGCCGCCCTTATCGCTAAGGAGGTAGCAAACGTCATCCCAACAATTGCAACCCAACTTCAAGCTCTTCAGCCGCAAGCTCCAGCAACCACTCCTCGTTGCTCGTTTAAGCACTTTCGTAACTGCAATCCGCCTTACTTCAAAGGCATCAATGGTGCCACCGCACTCCTTACATGGATCGAAGAAATGGAGAGTACTTTCATCCATAGCGAGTGTCCTGAGGACTTGATGGTCCGTCACGCCACAGGGTGCCTCCAAGGTCATGCTCTTACTTGGTGGAACCTAGAAAAACGGGCAAAAGGAGAGGCTGTTGCCTTGGGAATGACCTGGTCAACACTAAAGGAACGCATGATGGAGAAGTTCTGCCTTGACAGCGAATTGCAAACTCTCGAGGAGGAATTCTGGAATCTGAAACAGGTGGGAGGCGACAACGCGACCTACACAAATAGATTCCATGATTTCTCAAGACTCCTACCTCACATGGTTCAACCTATGAAAACTGCAATACGCCGCTACATCAAAGGGTTACCGCGCCAGATCCGTGATTCGGTGACCAGCAGCAGGCCATCTACCCTGGAATCCGCTATTGAAATAACAGGTCAACTCAACGAGGACAATGTGAACGATGGTGTCCTCCCACACAAAGGTTTAAAGATGTCTACTGAAAAGCCGACCCTTGAGACTCCCTAATTGTCAAGTCCGAGTCCTCACACCGACACGACAAAAAGAAGCGGAAAAGCCATCACCACAACCATGCTGTTATTACCCCGGCCACTCCTATCTCCCAAGTCACCCCACAAGCCCAACCAAACAAAAAGCCGTATACTGGACCTCATCTCCTCTGTAACCATTGTAACTATCACCATATGTCCACCAGCCCGTGTCGCCTTTGTACGACTTGTGGTCGCTATGGCCACTTGGCGGACACATGCCGTGCACCAAAAACTCAGCGACCATTCGCTCTACCCTCAAATCAGCAAACACAAACCCGGTATCCAACTGGAACATGCTTCAACTGTGGTGACCCCACCCATTTCAGAAACGCGTGTCCTAGGCTTGTCAATATCATTAACACTCAATCCCAGGAAAATCCAACAATGCAAGTTCCAGCTCCCAAAGGCCGAGCATTTGTCATTACCGCAACCCAAGCACAGACCGATAACAAGGTCGTAAATGGTACGTTTCTCATAAATGACTGCTACGCGTCAGTACTTTTTGATTCAGGTGCCGATAAAAGTTTTGTGTCTTTGGAATTTGAACCCATACTTCACACACCTCGCACGATTCTTGATGAACACTTTACCGTAGAAGTCGCCAATGGAAAATACATTTCACTCAATGCAGTCATCCAAGATTGCACTTTCAATTTTTGCGGTCAAAAATTTTCCGTCAATTTAGTTCCTATGGAACTTGGTAGCTTCGACATCATCGTGGGAATGGATTGGCTATCCCAAAACCATGCTGAAATAGTATGTTTCGAGAAGTTCATTCGTATTCCTCTTGCCGACAGTCAAAGTCTTCGTATTTATGGCGAGACTCGTTCGAAAAAGCTTAGTCTTATGTCATGTACTCAAGCTCGATCATATCTACGTAAAGAATACAAGGTTTTCTTAGCCTATGTGGTGGAAACAAATGTCAAAGAAAAGAAGATCGAAGATATTCTGATTGTACGAGACTTTCCCGACATCTTTCCCGATGACGTATCTGGACTCCCTCCAGTACGTGAGTTAAAGTTCCGCATCGATCTCGTTCCTGAGGCTGCTCCCATTGCCAAGTCTCCATATCGGTTGGCTCCAACCGAGATGCAAGAATTGGCAAGTCAGCTCCAAGAATTAACCGATAAGGGATTTATCCGCCCTAGTACTTCACCCTGGGGAGCCCCGGTTCTCTTCATCAAAAAGAAAGATGGTTCGTTTCGTATGTGTATCGATTATCAGGAGTTAAATAAATTAACCATCAAGAACCGATATCCGTTACCTCGGATCGACGACCTTTTTTATCAGCTTCAAGGAGCTTCATGCTTCTCAAAAATTGACCTCCGCTCGGGTTATCACCAACTTCGAGTACGGGAAGAAGACATCCCCAAAACCGCTTTCCGAACCCGCTATGGTCATTACGAGTTCATCGTTATGCCTTTCGGCCTAACAAATGCCCCTGCCGCATTCATGGACTTGATGAATCGGGTATTTAAACCTTATCTCGACCGTTTTGTTATCGTCTTTATTGATGACATCCTCATTTACTCCAAGACAAAGGCAAAGAATGAAAGACACCTTCGCCTAACTCTCCAAACGTTGCAAGGAAATCGGCTCTATGCCAAGTTTTCGAAATGCGAGTTTTGGTTAAAGGAGGTATAATTCCTCGGTCATATTGTAAGTGACAAGGATATTTAGTTGATCCCGCAAAAGTTGAAGCAGTCAAGAATTGGAAAGCCCCACGTACCCCCAAGGAAATTCGGTCCTTCCTCGGTTTAGCTGGCTATTACCGGCGTTTTATTTCAAATTTCTCAAAGATCGCTTTACCGCTTACTTCTCTCACTTGCAAGGGTACGCCATTTGATTGGGGACCCAAGCAGGAAGACGCTTTCCAAACCCTTAAACAAAGATTGTGTGACGCTCCGATTCTTACACTACCTGAAGGATCCGAAGATTTCGTGGTATACTGCGATGCCTCCAATCTCGGTCTAGGTTGTGTTTTGATGCAAAGGGGAAAGGTTATAGCTTACGCATCGCGACAAATCAAAATCCACGTAAGGAATTATACGACTCATGATTTGGAGCTCGGTGCCGTGGTTTTCGCTCTTAAAATTTGGAGGCATTACCTTTACGGCACTAAATGCGTAATTTTCACCGATCACAAGAGCTTGTAACATATTCTTAATCAAAAGGAACTCAATATGAGGCAAACACAATGGGTCGAACTCCTAAATGATTACGAGTGTGAAATACGCTATCATCCTGGCAAGGCGAACGTCGTAGCCGACGCGTTAAGCCGAAAAGAACATACCAAAGCATTTCATCTAATATGTTCTCCTATCTTGTCCAATCTCAGCGACCGAATTCGAGGAGCCCAACACTCGGCAATTACCGAAAATGACATACCCACGGGAATTGATGGGGAGTTGGAAAGTAAATCTGATGGTATTTTCTATTATCAAGATCGCATCTGGATCCCAGATCGCGACAATCTTCGTACATTCCTGATGGAAGAAATCCATAAAACTCGATATTCCATTCATCCTGGCGCTGACAAGATGTATCATGGCTTGAGAACCAATTATTGGTGGTCGGGAATGAAAAAGGATATTGCTTTATTCGTAGCCAAATGTCTTACATGTTCCAGGGTCAAAGCAGAACATCAACGACCCTCTGGACTATTGGTCCAACCGGTAATCCCTGAGTGGAAATGGGAAGCGATCACCATGGATTTCATAACCAAACTTCCCCGTACCACAAAGGGACATGACAGCATTTGGGTAATCATTGACCGTTTGACTAAATCTGCTCACTTCCTTCCCATCCGTGAACATTTCAAGGTCGAACAACTTGCTCGGATTTACATCGACGAGATAGTTAGTCGGCATGGCATCCCTCTCAGCATCATTTCAGATCGTGATGGGAGATTTCTCTCTCGGTTCTGGCAATCACTTCAAGAAGCCATGAGAACCCGCCTCGATCTCAGTACCGCCTATCATCCTCAGACCGATGGTCAATCTGAGAGGACAATTCAAACACTCGAAGATATGTTGAGGGCGTGTGTCTTAGATTTCGGAGGAAACTGGGACTCTCATTTACCGTTGGTGGAATTCTCCTATAATAACAGTTATCATTCTAGCATCGGGATGCCACCATTTGAGGCATTATATGGCCGTAAATGCCGATCTCCTATTTACTGGCATGAAATTGGCGAGTCCCATGTAATTCGCGCAACAGTGGATTCTCCAATCGTTGGTCCTGAGCTTATCCAGGAAACAACCGACAAAATCACTCAGATTCGCAATAACCTTCTCACAGCTCGTAGCCGACAAAAGAGTTACGCCGACAAGCAACGCAAACCGCTTGAATTTACCGTGGGTGACATGGTCATGTTAAAAGTGTCCCCATGGAAAGGTGTGGTTCGATTTGTACGCAAGGGTAAATTGGCACCACGCTACGTAGGCCCGTTTAAGATCCTGAAAAAGGATCGGACCAGTAGCCTACGAGTTAGATCTACCAACAGAGCTTAAGAAAGTTCACCCAGTATTTCATATAGCCAACCTCAAGAAGTGTTTAGCAGACGAGAACCTTCATGTTCCTCTCGAGGATATCGAAATCGACGAGACAATGCAATTTATCGAGAAACCCTTGGAAATTGCCGACCGGAAGGAAATGCAACTCAAAAGAAGTCGCATTCCCCTTGTCAAGGTCAGGTGGCAGTCGGCACGTGGACCCGAGCATACATGGGAGCGTGAGGATCATATGCGTACCAAATACCCGCAGCTTTTCTCTTAAGGTACTCTCTTCTTAAATTTCGGGACGAAATTTCCTAAAGTAGGGGAGACTGTGACATCCGTCTAAAATGGATTCGGGTCAACCCAACCCAATTGGAAATTTAATAAACCCTATTCGAGCTTACTTGACGCTAATAGGATCAAAACCCATACAATACGATATAAATTGACGTTAATAGCAATATAGCATAGTATAACGTTATAACTATAATCAAATTAAATTATGATACCATATTAAAATCAAATCAAAGTATGATGCTCTAATTAAATTAAAAAAATCAAACTTGAATGCTATAATTAAACTTCAAATCAAAGTAGATTGTTATAATCAAATAATAACCTATTTTTTTATAAAACTCTATTTTTATAAACTCTACATTAAATTTTATAAAATTTTTATATTAGTTAGTGTATTACATAGAGATGCTTGTGCTAGTGGGAAATTATGAAGACCACCAAAAGCCAAAAGTTATTCCCATGGTCTCTCACTCACACCTCCCATCATCTTTCCTTTCATTTTTCTCCCAATACATTATTTTCATCACCACTCAAACCCTCTTTATTCTTTCTCTCACTCTCAATCTCGAAATTCTTCCAAGAAATATCAATTTTCCAGCCAAGAACAATCTCTCATACTCAAATCTCCATCCCTCTTGAAGCATTCATCAAGGTATGTTGTTAAAAGTTTCAAATTCATGAATGAAACAAATTAAATCCACCAAAATATCTAAAAATCATTTTATGCATAAACCTGATTTTTCTCAAAATCCCATAAATAAAATAAGAAGTTCTGGAAATTTTCAGAAAATAACTTATTTTTATTGAATTACTATAATTATTGCAATATAATAAGGCAATAATTCACATAAAATAATTTTTTAGTCAATAAATTCTGGGAAAAATTCTAGGATGACCCATACATTGAGTAAAGTGGATTTATGAAGTTTTATGCATTTATATTACTGTTTTATGCTTATTTTGTATTTTGTTTTGTTGTAGATAAATAAATAGCAAAATATAGTTATGTATGTTAAAATCTAGATTTTATATTTTTCGCACCTTATTAACATTTGAAAGACTCCATGACAAAATTTACAGATTTTTGTAAGAATGTTTGCTTATTTTTCCTGATTTAATGATTATTTAATGGTTTAAATTTATAATAAATAGCTACACATGTCCAAAAATTATAAAACCTTATCAAAATATCATATATAACAGGTTAATCATAAATAAAAAGTCTAATGAATTCCTCTTAATATTTTCCTATTATTTATGATTTTATTGATTAGTTAATAATGGAAGACATAAGAAATACTTCCCTTAGTCCAAAATATCCAAACTATTTACAGTAGGCTCAATATAATGTTAGAAAACTATGGTTAATTTTCCAGAATTTTTGGGAATCATTAATTATTTTTCCCGAATTTTGTTGTGGTTTAATTATTAAAATACTAAATAAATACTAAAGCAGTTAAGAAAAATATGAAAATTTTACAGTAATTACTATTTTATGAAATAATGATTTTATGATAATTTCAGAATGTTTTATTACTGTTTAGTATTTAAAACCATTTTCCTAAATATCTAATCATGTAAAAATGCATTTTTAATGATTATTTCATATAAATAATTGTTTATAATATATAAAATCTGTAAATACTTATAATTTAACTAGTTATTATTTTAATAAGAAATTATTAAAATCTTGCCTAAAGTGAAAATATAATTTAATTAAGCAAAGTAATTAATTCAATTTAAAATTCATTTAACATATGAATACATTAATATTCAAAACAAAATTTGGATTATTGTTAATTCATCTAATATAAGAATATGTGTCTAATTATTTTTATTAATACTATATTACCGTTTATCGATTCCTAAGCCAAAACTATTAATTATATTAGGTTCTACGAAATTTTAACTCGAGCCGTCTATCGTACAACACGCGCATTCCTTATTGGACTAATGTGAGTAATCTACCCCATATTTTATAATTTTCAATACTTTTGGGGTGTATCATGTGGTTCTAATATGTTCCAACTTCACTTTATTATTTTAACACAATTGAGACATTGTTGTGACATTTATACATGAATCATTATTTGTATAATTATTGTTTGTTTACGCTACATGTACTTGTAGTGCATTACCATTTTTAGTCTAATCTCCATGACTATGCCTGTATTCTTGAGGTACGTTATGGACAATAATAGCGCTATTGGGTTGACCACCCCGCCTTGGGACGCTAAGGTGATTGATTGCACGTGGTTGAGTGTGTATGATGATTAGATGCTCCATCCTATATATATATACATATACATATATATATATATATATATATATATATATATATATATATATATATATATATATATATATATATATATATATATATATATATATATATATATATATATATATATATATATATATATATATATATATATATATAGGGTGAGGACTTATTATTGTTTTTATCATTTGTTAATCAATTTTTGATTTATAAACTGTTATCTCGATAACATTTGCTTGCCAACTTCAAAAGAAAACAAATTTCAAATTATTCAAACTCACAATTTTCTTTAATAAAACTAGATTACTCACCAACTCTCGTAGTTGACCTGTTTTTACCCATGATGCAGATTTGAAGAATGAAGTTGATGAAAAGTAGGGTGTACCTTAGAAACCCACAAGACTATTTAAATTTGATGTAATAAATGTTGTTGTATTTGGATTTGTATTTGTATGTTGTGGATCTTGTTTGCATACTTAGTACTTAATTGAATCTAATCATATTATAACATAGTTGTCATGAGACTTTGAACAATATATCACGCCTTGATCGATTCCGCCAAGGATCGGGGTGTGACAACAGCCTCGTCGGGAGGCCAACGCGGTTATCTGGGCAGCGATGTCCAATGACCAGTTTGAGGCGTGGTCGGCCAGGGAGAGCCAGCTCTGCAATCCACTGCACCGATTGATGCACCGGATCATATCCACTTATAGTATGCAGAAGCGTGGGTTTGAGAAGGTGTCGGGAGACGACATGACTTTCATATGGGCGTCTCGGATCCCACCAGATTCCTCCACCTGCCATACGCACTGGCAGTCTCCCTCACCACCCGAGCCGCGGGTATCAGCGACACTAGAATGTATATAGTCGGAATCAACACATGTATACGAAAAGTCAATTCTTCGATAGTATTTAGTTTTCAAAGTCTTAATATGACTCAATTCTCCGAGAATATCTAGTTTTGAAACTCAATTCTCCGAGAATATCTAGTTTTGAAAGTCAATTATCTGAGAATATCTAGTTTCCAAAGTATACGTAAAGTCAATTATCTGAATAGCGAAACCTGACATAATATGTTGTTTTGAAAGTCAATTCTTCGAGAATGTGTATATTCAGAATCAACATATGTATATGAAAAGTCAATTCTTCGATAGTATTTAGTTTATAAAGTCTTAATATGACCAAATATTAACATATTCTCTGAGAAATGTACTTCTGAACGACTTAATAAAACTAACAATTAACATATTCTCGCAGAAGTATGCATTTATAGCATTCATAGAATGAAGGGTTTATAGAGAAATCGAATTATTCTTTGAGAATTATAAACGCTAACATTTATCGGAAATTGAAAAAACCTAGACATACCGATTCCCATTCCATTTTCAAATTTCGCAGATTGTTAAATGTTTTTGATCCTAACTATATATATATATATATATATATATATATATATATATATATATATATATATATATATATATATATATATATATATATATATATATATATATATATATATATATATATATATATATATATATATAAAAAGAGAGAGAGAGAGAGAGAGAGAATCATGATCAATTGAGGCCAAAGAAAATGTTTAGATCGCGACAACTGATCTGGACCATCTAATATTTCAGATCTATGACTATAATTAAGGGGGTATTTTGTAATTTTAATTACATTTAAATAAAATAAAATATTGCATAAGGGTAGTAGAGTAATTAAATATTTTCCTAATTTTATCAACTCCTATAATCTCTCATTCTCTCCCCTATTTTTTTTTCTCTCTCTCGCTCTCTCTATATCCTTTTCTCTAAATAGGGTTTACGTTCCCCTCTCACCAGTCGTGTTCTTCACCCTTGACCATCACCATCACCGTGACCAGCAACGAACTCGTCGGAATCGAGAGAAAGCATCGTATACCATCGAGGTTCTTTGCCGGAGGAAACAACGAACTCGCCGGAATCGTCGGTCGCCGCAGGTTGTCCTCCCCAATCGCGATGGCATATCTTGGATTGAAGAATAGATAGATTGAAAAACAATCGAACGTAATCCACAAATGTGGATGCTGAAAACCTATATAGGGGAAGAAGACGGTAGCACTGGTGGCTTTAGGAAAGGAGGAGGATGGTACTAGTGGTTGTGGGTAAGGAAGAGGGTGGCAATGGAGACTTCTAGCTACTGGTCACAAGATTTATGGCAAACGACAATGTGAAGAACCGAAAGAAAAGAGGTCACGTCGTCACGATTCAAATGCTTGTTGCCGTTGGCTAATTAGTTGATTATTTTTTTCGTCACCTTCTCTGTAAATCAAATCAGTGGGTTGTCAAGAGGATAGTTAGGGATCTTGGTCGATTAGAGTTTTATATGGCAATTTTCCGTCCTCATTGAAACCCATTTAAGTTGTAAGTGTTTTGAAATTTGGATTTAATTGAAGTTTGAAATTGGGCTTTTGAATTACGAAAAATTCATTTTATCCGGTCACCTCATTTGAATAACGCAAAGAGCATAAAGTGTTTTAACAATTTTTTTGGATTTCAACAATTCATTTTATCCATTCATCATTGTATAATCAATAATTTTTTCAGTTTGATCATTAATGAAGACAATAATTTTTTCAGGTTTCAGCTCTTCACAATGTTTCCTGAATATCCATCGTAATTAAATGCATGTATTATGTATGTTTTCTTATTAAAGTTTATTTGTATCCATATTCCAACCATGTTCTCATTCAATACAGTTCTTAAATTCTTATAATTGCAGAAAAATGACTTTTGATATGGTTTGATATAGGTGATCTGTGATCACGAGAAGAATAGCAGACTCATACAACATATTCTTGCTCGATTTCTTCTCTTGGGATAATAAAGGTTTCAACATATGACATTTACATCAAGTTCGATTGTTTTAGAGCTAATTACACTGGTTATATTTTGATGGTAATCATTAATGATTAAAACGTATAAACCATAACTATGCATACAGTGTTAAGCAAGAATCAGTAAATTTGCAGTGTTAATCATTGATGATTAATACTATATATGTATGTTTGTTTTATTAAGCGTCTAAGTATTAATCATTGATGATAAGTAGTGTTAATCATTGATGATTAACACGGTGATTATATGGATAGTTGTATGTTATTATGTATATTCATTGATGATTAAATGTGTTAGAAACCTGTTAATTTGGGGGCTAGAAACCTCTGTTAAGTGTTAAGCATGAATAAGTAAATTTGCAGTGTTAATCATTAGTGATTAACACTGTAACTGTATGTATTTATGTGTTAAAAGTATCTTTATGTGTTCATCATTGATGATTATAACTATAATTATTGATTATTATAAACCATAACTATGCATACAGTGATAAGCAAGAATAAATAAATTTGCAGTGTTAATCACTATTGATTAATACTATATATGTATGTTTGTTTTATTAAGCGTCTAAGTATTAATCGTTGATGATGAGCAGTGTTAATCATTGATGATTAACACTGTAACAGTCACTTTTTATTATCATTTTCAATCATCAGTGCATATAAATATACATAACATTATAACTTATAAGATGTTTTTATTTTGAATGTCGTTGAACTTGATTTTGCAGGTGTGAATCCAACAATAATAATGATCATTAGTGCCCCTATTTAATTTTTGTGTGATGGTAGCAACAAGAAAAATCAACGCAACATTGTTTTGACCTCTGTAGTCGTCATCCAAAAGTGAAGTGGGCTCAGTCTTGATCTCTGTAGTCGCCATTCAAATTATAATTATGAGCATAGTTATAATCATTTCTTATTATAACTTTCAACAGATTTAATATAGTTATAATCATTTGTGATTATAACTAACTTTGCATAGATGATTAGAACACCGATTACAACTTTTGTGCAAATTTAATATAGTCTGTAAATTATTATTATTTTTAATATCATTGAACTCGATTTTACAGGTGTGAATCAAATAATAACAATGATCACGTGTGTCCACTATTTGTTTATGATTAAAAATGCATTGTATTTTTTGGATACATTGTGATGTAATCATCGATGATTAAAACTGTATTGTGTTTTTTCTCTCTATATTGTGTTGTAATCATTTACGATTAAAACTGTATTTTATTCTACAAATATTTGCATTGTATTCTATTCATTTGATATTTACAACTATATTCATAGATGATTACAATTATATTCGAAGTTTTTCACGTCTACAAATATTTAAAAACTAATTCAATATAAATATAAAACTACATTGTGTTTTATAATAATTAATTATTGAAATCATATAAATCATATTATACAATGAAAAATATATTTTGACCGAAAAATGATAATTACTATCTATTAATAAAATAAAAAATAAAAAATAAGTAAAAAATTGACGTTATATAATATGATATTATTAAAAAAATAAAAATTAATTTATTAGTTTTTTGGTAACTAACAATCATAATCCTAGATTTTAGGAATCAGAATCCTAGATTTTAGGAAACTATAGTTTTGATATAATTTATTTGAAATACATAATTACTAATATGCCCTTATAATTTGATTGGTCTGCAATCTCAACTTTATTCATTGGCCTCGATTGATCCTCCTATATATATATATATATATATATATATATATATATATATATATATATATATATATATATATATATATATATATATATATATATATATATATATATATATATATATATATATATATATATATATATATATACATATATATATACGTATATATATATATATATATATATATATATATATATATATATATATATATATATATATATATATATATATATATATATATATATATATATATATATATAGAGGTTCAATTGAGAACGCGATGACAAATCTGAGCCAATCATTTTATAGGGACATAAATGATATTTTACAATGTATCTAAATATGGATAATCAATATAATTAACTAATTCCTAAAATAGTGGAATGTAATCTAATTTAATGATTTTTCCCAATTTTTGGAAAATAAAATTCCATTTGTTTATTATCAAAAGTTAACAAATTTATCATTTAATATGATTTTATTTGAACTTTTTTTCCTTTTTTATCCATTAATCGTAACATGTGTAATCATATATGAATAAAACATAACTTTAATAAAAAATGAATACGGTTGTAATCATAAATGAGTAAAAACAATTTAGAGAAAAAATATAATACTTCTTAAATGTATATACATTCATTCGTAAATGAATAACACAACAAATGAGAAAAACACAATGTCATAAGTAGGTATTTTTTATATTCATAAATAAATATAACACAACATAAAGTAAATGCCCCCAATCATCTTCTAGGTCTGCTTTTGTTTGCTTCTTCTTGTATGTATGCCACTTTTGTGCAATAAATAACATATAATCATTAATGAATATAGTTGAACATCATAAATCTGCATATGTAACACATATAATCATTAATGAATACAACTGAACATCATACATCTGTACAAGTAAATAAAAAATGAATACAATTGTAATACATATAATCATTAATTAATAATACATATAATCATCAATGAATACATTCATCAGTGTAATCATCAATGAATACAAAATTGGTTATACTAAAACCCTAAATTCATCAGTGAATACATATTAACTACTATAAATGATAATGATTGATTCTACTAAACCCTTAAATTCATCAATGAATAGTAAATCACAAATGAATACAATTATAATACCTATAATCATCAATGAATACATTCATCAGTGATTAATCATCAATGAATACAATATTGATTATACAAAAATCCTAAATTCATCAATGAATACATATTAACTACTAAATTCATCAATGATCCAAAGCTGTTGTGAGACAAATTCAAGGGATTTGCTAACAATATTCACTTCTCAAGATATTAGTTATAAAATAACACAAATAACTAATTTAGAAAATTACGTGAGTTTCATTGGTTATATATGCAAGATAAATATAAAAAGTACATGAATAAATAAATCTTGATTGAAAAAGGCTTAAATTGACTGCTACCTGGACCAATTCGTAGAAGGAGATGCATATGCAGGAAGTTTATCCTTGTGAAGTAAATCTGATACTGCAAGAATTCACAAGCATTTGCATATCTGCCAAATAAGTAACGATTAACATAACAGATTTTACCGAACAAAATGTTGCCCTACATGAAAAACTCACGACAACAAATGCAAACCCATTCCTCTATTGTCATACGGTGATGTATGTATTCATTATATAAAAAAAAACATCGACTTTGTAATACATTTACATAAATCGGAGAAAAACAAAAACTATAAATAAACATAGATTATGTAATCGATTTGGCATACCTTACATAAATTTGAAACCAAAAATGGGATTACTTTAATTGGAAATAAAAAATGAGAAAATGTGTTGTGTTATCATCCAAAGGTATATGAAGTATCCTTTCTTTTTGGCTTTGATCTATTCTTGAAGATGGGTCTCGACTGCTACATGTGTTGTTCAAATTGCCGATTTAGGAAGAGAAGTTGAAGCGGAACGGTAGAACTGATTGAAGAGACAGTGATGTAGGGTTTTGATTTCACGGCTTTTAGATTAGATCTAGAAGTTTTGAAAGATTTGATTTTTTTTAACTAACTAGTATTTGGACTGTCCGCGCGATGCTACAGAAGCCCGGTACATTGAAAAACGCAGCTCGATAAAAAAACAAATTATACAAGGGACGAAAAATGTAACTTTAAAATATAATAAGGGACCAAATCGTAACTTACGAAATACCAATAATATAACTTTATAATAAATAGGGATGAAAAAAATTAATTCAAAATTAGTTGAGGGGAAAAAACGTAAATATAAAATTTTGCTAAAAGAAGAATCAAAAAGTGCTATTTTCAAATAGAAATTTATTTGGATTTGTATCAAATGCATTAGCAATTATAATACAATCTGAATTTAGTAATTATGTTTCTAGAAATAACAAACCAATTGAACAGTAAAAAGCTCTCACATTCACGATTTGCAAATTAATATATATATATATATATATATATATATATATATATATATATATATATATATATATATATATATATATATATATATATATATATATATATATATAATTTCAAGAGGAAGAGAGACGTGATTGTAGGAGTTTACATAACTAGGATAATGATAATTACGTTAATACACTTTATGTTATATTTAATTTAAAGTTTTGAATTTTTGTAAATTAATAAATATAAAATTGACAATTTATTACAGCCTTAGATTTAAAATAATGGATGATTTAGATTTGTGCTCGTGTTTTTAAACTTTTATTAGTTCTCAATTGAACATATATATATATATATATATATATATATATATATATATATATATATATATATATATATATATATATATATATATATATATATATATATATATATATATATATATATATATATATACATATATATATATATATATATACACATATATATATATATACATATATATATATATATATATATATATATATATATATATATATATATATATATATATATATATATATATATATATATATATATATATATATATATATATATATACTAGTGGTGTACCCACGCAATGCGGCGGGCGCTAATGGGGGGGGGACAAGGTTCAACAATTAGTTTTTTTTCCAATGTTAGTTTCATTTGAGTATCAGTTATTCGGTTTTCAGACAATTTGATTTGGTAGTAAAGGGATACCATTTATAATTAAGTGAAAAGTTTTCTTTTAACGTATAGTTTTGGTTTTTTTTTTTTTTTTTGGGTGGAAGTTTTGTTCAACAAATCAAAAATTAAAAATAAACATAAGTGTGAGATACGATTTAAAGAACCTTGTAGACGGAAAATAAAGATTATGAGAATAGCTTTTTTATTAGGGTCGGTTATCTTTCAGCATTTAATATCCTTAAGATATGTTTTAGCCTGTATCAAAAAATATTTGTTACTACTAAAATATATATGTAAGGCATGTATTTATTTATATTTAATTTCAGTAAATAATTTTCAATATTGATATAAGGTTTACGCTTGTAATTTAAAAGTTTAGTGTTTTTATCTTAGTGTATTTCAAGACCTTTTATTTTGTATACCAAAAAAGTTTTTCAAATTAATTTAAATGAATATCTTATCATTTCGTCTTAATGTGATACGGATGCTAAAAAAGTTAGTCCTTATATAAAAATGGTTTTGTTATGCATAAAATAAAATATGTTGCAATTCAAACGTAAAATTAAATATGATGCAATTTAAACATAAATTAAAAGAATATCTTATCATTTCGTCTAAATGTAATTACCCTTATTAATCGCGTCATCTAAAACGCCAAACCTCAAAATATTTGTGAAATTTTCCAAGTTGTCAGATTCTCATTCTCAAAAATATTGCATAAAACAAAATTAAGTGTTTCTTTTCAATACACAATCAACCCTTCCAAAAAAAAGTTGTGGTAGGAAGGATGCAGGTGCTTCGCTTTAAACAACAAAAAGTAATATTGTTAAATTGGCTTTGTACAGTTATCTTTAACAAATTCAATTCACAAACTTTTTCCAAAAATTCCCTTGTAGTTCTTCAATGGTGCAAAGATATTAGCCTTTCATATATACGGGTGAGGATGCAACTTCAATCAGGTTTATCTATACCATTTGCTCTCCTCCACTCCCTTAGATGTTATTTTTTGACTATAAAAAAGGTACAATGTTTTTTTAGCAGTCGTATACGTGGTAAAGTTGCTTGAAAAGTATATTGCTTGAATGAAAAACAATGGGTCAGCAGTTGCTACTTGCTACAACCTGAAACACCAAGTACATTGCCATTTATTTATCCCATAGAAAAATGTGCATTGTTATTCAATACCAAAATGACAGCAGCAGCTACTACGAAATGTAAACCGGGGGTACCTACTACGAAATATAAAATAATTAAATTAAAAGATATCAATATCGATATTGGATAAAACTATTTTTTTTTGTTTACAAAAATCAAACCGCAACAGTTGTTCTTCAAGAGTTGGGAAAGGGGCCTGAAGTGTTAATACTTATTTGTATGGTTTTATATAAAACAAAATATAACTATTTCCTTTTTTATCCATAGACGCATCATGCTTTTCTCTTAAAACCACACCATTTCACATTCAACAGGTAATGGCGGTTCATTTTGTTTGAGTATAATATGACATATAACTTTATTGGTACTAGATGGTGTTATTTGTTCTTTTACTCCTTAGTTCACACTTCCCTTGGTACCAGATTAGTGTTATTTGTTCTCTTACAAAACAAAGTATGCTTCCCCAACAATCCTCTCAATTTTTTGTCTCTTCCAATTTTACCCCTGAATAACATCATCATTAGAAACAGTTAAACATGGTGTATTTATTATTATATAAGCAAATCAATAAACTATAAAAGGATAACAATGACCTAAAAGTTTTGCAAGGTTTGGACAGGGTGAATGTCAACAAATCAATATTTTCTGGATGGAATTAACTCTAAAACTCCAGCAGGGGTGAAATCCCACAAAGCACCCACACCGGCCTGGAAGAAAAGTCATAAATTCCTATAATAAACAAATGAGATAAAGTAGAAAGCTATAATAAACAAATAGGATAAAGTATGATGCTATTCTTTGCATTTAACTCGTTTCGGGTTAGATGAAAAAAATGACAACATACATCGAACTGATGCCTTTTTAAATTGCTTGAAATGCTATGTAATACAAATCAAAAGGTACGTTGTTGTTATATTCGCAATTTTGGTCCTTGGGTATAATCTCTTTCTGCAATTCCGGTCCTCAAAAGTTCTTTAGAAGTGTCAGTCCATTTTTCATGTTCTTGTAACATTTTTTTATCCTTACTCGAAGTAAAATGACAAATTTTGGTTCATGAGTATACCTTATTTTTGTAGTTTTGTTCCCAAAAGTAATACTTATTTCATGGATCAGGGACTAAAACCGCCAAAAACCTCAATTAAGAATTAAATTTGATAATTTTTGAAATCCAGTGTCCTATGGCTATAAAGATAGCGAAAGAGGCCATTCACCCTGGTTTAGAAATGGACAGGGATCTGGGTTAGAGTATCAAAAAGAACAAACAAAAAAATGATTCACATACCCATCCGTGTGACTAATCAAACCCCGCCCCTGTTCAGAAAAAAGTTATTAATCCAACAAAAAAACACAAAGCTTTGAGAGTTAATACATAATAAATTACCTGTTCGGACAAACGTCAAGTCAGAACTAATTCCTGAACACAAAGTCGTTAGCCAAATTTCGTTAAAAAAACAAAAAATCAACGAACATGTTCTTGAACTTGTAGGTCTTTAAACCGTTAGAAACTACAAATCAGTATAAAACAAGAAAATCAAGTATTCAAGTAGATTGGAAAGCATCAAGTATTACCTAGATCTGGTATCTCATAGCGATTTTGGAGTGCTTCGTTTTGCTTTTAAGTAGATCTGGGTTTCAAAGAGAAATTGGAGTGATACTCAAAATAAGACCTGCATCGAAACATCACCAGGGATAAAGCTTCAACGAATAACAGTGGTGGTAGTAACCTACAATAAAGGAGAAACGAAGGTGGTGGAGAGGTGAGCGTGGTGGTGGTGTGTCGATCTATTTTCATAAACAGTAAATAAGATATGTATAGGCTTACCTTGTTCTAGATATGATCATTTATGGTTCAGGCCATACACAAATCAAATCCAGCAATATATAAAATAGCCACGATATAGAGAGAAAAAGACCTTTAGATGGACATCTTTGAACCTGAATCAGAAAACCATACGAAAGACTCTCGAGCATTTGGCAAAAGAAAAAGATACCAGACTTTATCATCTGCAATTGCAGCCCAATAGCAGAAAATTAAGGGGGAAAATATCGTAAATCTATTACATAGCAACATAATTATTGTTTTTTTACCCATAGTAGAAGCAGCAGCAGCATAGTAGAGGCAGGGAAGACGATAATTATGTGGTCTGTTGGTGGATGGTGTCCCTTATGTCGACGTTTAGGGAGAGCATCATCGATGTTGGAGGGATTGATTTTAGGGGAACAAAATCGATGATGACCATGGTGGTGCGTACAGAGGCAATGGTTGATTTGGTGGAGGAAATGGTGGAAATAGAGGTTGGTTGTGGGTTTTGCAGTACACGATTGAAGGCGAAGGGGAGATCTCACTGTGGCCATAGTGCAGCTTTGTGAAAACCTAAATAGGCCGGGAGATGTAAGTTATAGGTTTGCCGAGATTTTTTCCTGTATACCGGGAATATTCAACTTGACACGATCCGGTCAAATATTTTATGAATGATAGGATCATACGGATACCATTTTTGATAGAATGAAGTCTCCTTTAGAAGTGAGAAACAGATATGCTTAATACCATTGTACATTATGCATAATCAATTGAACCTCTTAATTTTAAGAGTTTCCATTTTTAGAAACCATTTTTCCTTTTAAAAGTAGTGTATATATATATATATATATATATATATATATATATATATATATATATATATATATATATATATATATATATATATATATATATATATATATATATATATATATATATATATATATATATATATATATATATATATATATATATATATATATATATATATATATATGGTTAGGTTCATATGAGACCATTAGATTTCGTAAGACCGGGAGACGCAATCCTAGCCACTCATTTTGGGTGTAAAACAAAAAAAATAAAAAAAATACAAAATAAATGAAAAAAATTGAAAAAAAATATTTATTTATTATTTTCGTCATTTTTTTATTCAATTTTTTTAAAAATAAAAAAATTAAAAAAATTAACGTTTTTTTCATATTCTAGTAGAATATTACACTATTTTGTGTAATATTCTATTAGATTATGCAACATCCACCAACATTCTATTAGAAATTTTATTTTTATTTTTTCAAGTTTTTTTTTCGAATTTTTTTTATTTTTTAAAATATTTTTTAGATAGAATAAGTTGCGAAAATAAGTATAAAATTTTTTAAAAAATTCTCATTATTTTAGCCTATTTTATTTATCTTTTATTTTTTGATCTCCAAAATAAGTAGCTAGGATTGCGTCTCCCCGTCTCACAAAATTTACATGGTCTCATTTGAACTTATATATATATATATACATACATACATACATACATACATACATATATACATACATACATACATACATACATACATACATACATACATACATACATACATACATACATATATATATATATATATATATATATATATATATTTATATATATATATATATATATATATATATATATATATATATATATATATATATATATATATATATATATATATATATATATATATATATATATATATATATATATATATATAGGGATGGGTTCAATACAGAACCAAAATATATTGCCTAACTGCAGAACCATATTTTTCACCGTTGATCTAGTTTTGATGATAAAAGGTATGATGGTCCTATCCACATTTCCGTAACATAAGATACGGAATTAAAGGCGCTTCCAGTAAATTAGCAAATGTTCATGAATGAACATATGTTCAACAATGAACATATGTTCATCAATGAATATATCATGAACATACGGAATTAAAGGAACATCCAATAATATCAACAATTACATGGATCAAAGTCTTAAACAAGTAGATGGGCAAAGTTAAAAGAATAAGAACATATCACGATTTAGTATCAACGTATCAAAAAAATGAAACAATATTCATAGATGAACAATGTTAGGCAATATATTTTTGATTCTGCATTGAACTTATATATATATATATATATATATATATATATATATATATATATATATATATATATATATATATATATATATATATATATATATATATATATATATATATATATATATATATATATATATATATATATATAGAGCTTGGCAATTTGGTTTCACATGAGGGTAAGAGCCCCGCAACCCAGGGCGGTTGTCAATTACCTATGGCGCAAAGGCCACTTCCCCTCAAAGCCTCGCCTCTAGGGAAAATCTCCCACATGGGAGTTGGCAGGAGTCGAACTCCAGACCTTCCCTCCACGCGGGTATATAACCCAGCGCCTTAGCCTAGTTGAACTGGACGTCATTGGCTATATATATATATATATATATATATATATATATATATATATATATATATATATATATATATATATATATATATATATATATATACTTTAATCTGCGATGGACCCACTTTTGAAATATGTGATACAGACGGTAGTTTTCTCTCTGCTACTCTACTTGTTCTTTGTTTAATTCTTTGTTCATTTTTCTCTTCTCTCTCTCTCTCGTTTTTATTACATCAGTTCTCTCTCTCTAGAAAACTTGGAGATTATAAAATAATAAGATGGCATTTTTCTTTCTTTTGGGTGTGTCAATTCTCTGCGTGAAGCACCAAAAGTCTTCTCTTTCACACCTCTTTCTTTAATTATGGTGATTTAGGGCCTGTTTGTTTTTTTAAACTACTTCTAAGCTGTTATGTCTTCAGCTCCGCGCAGACGTTTTCGATCCGCAGACCGTTTGTTTCTTACCTCTTCCAAAAAAAACACGCTTGGTTTTTTTTTTTTTTTTTCTAAAAAAAATACGCTTCCTCCCGTTCCCGATCATTCCTCCCGTTCTCGATCTGCGACTCCTCCCTCTTCCCACCGGCGAGCCACCGCTGCAATCTTCCCTCCGGTGTCGCAGCTGCCGCCGGCGACATCTCCACTAGCGAGCCACCGCTGCCATCAACGACGTTAAAAGGTCTGTGGTGTCGCTCCCATCTCCGATCGCTCCTGATTCGTGGTGTTCTCCATCGCCATCTCCAACCGTCTACAGGTATTGCTGGTTAGGGCTGAAACAATTTTTTTTTGTAGGGTTCCGATTTTGGTATTTTAGGGTTCCAATTTGGTATTCTAGGGCTCCGATTTTTGTTTATGATTGTCTTCTAGAGTTCAATGCTGTTGAAGAAATAGTTTTCTAGGTTGCTGTATTTTTTATTTGAATCAGCTCTGATTTGCTAAACTTGCTGAATATGTTGAATTGCTGAGTTTGATGAGTTGCTGAATTTGCTGAATTTCTGAATTTGTATGTTGATTTCTGAATTTCTGATTTGCTGAACTTGTTGAATATTTGAGGCTGTTAATCCGATTTGCTTCATCCCCTTTCCAGAAAATGTGTTTATTTTACGGTTTGCAGACTTTAAAAAACAAACGGTCTTCTCTTTGCAATCTGACATTTGGTCCACCTCTTCTGCTAGACTGCATACCTTTTACCTCTTCAAAAACAAACAGCACCTTAAAGAATCTTGTTCTAGGGTTTATACAATTCTCTTGGAAAAGGTCTGTTCTTTGCCAAGATTATAAGATTATTTCTCGTGTTATCTTGAATGGAGTCGTTTTATCCTTGTTTCTATCTGGGTTTTCTTCCATTTCATTATCTTACTAACAGTATCCCCCTAATTCACCCCTAATCAGAGAAAAAAAATAAGGTAAGCAGTTTAAATTTCATCTTAAAAAACTATTTCGCCTTGGAGCTTTTTATGACTTATGATCTGTTAAATTTGTAGTTTTGTTATGGGTTTTTAGTTTTTTGTCTTAGAACTTGAGTATTCGGGTTTTGTTTTAGAGAGGAGATATGGAAGAGATTGAAGCTGCTAATAGAGCTGCCGTCGAGAGTTGCCATAAAATTCTCAGCCTTTTGGCTCAGCCTCAAGATCAAGCTCAGTACAAAAACCTAAAGGTACAAACAGGGGATGCAGTCGTTAGGTTCAACAAAGTTGTATCTTTACTTGATAATGGTTTAGGTCATGCTAGGGTTAGAATGGTCAAGAAAATTTCAACCCCTGTCCCCCAAAACATACTCCTAGACAACCCCACCACAACCCTCCATCACCATCCACCAAAACCCCTTCAGCTTCTTTTAGATTCACACCAAGTTCAAGAAATCGGTCCAAATGTTGTCAAGAACACTCTTTCTTTATCGAACCAGCACCCTTCACTTGAATTAAACTCAAATGGGAAATGTTCCATTCAACTTTCCCAACATACCCCTCACCATTTCCTTCAACAACAAAAACTCAAACAACAACATGAAATGATGTATCGGCGTAGTAACAGCGGGATTAGCTTGAATTTTGACAGCTCAACTTGCACCCCTACAATGTCGTCCAATAGATCTTTTATGTCTTCACTGAGTATTGAAGGGAGTGTCGCTAATTTGGATGGAAGTTCTTTTCGGTTGATTGGGTCAACCCGGTCAGCTGACCAAGCCACATATCCACACAAAAGACGGTGTTCGGTCAGGGGAGATGATGGGAGTGTGAAATGTGGGAGTTCTGGTAGATGCCATTGCTCCAAAAAGAGGTTAATAACTTTTTATCATACCTCCTTAATCATGAATTAAAATTGTTTTATGGGGTCTGATTCGTCTAATTTTGTTTTGTTGACCAGAAAACATAGGATTAAGAGGTCAATCAAAGTACCTGCAATTAGTAACAAACTTGCAGATATTCCCCCTGATGAGTATTCTTGGAGGAAGTACGGTCAAAAGCCCATAAAGGGTTCTCCACACCCCAGGTACTTTTTTCTTTTTTCTCTTATAAAGATCCTAATGTTTTTTTTTTTTTTTTTGGTTTTTTCGTTTTTGAATTGGGTAATGATTATTTTTTTAATAATTCGACTAAAATGTGTGAAAACAGAGGTTATTATAAGTGTAGCAGTATGAGAGGTTGCCCAGCAAGAAAACATGTGGAAAGGTGCTTGGAAGATTCAGCAATGCTCATAGTCACCTATGAAGGGGAACATAATCACCCAAGATTACCTTCTCAATCTGCAAACGCCTGAAAAAAATGTATATATTTTAATGGGTTTAAGGGGATATATGGAACTATAATTCTGGGTTTTACAATCCTCAAAGAAATGGTCAAGTGGTCTTGTGGGGTTCCTTTAATTCTTCCAAATGCTCGTTTTTGTTATTTGTTTGTCGGTTTCTTTTTCGTTTGACTAGATTAGTGGAAGTCTTTTTCTAGTAATTTGGGTCTGTTATTGGCTAAAAACAAAGTCACCACTGTCGAATGTTGGATTAAATTGAAGGACGAAAGAGCCTTAATGGTGAAATTGTTGTTTTTGACCTTGTTTTTAATTAATTCGGTGTTAAAGATATTGCTAAATATGGCAGAGTTTTGTTGGGATGGGGTGCGGTGGGAGGTGGGAGTTTGCATCCGGATTTGGAAATATTGAATTGGGTGTCATTTATTGAATTTTTGTTTTTGTATACATCAAGACTTTTTGATTTGTTACTCCAAGTTAGCTTTGTTCTCGATGTTTATACATTTAGTTCTTAATAATATATATATTTTTTTATAATTAGGTTATTTTGAGCATACGTTTTTTATACGTATATTTATATATGTTTTTATAAATGTATTTATATGTTTTTTAATATCTTTCTTCTATATACTTTTTATATACGTATTTTATATATATTTACATTTTTATATGTTTTTATCTACGTTTTTAATACCTTTTAAAATACGTTTTTTTATATACTGTTAAATGACTTAAATCTATATATTTTTCTAGACGTTATATATATATATATATATATATATATATATATATATATATATATATATATATATATATATATATATATATATATATATATATGGTAAAAGTCATAAAAGTCCTTACATTTGTCACAAATGTTCGAGTTTACTCTCTAATATAATTTTTGTTCATTAAAACCTAACATTTGGGTTAATTTGTTTGTTTATGGCATTTAACAGGTGCTAGCCGGTCACTTCCCTCTTCCACCTCTTCTCCCTCACGCGATAGCCCTTTTCTCACCACCGCCTCCCATCTCTGATCCATCCCCATATCGCACCAACCTCCACTCCGCCTCACCTCTGCCGCCTGCTACACTCCCCGCCCCTCTCAATTGCTTGTAAACCGAAGTACAACAGATCTCCCTCGTCTGTGCGAACGTCAAATCGAACCTAGATCTTGAGCAATGAGGATCTCGTTGCTGGTACGATCGAGTTTCTCAAGGGAGGCGAGAGACGATTTTGGGTATCTTAAAGATTTTGGTCGGAGGTATTCGACTGGAAAACGTAAGCTTTACCTACCCTTTTTGTTCAATTCCAGTTCAAATCCCTTCATCCCCTGAGATTCTTTGATTTTCCAATCCTTCCAGACTCATCTTGCTCTCTGTTGTTGGTGGTTTGGGATATATATGTTGAAACACCCTCGCTTAAGGCTTTTCATAAAACGTCATTTTAACCCATGGTTTATCATCATTAATCAATAAAATCATCCTTTAGTGAAAACTTTAGTTTCAACATTTTCAAATAAGTCATTTTCTTCCAATAACTATTTTAAAACACATGGGGTTAATGAGAAATAATTTAGGTTTAAGTTGCAGAAAACAATTTTGGTCCCATTTTAGATAAAACATTTTAGTTTATAAAATAGCGAGGTTGTAACAATTCAAATACCATTACACAATTTAAATGATACCACACAAACCGTGGCCTTCTAATCATCCAGCTCTTCTAAGTCATCTAACTCCTCAACCTGAGTACACATCAAAATAAGTTAGGCAATTGAAATGCCTAGTGAGTTTACCCGAGGTTGACCCATTTTGAGTGAGCGGTGAACTACCACACTCGGGACAAACCCCCAAAAATAGATTTTAAACACACTTCAAAAGTTACTCAAAACATCATAAGGATTTACTCAAAATAGATAGTTATAATATGCAAATGCAATGCATGATGCAACTATCCCAAACCCACGTCCATCTCATAAAAGTCCAACTCACCTCAATGGCACCTACCTAAGTTCACGAATGACACGCACGAAGCATGCCACTCGATCCCCGTATAGGCAAAACTAGGACTAGTGGCCATCACACTAGCCCCATGAGGGTTAGCAACTCCCTCATGCGGTTCCCTATTGTCGGGAACGGTTTTCCCTAAATCCGGGACAAACATCTCATTTTGGGCATTTTTCCCTTGATTTCCCTAAATCCGGGACAATCATGATTTCCCTAAATCCGGGACAATCATTTCATCTTCGTCATAAGGTTCACTCGGTCAATCTCATCCTATATGCAATGCGATGCACAAATAGGATGCTCAAAACATCTTTCAAAAACATCATCAAAATCTTCATTTGAAAACATCTTTAGAAACACATTTTCATGCAATGCACAAGTAGTAATCATATAACACATTGCACATAATATTATGCATGAAAAGTATTTGATAACACACACAAAAGATATTAGTTGGGATGTGTACTCCCGGTAAACTCACCCAAGGTCAACTGACGAGTCAACACTAACTCCACACACGGTTTGATGCATTTGGAAGCGCTCCTAGACATCATCTCATCCATCAAATCATCTTAGTTGAGTGTTAGCTCAAGTCCTTAATCTCACCTCCAAGTCACTACAACATATCTCCTTCCTACAATACAAGAACGGAAGATATCATACTCGATTCATCTAAAAGTCGCACTATAAATACATCTTTGAACTAAGAAGGAACAATCATCCATCATATAAAATGAAGTCCTTGACCCTCTAATATAAGGAGAATCTTAGTTAAAACGTCCCCAAAGATTGGCATTAAAACAAGGACCCGAAGCCCAAACCATAAAGCTCAAAACCCAAAAACTGACATTTCTGGCCAACCCAGGCTACACGGGTCGTGTAGCCCTACACGGGTCGTGTAGGACCCAGGGCAAAACTGATCCGAAGCCCCAGAGACCCTACACGGGTCGTGTATCAGCACACGGGTCGTGTACGCTGTGCAGTAACTTGGTTTTTGGTCATTTTAACCCCCTTTTGACCCAATTGAAGCTCCAAATCAACTCAAGACCAATTATACATGAAAATACACATTTAATAACTCATTTACAAGCATTCAACTCCCAATCCAAGTGTTCATGACTTAAACTAATGAAAATCACAATTCAAGTTCTTATCTCTTAACAAGTCATTCATGAACTATGTTCCAAGTCAATCATTACACTTAACACCATCAAGTACCCAATTAAGTCCTTAACCAATGTCATCTCTTAGGAGAATCATTCCCATACAAACCCAAAGAAGATAACCTCATGGAATCTCCAATTCCAATCATTGGTCCAAATGATTAAACCCATGGAATACCCAATTCTAATCCATCAATAGATGATTACAAGTGGAGATTCCTTCTTCCATTCCATGGAATCCTTAGGAAATGATTCTTACTCCACTATTACATCCAAATTGATGCAATAAACCCATTTATCCATTAAACAAAAGATCCATTCATCATATACATGAATAAAACCCATTTCAACACCCAATTCCCATATTTTAGTGATCCAAGGTTTAAGGTTACAAATCAAGGGTTGGAATCCTTAGGGAATCATTAGAAATGAATCCCCTCATCCAAAACTACCATATTCATCCATCAATTTCAATATTCCTCCTCTATTCATCAAATCCCCAAATTCTAGGGTTCATAACACCCAAATCAATCAAGTAATTGAATCTAGAGCATCCATGGATTGAATGTAGACTCCAATAACTTGGAAACATCAAATAAACATTGGGGAATCATAGGAGAACCTCATCCCAACATAGAAACTCGGATTGGGTCCAAACCCCAAACCTAAACTCGAAATCTAAGGCTAGAAAGGTGAGTTTATACCTTAGATTGCTTGGAATCTTCAAGTGTATGCATAATCCTTCAAAGCTAAGCACAAATCTCTTTGGAAACCATGAAAATCGCCATCTTCTCCCTCTCTTTCTCTCAAAAACGTGTTTGTGGCTGGAATGGAGAGAACCCCCATCAAAAACAAGTCATCTTCCAAGAATTTGCAACATTAGCCCCTCAAGTTTGGTCCTTCTTCACCCAACACCCCAAAAGTCCATTATTCACATTAGAAGTCTCCATAATCATACATATGCCCCAAATACAATTATTTCTTTCACTTGAGTCATTGACTAAGTCAACACTAACCCTTAGTTTCCCAACTTGACATAAATGGTCCCTTACACTAAAATTCTTAATGATTTGGTCCTTAATATTAATTCAAGGAATTATCTGACCTAATCTAAAAACCCACATCAATTCCTTCAATATTCTCTAATCCTTCTCAATTCTTGACTAGTCAAAGCTCAATGGTTAAGTTTGGCCAAATTGACACTTTTAGTCCCTATGACAACATTTCTCACCTTTGGTTACAAATTTGATTTTTTTAAAACTATATTTGGCTCATTTATTCACCATATAAAATATAACAAGATATTAAATTTATTTATTCATTTGTTTTTCTTTATTTACAAAATAAGTTTTATTTGTTGGTTTAAGCCCAAAACTCCTAGGCCCAAAACACGGATGTTACAATTATCCACCCCTTAAAAGGATTCCGTCCCCGGAATCACCGATAAGGAATTAAGTATCCATTTCCAAAATCTTAAAGGTTTTTCATGTTTTTAGCTTTAAAATAGTATAAAACTCGAAGTATTGTAAATTTCACTTTACAAATTGTTTTACTTCAAAAATTACTTATCTCGGGTTTCTTTTCAAAAATGTTTTCCTTTTAAGCATGGAATTATCAAACTTGAATCTTCTTCAACTCGACCCCTTGTTCTACAAAAAGATTGGAACACTCAACTTTGTGATAAATGTTTTGAAGAAATCGCTCTTTAGGAGAAAATTTTAATCAACTTTTGTGAAAAGAAAATACACTTTCGAATTCGTTTTTATATAAAACAATAAAGTTTCAAATTTATCTACGGATATATTTTCATTGAATTTATTATCAAAATTCCAAAGAGATCATCAATCCTGGGTATTTACTACCGATTCATGATGGCCCCTTTGTCATTTATTTCTATAGAAGTCTTGCATTTCATAAGATATACTTGTTTAAAATTATTTACAAAAATTTTCTCAATTTTTTTTTAACAATACTTTTGAAAATATTGGCCTTACGTCATTCTTTAGTTCTTATTATGGTAGGTTATTCACTACTTCACACACCCCAAGATGATTAATGGTTTGATCCTATGGCCTCTAGTCTCATCATGCATCCATGTCTCTTCACCCTAACATGAATTAGTAAATCACTATTCCCATAAGGTTCCATTGGTCACTAAGCCATTACTAACTACCAATGAACCTAATGATCTAAGTCCTTCTTGTGTCTTACATCAAGGTTTCTCTAGTTCGGGCATTAAGGCGCAAACTATGCTACTCTTACATACACTTAGTCTTCTAGAGTTAAGGCAAAATCATCAACTTGAACACTAAAAGGATGTCGGATGGGTCTCAAAAGAAGGTAAAGGTAAGGAAGAAAGGTTTAAGGGTCACGAAAAAGAATTTCTTCAACAGCTCCAAGTCTTCACCTACCATCCACTTCACTAACACCATGCTCTTCATGCTCCTTGTTTGCCCAAGGTTGACACTACGATTCCACTAGCCTTCTAACACTCCTTCATCCCTTAATCGATTTCTCAAGGTCCACCACCTTGTAATTCTCACTACTCTTCGAGCTTCATCCAATGTAAAGTTGTCCCTTTATTCGCCTTCTATCATCCTTAGAAGTTGCCATTCACACTAAGTTGCTCCTCATGTTGCCACGTACTCCAGATTCTTCAAGGTTGCACTTCATCTCCACATAATAATCCTCATGCATGAATTCCATTTGCCCAAAAAAAAATATCCTCATGGTAACCCGAATTTACTAATTAAATGGTTAGAAACCTAATCATAAGCAAGCATTTACCACTAAGTTCTAAAGGCCAACTACTTAAAAGGTCAAACATCCTTTGAAGCATCATAGTTTAAGTCTAAGCACCACTCCTAGTACCTAGTTCACTTAAACTCATGCTCTGATACCAAATTGAAACACCCTCGCTTAAGGCTTTTCATAAAACGTCATTTTAACCCATGGTTTATCATCATTAATCAATAAAATCATCCTTTAGTGAAAACTTTAGTTTCAACATTTTCAAATAAGTCATTTTCTTCCAAGAACTATTTTAAAACACATGGGGTTAATGAGAAATAATTTAGGTTTAAGTTGCAGAAAACAATTTTGGTCCCATTTTAGATAAAACATTTTAGTTTATAAAATAGCGAGGTTGTAACAATTCAAATACCATTACACAATTTAAATGATACCACACAAACCGTGGCCTTCTAAACATCCAGCTCTTCTAAGTCATCTAACTCCTCAACCTGAGTACACATCAAAATAAGTTAGGCAATTGAAATGCCTAGTGAGTTTACCCGAGGTTGACCCATTTTGAGTGAGCGGTGAACTACCACACTCGGGACAAACCCCCAAAAATAGATTTTAAACACACTTCAAAAGTTACTCAAAACATCATAAGGATTTACTCAAAATAGATAGTTATAATATGCAAATGCAATGCATGATGCAATTATCCCAAACCCACGTCCATCTCATAAAAGTCCAACTCACCTCAATGGCACCTACCTAAGTTCACGAATGACACGCACGAAGCATGCCACTCGATCCCCGTATAGGCAAAACTAGGACTAGTGGCCATCACACTAGCCCCATGAGGTTTAGCAACTCCCTCATGCGGTTCCCTATTGTCGGGAACGGTTTTCCCTAAATCCGGGACAAACATCTCATTTTGGGCATTTTGCCCTTGATTTCCCTAAATCCGGGACAATCATGATTTCCCTAAATCCGGGACAATCATTTCATCTTCGTCATAAGATTCACTCAGTCAATCCCATCCTATATGCAATGCGATGCACAAATAGGATGCTCAAAACATCTTTCAAAAACATCATCAAAATCTTCATTTGAAAACATCTTTAGAAACACATTTTCATGCAATGCACAAGTAGTAATCATATAACACATTACACATAATATTATGCATGAAAAGTATTTGATAACACACACAAAAGATATTAGTTGGGATGTGTACTCCCGGTAAACTCACCCAAGGTCAACTGACGAGTCAACACTAACTCCACACACGGTTTGATGCATTTGGAAGCGCTCCTAGACATCATCTCATCCATCAAATCATCTTAGTTGAGTGTTAGCTCAAGTCCTTAATCTCACCTCCAAGTCACTACAACATATCTCCTTCCTACAATACAAGAACGGAAGATATCATACTCGATTCATCTAAAAGTCGCACTATAAATACATCTTTGAACTAAGAAGGAACAATCATCCATCATATAAAATGAAGTCCTTGACCCTCTAATATAAGGAGAATCTTAGTTAAAACGTCCCCAAAGATTGGCATTAAAACAAGGACCCGAAGCCCAAACCATAAAGCTCAAAACCCAAAAACTGACATTTCTGGCCAACCCAGGCTACACGGGTCGTGTAGCCCTACACGGGTCGTGTAGGACCCAGGGCAAAACTGATCCGAAGCCCCAGAGACCCTACACGGGTCGTGTATCAGCACACGGGTCGTGTACGCTGTGCAGTAACTTGGTTTTTGGTCATTTTAACCCCCTTTTGACCCAATTGAAGCTCCAAATCAACTCAAGACCAATTATACATGAAAATACACATTTAATAACTCATTTACAAGCATTCAACTCCCAATCCAAGTGTTCATGACTTAAACTAATGAAAATCACAATTCAAGTTCTTATCTCTTAACAAGTCATTCATGAACTATGTTCCAAGTCAATCATTACACTTAACACCATCAAGTACCCAATTAAGTCCTTAACCAATGTCATCTCTTAGGAGAATCATTCCCATACAAACCCAAAGAAGATAACCTCATGGAATCTCCAATTCCAATCATTGGTCCAAATGATTAAACCCATGGAATACCCAATTCCAATCCATCAATAGATGATTACAAGTGGAGATTCCTTCTTCCATTCCATGGAATCCTTAGGAAATGATTCTTACTCCACTATTACATCCAAATTGATGCAATAAACCCATTTATCCATTAAACAAAAGATCCATTCATCATATACATGAATAAAACCCATTTCAACACCCAATTCCCATATTTTAGTGATCCAAGGTTTAAGGTTACAAATCAAGGGTTGGAATCCTTAGGGAATCATTAGAAATGAATCCCCTCATCCAAAACTACCATATTCATCCATCAATTTCAATATTCCTCCTCTATTCATCAAATCCCAAAATTCTAGGGTTCATAACACCCAAATCAATCAAGTAATTGAATCTAGAGCATCCATGGATTGAATGTAGACTCCAATAACTTGGAAACATCAAATAAACATTGGGGAATCATAGGAGAACCTCATCCCAACATAGAAACTCGGATTGGGTCCAAACCCCAAACCTAAACTCGAAATCTAATGCTAGAAAGGTGAGTTTATACCTTAGATTGCTTGGAATCTTCAAGTGTATGCATAATCCTTCAAAGCTAAGCACAAATCTCTTTGGAAACCATGAAAATCGCCATATTCTCCCTCTCTTTCTCTCAAAAACGTGTTTGTGGCTGGAATGGGGAGAACCCCCATCAAAAACAAGTCATCTTCCAAGAATTTGCAACATTAGCCCCTCAAGTTTGGTCCTTCTTCACCCAACACCCCAAAAGTTCATTATTCACATTAGAAGTCTCCATAATCATACATATGCCCCAAATACAATTATTTCTTTCACTTGAGTCATTGACTAAGTCAACACTAACCCTTAGTTTCCTAACTTGACATAAATGGTCCCTTACACTAAAATTCTTAATGATTTGGTCCTTAATATTAATTCAAGGAATTATCTGACCTAATCTAAAAACCCACATCAATTCCTTCAATATTCTCTAATCCTTCTCAATTCTTGACTAGTCAAAGCTCAATGGTTAAGTTTGGCCAAATTGACACTTTTAGTCCCTATGACAACATTTCTCACCTTTGGTTACAAATTTGATTTTTTTAAAACTATATTTGGCTCATTTATTCACCATATAAAATATAACAAGATATTAAATTTATTTATTCATTTGTTTTTCTTTATTTACAAAATAAGTTTTATTTGTTGGTTTAAGCCCAAAACTCCTAGGCCCAAAACACGGATGTTACATATGTTGAGTTGGTGTGGGTGTTGAGCAACAACAACAAAATTAAAGAACGAGGGTTTGATGTTTGATATAAGCAGATCATTACAATCTATTTTCAACACATAAGGAACAATCGATGATGTCTGTTGTTTGATTTTTTATTTTTGCTCTTAGTTCAACGTATGGGTTGCACTGGTTTTTTATTTTTGCTCTTATTGTTGCTTTCTGGGCATGCTTTCACTGGTTTTCCAAAATTATTATGATTTATGGAACCAACAAGTAATTTGTGAAATTTGAATCATACTCCTGTTTATGCGAAACCATATACATACGACTAGGAGAGTAATAATTTGATAATATATGCATTTAGATCTAACCTAGTTGTGATGAAGGATTTGTGGAACTGTGAAAAAAACGGGGAATGGAGGTTGGGGAAAGGGTAACCTGCTGGTGACATGTTTACCTGTTAAATGCCATAAATACACAAATTAACCCAAATGTTAGGTTTTAATGAACAAAAATTACATTAGAGGGTAAACCCGAACATTTGTGACAAATGTAAGGGCTTTTATGACTTTTACCCATATATATATACACACACACACACATACACACACATATATATATATATATATATATATATATATATATATATATATATATATATATATATATATATATATATATATATATATATATATATATATATATATATATATATATATATATATGTGTGTGTGTGTGTGTGTTTTGTACATTTTTAATATGTTTTTTAATACGTTTTTACATATGT
This sequence comes from Cichorium intybus, assembly GCA_023525715.1. Lineage (NCBI taxonomy): Eukaryota > Viridiplantae > Streptophyta > Magnoliopsida > Asterales > Asteraceae > Cichorium > Cichorium intybus. The sequence goes on along the minus strand of CM042010.1, from coordinate 156,809,852 downwards.
ATTTGGAATATATGACAAGAAAATAGCTACTAATTCGTTTACACCTGTTACCCAACTCTTACAAGCATAACTTATAACTACAAATTCACCAAAATTCCAAGCAAAATCATAAGTATATACGTTTTTTATATAAGTATTTGAAAACATATATTTCAAAACGTATGTATGTATAAAATATGTGCAAAAATGTATAGAAAATTTATATTTAAAAATGTATATAAAAACATATATATATATATATATATATATATATATATATATATATATATATATATATATATATATGTATAAAATACGTATATAAAAACGTATAGAAATATATATATATATATATATATATATATATATATATATATATATATATATATATATATATACATATATACATATATATGTATAACAAAATTATACAAAAATGTACGTATATAAAAAAGTCTTATTACTTTAGGTCTGTATATGAAAAAGTCCTATTATTTTGTATAAAAAAAATCAACATTGAGACTTTTTCATAAACTGACCAAAAATAGTTGGACTTTACTTGAAAATTTCTAATCTAGGAAACCTGGTAAATCGGATAAAAGGGCTAAAACGAATATGTTAGCCGGTATTGTGTCCTTTTTTGTAAAAAAAATAATTTTGAAACTTTTTCATAAAGTAGCCCAAAATAATGGGACTTTATTGTAGATTTTCCTATAAAAATGTATAGAAAAATTAATTAAAAACATATCTAAAACGTATATAAAAAGATATAAATACATATATAAAATTTGTATATAAAAATATACATAAATAAATGTATACCCAAAATAACCGAATTGTAAAGAAAAATCTTATTAAGGACTAAATTTGTACAAATCGAGAACAATGCTACCCTATCAAAATGTCTTATAACAATGTAGCCTGGAGTAGCATGTCAAAAGGACTTGGTGTGTACAAAAACAAAAGTTCAATGATGTATTTTGCACAAAAAAAAAAAAGACTGAATATACATATAACATTAAAAGCATATGGTATCATCAATGAACCTAATTTTCGATATAATCATCATCAAATGAACATCATATAATCAAACACAAACTAACAACACTATATTACTGTTAATAATATATGATTAAAATAATTTTTTTACCCTTTTTTCTTCATTATAATCAAATAGAAACTGATAACACTATATTATTGTTAATCATATATGATTACATAGTACCAAACACAAACTAATTACCTATATTCATTAATGATTACCTTTTTGCTTCGTGTAATCATCAATGAATAAGCTCTGCCACCCATTGATCAATGAATCACAGACAACGGACAAATGATTAAACTTATAATCATCAATGATTATAGTTGCAACAAATGGACGTCCGCTAATTCTTTGGATAATCAGAAAAAGTCATTCACTAATGAAAACTCAATTATATTTATAATCATAAATGATTATAGTCATAATCATCGATGATTATAGTTGCAGCAAATGGACTTCCGCCTAACTGTATACAACTGCACATATAATCATAAATGAAAAACACATATAATAATCAAGGAATACAACCAATTAACTAATAATGGTGCATTTCATTATTGTCCATAAAAAAGATGTTACATCCGTTATATTCATGTTTTATTTTGTTCTCTACTAGACCGTATATACATATAACATTAATTTGTCATATAAAATTTTGACTTAAAAAATCTACTTAACAAGAAGTAAATATTGCCACTATATTTGTGGCAATAAGTTATCAACCTTGATCTCAAAACCAATGATAGTGAAAACCTCCTATTCCAAGATCATGAATACAAATCACTGATTCTGTAAGACCCTAATCGAAGTCAAGTTCCGAGTTTTGGCAAATCAAAGTTCGGGAAGTTAAGGTATAAAAATATGGAAAAAGAGGAATTTAAGGCATTAGCGCCGCTAACATTAAGGTTAGTGACGCTAATGTTGTGTAATGTAGTTATCTTCGTTTTTCGAGTCGCTAGTTGTCAGCTGTTCGAGCGGGTGTGCACGATCACCATTAGCGATGCTAACCTTAGGGTTAGCGGCGATTTTCTCCCTTTCAAGCTCCAAACTCGTGATTTCCTCTCTCTAGCTCTTGTGGATGGATTTTTGGTGTTTTTGACCTCTTGGGAAGGATTCTTGATGCTTGGGTGATGTTAGAAGACTGTTGGTGATGCTAGAAGTTGCTTCTCTTGGTTGGGTCTTCAAGGAGTTGCATTTTCTGGACCATTGTGAGTGAAGTTTCCACCTTTCTATGTTTTTGAGATTATCCTTGTGTTCTTGATGGAATTTTATTGATTTAATTGGTGTGTTAGTCCTTTTTTTAGTGTTTTTTATGTTTGGAAAGGATAAAGTCAGGAACTTTATGCCTTAAAGTCCTTTTTAGAACCTTTGGAATGCTTTAGAGAGTAAGACAAACTCTCTTTCGTGATTTTAATTAGCCTTGGACTTGAATCTTGTTCTTGATATTGTTTGGTGATGTTTGGGAGGATAAAGTTAGGATCTTTATGGATTTTGGACTGTTTAGAAGGTCCCTGGTAAGATTAAGACCTTGGCTGAATGGATTAAGAACTTAATGGACTTTTGGATCTGTTCATAGTTAGCGACGCTAACTTAGGGAGTTAGACATGCTAACTGTGCTGTTACGTTTGTTGACTTTGACCTTTGACCATTGACTTTTTGACCAGTTGACTTTTGGTCAAACTTGGGGGTTCGGGGTGCCGCTATTATAGGATTATCCAGTTTGGGATTTAGGAAGTTCTGAGTAGAGATTATCTTATTAGGACGTTCGCGCTGCCGGATCTGTGGATGTGCGTGAGGAGTGCTGCTTGGCCTTGCGGATCAGGTGAGTCTTCTCACTATACTATGGGTGACGTTTCAAACGTAGGTAGCTTTATTACTTTGTGTAATAATGTGATGTATGTGCCTTACGTGTTTACCGACAAGATCAGGGCAAGCTTGTGAGTCAAGGAATGAGTTGATTAGACGAGATCGGGGCAAGCCCGTGAGTTTAGACAAGATTGGGGCAAGCCCGTGAGTCAAATAATGAGTTGATAACCCGTGGGTTGCTGCATGATCAAGGACGATGCATGGCCGGTCGTACCTGGGCACCCGAGGGTGATGATTGTGTTTATGAATCATGTGGTATTCTTGGGAACTCACTAAGCTTTGTGCTTACTCTTTTACCCTTACTATTTTTCAGGTATTTGCTGGCTTGAGCTTGGAGCACGGCGCGACTGTACCGCTCTGAGGTTTTGTTAATTAACGCTTCCGCTGGATAATGTTTTAAACGTTTTGATAAATACAATTTCTAATGCTTAAATACAAGTTTTAAATTAGATGGTTTTTAATTGGTAACCGGTTTTATGTATTTGCATCGTTTTTAAAGGAAAATTTTTATTACTGAATTTGGGACGTTTCAGATTCATTTGCCAACATTCCATACAAATTACAGACTAATTGAATACTTTATTCAACAAAAAAATTATTTCACGTTGCCTTTGGTTCCGACCAATAAATTTTACCAAAATTCAAAAGTCACCAAAAGCAAAACCAAAAGACATAAAGTTAAAATTGTGAATAAATAAAATCATAAAGCAAACCCATGATTAGATTTACAACAATTTATGAAATTAGAGTTTTTTTTAGAATGGCAAACCTATCCTAATCCTACTCCTAAACTACTCCTGAATCCACCTATGTCTCTAGCGAGACTTGAACCCTTAACATCAAAAAGGGAGGACGACGTATTTACCACTTGACCAAGAGGCCATTGGAATTTATGAAATTAGATACTTGCATATTTCTGTATACCGCTTGCTCCCAAATTTGCGAATTTCTTCTAAAGAACGTGACATATAGTGAAACTCGAAAACTTCGATTAGGTTAGATAAAGTCCAAGGCAAATCACTAGATCAGAAACCATAAAGGAAAAGATTTGGCGACATACAAAGATGTAGATGCAGCTGTAATCTTTTAGTGAATACGGTAAGGTCCGACGTACGATTTTAAGATGAGCGGTGGCTAGTGTTTAGAACGTAACAGTAGATAGATTGGCGGTGGTGTTTGCTACTCCAGGATTATGCGCAAAAGACAATGGCAGGTCTCGGTTGTGAGGTGATCGTTGCAAGCGGTAGTGAGGCTAGGGTTGCGTACCGGGAGAAGGAAGAAATACCAAATACATATGAATTCTGATGCACGATTTTAAACAGAGAGAGAGAGAGAGAGAGAGAGAGAGAGAGTTGAGTTTCCAGATTAAAAGCACTAATGAATCATACATATAAAAAATTGAGAAAAACTCGTCTACATACAACCCCACCTATTCACATCATCAGATGACTTCTGCTTGTACTTTTCCGCTTTAGAGAAAAATTCTTCAAGCTCGGCCGGAGATGGAATCATTGCTGGTGGTGTGAACATACAGCTGTCAATGGAAACAAAAGGGGAGAGATTTAAGGAGTTTATAAAAATAACCTAAAGATTTAAGACCAAAAAACCCTTATACTATATTTAAAAATTATAGTTTCATCTAATTACTTTTGGAAATTACATAAATTACTAACTTTTATTAGCCTTAGATCTTAATATTTGAACTGGTCAGATAGGCTCTCATATTCTCTACCTTTTACGTTTTCTCAAATGCACCTCTCTCTCTCTCTCTCTCTCTATATATATATATATATATATATATATATATATATATATATATATATATATATATATATATATATATATATATATATATATATATATATATATATATATATATATATATATATATAAGTTCAAATGAAACGGTACAAATTTGTGAGTCGGAGAGACACAATCTTAGCCACTTATTTGGAGATCAAAAAATAAAAAATAGGCAAAAATAATGAGAACTATTTTAAAAAAAAAATCTAATAATTTTCGCTACTTATTCTATCTAAAATAATCTTTAAAAAAATCAAAAAACCATGGAAAAATCATAGATTTTTCCGGTGAAATGTTGCATATTGTAAGAGAATATTACACATATAGTGTAATATTCTATTAGAATATGACAAAATACGATTTTTTTTTATTTTTTATTTTTTTAAATATAAAAATAACGAAGATAATAAATAAGTAAATTTTTTTTTCAAAACTTTCACTTATTTTGCAAATTTTAATATTTTTTGTGAGACAACAGACGCAATCTTAACCACTCATTTGTGGTGTAAAAAGAATACAAAATAAATGAAAAAAGTTGAACATTTTTTTTTATTTTCGTCATTTTTATTCAAAACATTTTAGTTTTTTGTAGTATTCTAATAGAATATTACACTATATAAGTAATATTCTATTAAAATTTGTAACATTCTCAACGTAATATTTTTTATTATTTATTATTTATATTTATTTTTTTGAAACACAAACTTGCGAAATTATTGGATTTTTTTTAATTTCTCATTTTGGCTTTTTATTTTTTTATTTTTTGATCTCTAAGATAATGCTTAGGATTACGTCTCTACGTCTCACAAGATTTCCACCGTCTCATTTGTATATATATATATATATATATATATATATATATATATATATATATATATATATATATATATATATATATATATATATATATATATATATATATATATATATATATATATATATATATATATATATATATATATATAATGCTTACAACTTTTCAAGTAGTTTTATTCAATTGAATTATATTATTATTTTGATATTATATATATATATATATATATATATATATATATATATATATATATATATATATATATATATATAATAGATAATGCTTACAACTTTTCAAGTAGTTTTATTCAATTGAATTATATTATTATTTTGATATTATATATATATATATATATATATATATATATATATATATATATATATATATATATATATATATATATATATATCAGGGTCGTTCCAAACATATTTTAGGCCCAGGACGAGAAAAAAAATGGGTCCTGTAAAGTCATAAATACAATAATAGGCTACTTAGCCTATTAAATTATAAACTAATTAAATTTTATGTACACATATATATACATTATAGCCCAAAAATTTTGGGACCCCTAGGCATGGGCCCTGGACGGTCGTCCGGGTTGCCCACCGTCACTATCGGGCTTAATGTATATATATATATATATATATATATATATATATATATATATATATATATATATATATATATATATATATATAAGCTCTTTTGTAATTAAATTAATAAAGTTATAGAAGTAATTCACAAAACTTAGAGAAATAGATAATAAGTTGGTGGATAGACGAGACAACTCGACCGATTTTAACCCTAATTCGTTAAATATTACATTTAAGTAGGAGTCGGAATCAGTTTGGTTTATGGTTTCTTAAGTTTCATTGGTTTGAAAATTATTATTGTCCAAACCAAATTCAAGGATATCCGGACCAAACAAAACACTGAAGTACAATTCGGTATGGCTCGATTTCAAACCGAGGAAACCAAATTTTAAGACTAAAAATAGAATATAATATTCTAATTTTTCCATCATAAAATATGAAGATTCGGAGTTTCAAACATTAAATATAAAATTCAAAAAGCAAAACCTTAAATAAAAAGTTCTATATATAAAATTAAACCGTGAATCGTAGAATGTAAAAGTCTAAACTTTTTGCAACTTGTAATTGGCTTCACAATGTTTCCTCCATCTAAACATCAATAATGTTTCCAACATCGGTTGTCGAATGTCTACAATATAAAAGTTAAAAGTCAATACATAAAATAAATTACAACTAACATAAGCAAAAGATAATATATGAAGAATATTTAGAAACGAAAGAACTAATGGTTACCAACTTACCATCCTCAAACTTCTCAAGATCTTCAATGTTTTCTTCCACATTGACCGCAACATCATTTGATTGTATCCAATATTGACAACATATTAAGGATTGCACAATTTTAGGAGTTGAAGAACTTCTAAATGAATCAAGTACACTTCCTCCCGTACTAAATGTAGATTCATATGCCACATTTGAGATAGGAATGACTAGCACATCACGAGCAATAAGCGCTAAGATGGGAAACAAACCACTTCTCTTCTTCCACCAATCCAAAACGGTGAAATCCCCACTCATAAAATATGCAGTGTCCTCTTCGATATCCTCTTTTAAGTATCTATCTAGCTCCGACTTAGAATCGTTCACCACACCCGATTCTGCATTCCTCCTTTTCACCTTGGCTAATGTTTTCTCTCGAAGCGACCTAATGGCATCACTACTACTACCTCAAACAAACCCACATCAAGAAAACCTTATGCAAGAGAGCTAGATGACTGAGAAGTTAATATGAAGCACTCTTTGCATGTTGATCCGAATGAATCCTTTCATACTCCTTAAAAGGCTCATTCAATGTACTCTTACATAATGCAGTGATTTTCTCTTTGTCTTTATCACCATACATACTAGAAATAGTAACCTAATTAAACAAAGTACATATATTAATAGAAGCAAGTGAATGTTAATTATGGTAATGACAACCTTATAATTGTAGAAAAAGAATCAGATAAATAGTAAATTAAATGAATAAATTTACCTCAAGATATTCAAACTTTGTCCTTGCTACGAACACGAATGCAAAGAAAACCAACAAGTTAAACTTCTCAATTTCACTTTAATATTTATTGAACTACTTCTTCATTCTCAACGACATCTCCTTTAAATCAACATCTTCACTTGCAAAACATTCTTTCAAAACACTATGAATGTAACTGATTGCAAAACATTCTTTCAAAACACTTGCAAAACATTCTTTCAAAACACTATGAATGTAACTAATTGAATCCTAGTGTTTCATGCCTGAAACTCTTAATGTTGGTTGATGAAAATGTTGGAGGAAACATGCTAGTCTTTTCACATTTTCCCAATCAAAAGAAGATGGTACGCTAGGCCCTTCTCCAAGTTCAATATTGTGACACCCCATTTCTACTGTTTGCAAATACTATGGTTTTTCGTATAAATACAGAAATACAAAAATACGATTTATCAAAAACCGATAATTTAAATGCTTAAAACAGTGGGTGTACAAATCCATATCAAAACTAACCATAGTAAGCAAGAAATGATTAAACCTTGAGTCCAAGGTAGGAGCTAATTCGAGCTCCACTCCAGCTAAACTTCATCTAATTATAGCATATCATCTTATCCTGGAATACATGGCAAAACATAAAATACGTAAGACAATAATGTCTCGTGAGTTACATGAGTTTTAGACTCAAACCTTTAGCTTTTTTTTTTCAACTTTTTGTAAATTTATAACATAAAACTTCTGCCAAAACTTTATAGTAATAACATACTATAATTCTTTACTTCTCGAAATCATTTCATAACATACTTTACAAAAATAACATCTTTCAAAACTTTATAGTAGTAATATACTATAACTCTTTACTTTTCAAAATCACTTCATAACATACTTTGTGAAAATAACATCTTCTTACTTTCTTTGACTGGTTTTTTAAGCTTGCTAGATTTTTATACTTAGGGCTTTAATCACCAAAAGTGATACCCCAAGTCTCTATGGCTAGAAAGAACGGATCAATCCTCACCATAGAAGTGCTTAGGCAATCTACTTCACGATGGGGCTTTTTCCCCAGTAGACCCCTTACCTAACCCGGGTAGGTGGAACATAGTTCCCTTACTAACGCTGCTTGCTACAATTACCAGTCATACAAAACACTTTCTACTTGCTTGAACATTTCTCACATACATATAGATAGTGGCTAAGTGCCAAACTTCATCATTTTCTGTCTTTATGGCTAAATGCCAAATTTATAACTTTCATCACATATGTAAAATATGTTTTTATGACATTCTAAAAATTCTAGCTTTATGCCAAATCATACTTTCCAACATCTTATAGCTATATGCCATTCATACTTGAAAACATATACATGTTGTAACCAAAACATATTTCTTAAACATCTTATGGCTATATGCCGTTCATACTTGAAAACATATATAACTTGTAATCCAAATATACTTTCACATAATTGGTTCATAGACCAACATACTTTCACTTAATTTAACTTGTAGTTCAAAACATAACTTCAAATATAGCAATATATTTTCATAACAAGTTAGAAATAATACTCTTGCATATAATTTCACATATAGAAATTTTATAAGAAATCTTGAAAATACTTACTTGCCATATACCCCAGAATGGGTAAAAATACTGCATGTACTCACCTTGGCTAGTTAGAGAAGTCTAACTAGGATTACTCCACTCGATTGTCCCTTCCATTCCATAACTTTACTCCTTAATTACCTAAGGAGTTCATTAAAACTTTATTAAAACATTTAGGTCTTAACAACATGTAAAGACCACTTAATCCCCCTAAATATACTTATTTTTTATGTTTTCAAATTATATTAAACATATACCAAATGTTAGGGGATCAAACTACTCAATCGGGTCATAACGGGAGTGAATTGCATGAATTCGGGTCAACACGGGTCATGTAGGAATCACACAGGGTCGTGTAAGACTTCCAAGATGTCCAAGCTACTGCCTCATTTCACACGGGGTCGTGCCACATTCACACGGGTCGTGTAGAATCCTGCAGTCCCATTTTCAGCTTTCAATTTTTGTTCGTTTTTTGCAGTTTTAGTCCATTTCTTGGTTCCATTTGTTTCCAAACTTAACAAAACTTTACCAATAGGTTCTATTAACCTTCTAACATGTTAAGAACATATTTTTAATCCCATTAAGTCTTATTTAGTTCATGACTTAATGGTTAAGACCATAGGATGTCACAAGAGCTCTAAGGAAGCTCATATGCACATCAACTCAAAATTTTAAGTCTAGTTTTGTTCATTTTCTTTCCATATACTTATATAACCAATGGATGATTTAATTTAAGGTTTTTACAACCCAAAACATACTTTGTTAATTACCAATTCCTTATTTTTATTAACCATTTCCATGTGTTTCATTCATGGAATCACCAATTCCATTCCACCCGACAAATTTCAGTTTTTGTTCAAACTTTCATTTTATTAATTGAAACTCTTAGGAAACCACTTCTAATGGTTTCTTCATACTTAAACATGATTTATGACAATTTGAGATTATTAGATCATTTAAAAATCAGTTTCAAACTCATAAATTCAATTAATTTCATAAAATCCCGTTTTTGACAATTTTCACCAAAAATACAAATTTTTTGAAAATAATCACTTAGGAATGTATATATACATCTTAAATGATTATTAGAACTTAACAAAACAATAAAGATTACTTTCAATCTCACAAACCCATTTCTAGGGTTCTTGAGCTAAAATTCTCATTTCTTGATTTTTAGCACTTCTAATCGCTGAACTATGATTAAATATTGTTTTAGACATCAATTAAGGCTAGGAATCATAGGATAATCCTCCTATAGCCACTGAAATCCCGTAGCTACAGTAACTCACTCACGGGAAATGGGTTAAATAAACCTAAAAACAAGTTTACTAACCTTAGAAGGCTTGGAATTCTTAAATTCCAAGTGAATTCCATTCAATTCCTCCAACTCTTCAAGGATCGATCTCTCTTGACACTCTCTAGAACTCTCCCGTAGCTGAAATGAGTTCACAGTGAGGAGAGTGCAGATATTATTCCTATTTATACCTCCTCACTTTGCACTAATGACAATCTAGCCCCTCAAGTTCCATTTCCTGAATTTTTGGCACTTTTATCATATTTTATCACATAAACTTTCTTTTCTTATATTTTTGCCACAAGCAAACCATATTTTTTTACATGTTTGGTCCTTCACATGGTCTAATGACCAAATTGCCCTTTTATGGTAAAATTAACTTCCAAATTCTTATTGCAGGTATTTAGTATTACAAATTTTATTTCATTACATATTAGCTCCAAAAATCATATTTTCCTTACTTAAAAGTCATTTGGATGTCAAATGACCATTTTGCCCTTTTTCACCATATTTCTCCAAACTCTTGGAATTTTACTATATTTCCTAATAAATTATTTCAAAACTTCCAATATATTTTTGGTCTTTTCTTTAAGTATTTTCTCGAATATAAATTCGAGATTTTTGGGTCGTTACAAATATTATATGTAAAATCCTCAACCGTCAATCTATCAAAAGCTCTCCCATACATTATAACTACACTCAACATCGTATAAATAGAGTTCCATCGAGTAAGAACATCCAAGGGCAATGACTTTCATATTCAATTTTTCCAATTTAGTCAAATCCTTAAACTTTCTTAGACATGCTAGTGATTGTCTCACGTATCGAACCGCTACCCTAACATTATTAACAAAACCTTCCATTTCTTTCATCCCATATTGAACCACTTGATTCATAATGTGTGTCATGCTTATTACATGCATCCATTTTCCTTTTAAAACACATTGGTTAACCCATTTACAAATTTTTTTTCTTCAAGTATTGTATGGTTGTATCAATGCTACTTGCATTATCAACAGTAATCGTTAAAATATTTTGTAAACCCCAATCAACCAAGCGTAACTCGATTTCTCTTCCAATAGCATCCTTTCTATGACTTTAAATATGACAAAAGTTAATAACTTTTTTGTAGCTTCCAATTTTGATCAATGTAGTAAGTCGTGAGACATATGTAATTGATTCATTGCAAAGATGTCCAAATATCGGTTGTGAAGCAAATCCTAAGAGCTGGTTTTTTAGTTGTGCCTTAAGCTTCATTTTCTCTTCAAGAAACAACTTATAACAATCTTTTATAGTTTTTATTGTTGGAATAACAAGCAAGGGTTGCACTATTTTCATGCATCTCTTAAAGCCTTCTTTTTCTACAAAATGGAAAGGAAGTTCATCTATTATTAAAATTTGAGCAATCGTTTTCCTAGATTTCTTTTGACAAAACCTCCAAGCATGTAAACTAACTTCGGTTTCCCTATTTTCTTCATCTTTGATTGTATTAAAGGCCAAAGTAGATTGACTTCTAACTTTATTTGCGGAATTAGATGCACACATGTTCATATGGTTCTTAAATGTAGATGTACCACAAGTTTTAGATGCACAATTGTATTCCTTACCACAATAATTGCATGTACACTTTTTTCCATCATCGACGATTAACTCTAAAAAGTGATTCCATACGATGATCATTTTAGATATTTTTTTCGTTTTCTAGTCATTTTATCAGTTTCTCCCGCATTGACACTTTGACTCTGCCTTCGTCCAGACATCACGTCAAGTTGAAAACCAAAATTTAGCAATGTTAACAACATTATACATGTATATCAGTTTATCATATAATATGGTTGTTTTCTAAAGGCAAAACGACATTGTAGCCCAATGCTGTTTCAACTTCGATTTTAAAAGGTCCCTAAACTTTTTTTTCCTCTCTAGGGTATAAAGTATAGAAAAATAGGGTTTAAGACACCCTTGACACCCAAGTGAAGGGGTAAACCGGTAACAAACTTACTCAGCTGCCTAATCACTATCTACATGTCTCTTAATCAGCATCCATGTCACTCGTATGTATCCTAGTCAGCTGTCAAGTCGATCGTTTTCCTAATTATGTCGAATTGTCCTCCTCATAGCATTAATTTTGCCCTAATTTCAAGAAAGGTCGCTCTCGATAAAGCTAAAGGCGTCACCAGTCATTTTTCCACAAACGTTTGAATAGGTTTCTAACACAGTGATTTAATTGAGCATTTGTTTGAATCGGTTTCTAACATAGTGATTTATCTAACCATTTTTCCATAGGATGTAATTTCTGGCGATGTTGAATCGTAATGAGGACTTTCTGAAACACACTTCGATTTACACTTGTTCGAGTCAAATCGTGAAACGCGTTCTCATGTTTCAGTCGAAAATGGCAAAAAGATTGAACCATTACAACCTGCTGATATCGGCTTTACCATTGAGAAGAAGGGTGTCGTCACGTCTCTTGTGAACAATTGGAACCAAATCCAAGATTTTGATAAGCTTTTGGTTTATCAATCTGCGATTGATGGAGTATTAAATGGGTTTAATGTGAAAAAGATGCAAAGAGGGAGTGATCAGAAATATATGGAAGAAATTATAATCGATAGTCGTCAAAGTTCTCCTACATAATTTGGAGAAGAAACACAAACACCCACTCAATTTAGCTAAAATAGCAACCTTAGGTCTGAAGAACATGGATGTGATTTGTGTTTCAGATGTTCTTTCTGAAGCCCGCTTTGATTTCCACTTGTTCGAGTCAAATCTTGAAATGTGTTCTCATGTTCAGACAAGGTATCTCTCTCTCTCTCTCTCGTTTCTGCTTCAAGATCACGAGCACACTAGCACCAAATTTTATTTCTTCTTTCCGATTCTTGCTACTCTTCTTGTCAATATCTCTATCCCTCTATCTCTCGATCTCTAAATTTCCAATTTTCTCTCTCTCTCTCTCTCTCTCTCTCTCTCTCTCGGATCTATGCAGCACTCTTTAATCGCACTCTCTAATCTGTCTTTTAGGGGCTGTTTGTTTTTTCTTTGCAGATCTTCCTGACCACTTTTGTCTGCGCCACACAGACGGCGCGTAGACATGGACCTTCGCATAGTGTTTATTTTTTCGAAGACCGCAGACCTAAAAAGGTCTGCGCGTCCTCTTTTTGGGGCAGATATGGACCAATGTCTTCAAAGATCTGCAGAGCTCTTCTAGTAATAAATTAATACAATTTTAACCTAAAAAATAAATAAATACCCATATCATTTTCTCCTCCAACCGGTCTCGTGTTTTCTCTTCCTTGCGTCGTCGACCAAACCGCAGCCACCGGCCACCTTCGATTTAAAAAAAAGAAAGAAATACGCATACTTGTTTTTAAAAACACTTTGATTTTTTTAAATAATAGTTGCGCTTTTCTATCAACATTACTTTTTCGAAGTAAATAATATTTATTTTTCTATGATTTTAAACAAAATGAAGATAAATTTGTAAAACTTTTAGAAAAAATGTCACAAACTTTAAAAAAAAATGTTTGTTTTGATCCTTACATTTGTTAAAATCATATAATAGACCTTTTTTTTATTGTAAATCATACTTATAAACTATTTGAAACATACAAATATATTTTAACATTAGAACTTTGGTTCACAATCTTACGCAAATTTTTAGCTTTACAAACTACTTGTAAATCCAACTTTGGTTACGTAATTTTTATTCTTTATTATTTAAAAAATAAATGTTTGCTTTGATCCTTAAATTCGTTAATATCATAAATTGAACGTACTCATGTGTTTTACTTAAAAAACAGTTTATTTTTAATTTCAGTTTATTTTCACAACCTGCAGACTTTAAAAAAAATAGTTTTCTTCTTGCAGTCTGCGGACATTTAGTCCACCTCTTCTTTGTAGATGCTCTACAGATGTGGTCCGCAGACTGTAGACTTTTTACCTCTTCAAAAACAAACAACACCTTAGTGTCTTTGTGGTTCGGGTCAGACAATTGAAAACACATACAGTAGGTTTGAGGGATTTATCTTTAATTTTTTTTCTTAGAAAAGCCACGTCATCAATAGATATCGGTTATCAACTTAACTTTTAAGAAATCGTAAAATGGTCACTAAATGTAAGTTTCCAAATTTAGACTCTTGCACCCCAATAATACAATTCCTTTCATCCACGTCATTTACTAGTGATGAGAACTCTCCTGCTTCGTATTTGCCGTGTGATCGGAATGGAGGCCTGAGTTCACAACAACGAGAAAACGGTCAGTCGCACTCCGGGAGGCGGTCCCGGAAGGGCGCTCCGACGGTCTAATTAGTTCGATGATCGGAGAAATTAGAGAGAATGTGATGATCAAAAGTGAGGATGAGAATGACGATGATGATCTCCCCATGGGGGTGATCATCATATACCGTTGTACCTTTGGGGACCACGCGATCGTTAGGATCGTGGGCCTTTTCTTATTGGCAGATCCTTTGTGCTCGTCTATGATTGGTGCGTTGGTCTGACCAGGTAGTGGATCATATATTAACTGAATCGTCTGTTGGTAAATCGTACACAGGACTCTTATGAGGAGAGTTGTCATTCTCTTATTGGTTTGAGAGATTCCCGAATATTCGTGGTTGTTGGCAAGCGTGTCGTCCAGCCAGGCGGGTTGCGCGGCCCCTGGCGGCTGGCTGGACGTTGCTTGCTGTCGTGCTGGCGGGCTGGCGAGCTGGTCGCCCATGGTATATCATCAAGTCCCCCCAGTCTAATAGTCGAGATAGACGCGTGCTAGCTCTGACGTTCTAGACTTTAGATAATCGGCGGTTTGCTTTTGGCTGAGTGGGTCCGTATTTATTGCCGACATGATATGTCAGTTTCCATCATTAGCGATTTTCGAGTTTCCCGCTTCTTATCTCTATTCCTTTGATTAGGGTTTTCTACTTTCTCTTCTACTACATTCTCGTTTTCCTCCGTCTTTTTGCTCTTTCTCTTTCACTACCCTGAAGCAATGGCCGCGGTTGCTGAACAGGAGATTGCCGATGAGCTTTATGGTCCGCTTGTGGAAAAGTACGGTTTTCAACCCGAGGATGGTGTTCTAATTCCTTCTGAGAATGCCATCTTCTCTTTCCCCCCCGAAGGAAAAACGGGGGTTTATTTGAAGACTTTCGACGCCGGTTACCGCCTTCCGACGTCGGATTTCATGGAGGAAGTTCTACGACGGAACCATGTTGGCCTGCATCAGTTAACCCCAAACTCTGTGAACAAGATCGTTGCTTTCGAGTTACTTTGTCGTTCATAGGGTATAGCCCTTGATTTCTTTATCTTTAAATATTACTTCAGGTTTGCAGCGGTTGGCGATAACTACGCCTTCTACCGGAGAACTAGTGTGCATACCTTGGTGCCTGAGCCCAAGTACTCCCCCAAAAATTGGCAAGATCATTGGTTGTGGGTGAACGCTTCTCAAGTTGGAACCATCTATCACTGCCCGGGCACGGCGTCTGATCAGATTCCGAAATTATACCCTCACCAGGAGGCGGTAGTAAAGATCCTAAATAGCTTTCAGGTGGCTGCCGATGAATTTCCGGAGCATATTTTGGCCGGGGGAGGGATGAGTACTGCTTGGAGGATGCGAGGTAAAATGCCGGAGTTTTTCGTTGTTCAAAAAGGTACATTTTCGTTTTCTTGTTAGTTCTCTTATGCTCATCTTGATGTGTTTGTCTTTGCCCCCCTTTGTTAAGGAAAGTGTTGATTTCATATGTAGGTGGTCCTCGTAAGGTTCGCTTTGAAGAGGTTCTTTCGAAGAGTTCAAAAGAAAAATATCAGTATCGCGAGGTGGATCTGGTTGACAAGATACCACCGTCGTTTGTTTTCCATAATCCAGAAACCGTCGCTCGTATGGAAAATATTAGGGAGATGGAAAGGTCGGGAAAATATCAGTCTGGCGAGGTTCCTTTAATTGATGCTAAGGTGGAAGGTTTGTCGAAAGGGGATGGTGAGAAATCTCATGAACTTGTTGTAGATAGTAAGGAGGGCATTATTGAAGGGGCATCCAAAGTTTTAAGTAAAAGGAAGGTTGCATGGGATACGGTGGAGGGATCGGAGAGTTCCATGGATACTCGACTAATCAGACGTGTAAGTCGTCGCAGATTGTTGCATCAGTTGAAGGAAAACGAACTTGGAGTTATTGACATTCCTGATGATGATGCTCCAAGAGACACCAAGGTGATTCCTGAGTCTGGCATTGTTGGTGGCAAAGGTAAGGGTAAGGAAAGGGTTGAAGAAGAAATGAAAATTTGTGGATCTGAAGGTACACAAGGTCTGGGTAAAAAGGGGGAAGCTGGTGTTGAGTTTGAAAATGTTGGTGGTGAAAGTATGTTTGGGTTTGAAGTTGATGATGAAGAAGGTGTCAGTTCGGGGAAAGGTGGCGGCATGTTGGGGACGCATGTCTGGAAGGATTATTCATCTCTTCCATTCGTCCCAGATTGGAAATTGCTGAATGGGTCTCGTTTATCTTCGAGAGAAGCGGCCATTGATTTTTCTTTGCATGCTTTTCCTCCTGCGACAGATTCAGAAATGGAGGATTTTACGCATGATGGCCTGGTGAGTACACTGAGGTTCGCATCTACTCAGTCGGCGTATTACTTGGCAGCTGCTGCGAAACGTATCGAGCATCTACCCAACTCCTCCAAGACGCATGAGGCATTTAAATTGGAAGCCCGGAAGTTTGCATCGGAGAATGCGCGTTTACGCGGGACAGTAGAGGAGTTAAAAGAACATATTGCCGTGTTGGAGAAGGTGTCCCGTGAATTTGATCTGAAATATGAGCTCTTAATGTCAGAAAAAATGTCTGTCGAGGAGCAGCTTGTGGGCACCCAGGAGCGTTTGGACAAGATGACTGAGGAAAACGAGGCACTAATAATTCGTACAGAGAGTTTTGATGCAGGTATGTGCGAGAAGGAATGTATGCTGGAGGAGGGAGCTGCAACTTTAGCTAAGGTGGAAGAAGATTTGAAGTGGGTTGTTGAAGAAGGTATGGTCAGGGTTGTGGAGAAGGTCTTCATGATCCCGGAATTAATCCACAGCGTAAATCGCATCAGGCGCACAAGCTATGTTGCAGGTGAAAATGCTGGTCACCGTGCTTTGCGCCAAGAGCTCAATATTGCGGGTCCTGATGTGGATGAAGGCAGTTCATCCTCCAGTTATGCTCATGAAGTGAATGATGCCATGGAAGAGTTCGCGACGCTAGATTACGCTGGGTTACTCCGTTTGGGCCAGTTGGGTGTTGGAGAGTTGAAGGAGCTGTTGCGGGTCGAAGCTGACGAGTAGGGTATGTTTGTTTGGTTTGTACAAATGATGGTTGCTGTTTGAACAATATTTCGTACTTTTTGCCTTCTTTGTTTGTGTGTTTGTCCGTAGATGATGTTGCATTGCTTTAGTCCTTTGGATTCTAGCAAGTTGTTGTTGCTTGTGGTTTGCAGAACAATTAGCCGGGTGTGTTTGTCTTGAAATGCCCGTTGTGATAGGTGGCCATAAGTATTTGGATTTGGCTGTTATGGTATTTTGATTATTGCGTATCTCTCTTTGTGGCAAGTATATTGTAGCTTTGTGAATTTTGTTGTGGTAATTGCTATTTGTTAAACATGATGTTAGTTGCAACCGGTGTGGTATTTGACCACAATCTTACGTTTTGCTTAATGAGCGTGGTGCTCGGCCACTAACGTTGAGTTTTAGCTTAATTGGTGTGGTGCTCGGCCACAACGTTAAGTTTTGACTTAATGAGTGTGGTGCTCGGCCACTATCATTGAGTTTTAACTTAACGAGTGTGGTGCTCGGCCACTATCATTGAGTTTTAGCTTAATTGGTGTGGTGCTCGGCCACGACGTTAAGTTTTGACTTACTGAGTGTGGTGCTCGGCCACTATCGTTGAGTTTCGTATTACAATTAGCATTTGCGGGTTGGGTGATCAGTCCAACCCATCTATCGTTTGTTTGGGAAACACATGTTGAAATATAGAATGCTGTTACTTTGAAATAAAGACATATATTAATATTCGGAGACTAGCTCTTTGCGAGAATTTGGTCGTACATGTTTGGTAGTTTTTGGATTGCGACTGTTCGAATGCAATTTTTTTAGAAAAAGAACTTCCTTAGATGCTGAGCATTCCATTTCCTTGGTATCGTTTTTCCATCGGTGGTTTCTAGCACATAGGACCCATTTCGGCGCGCCTCTTGTACCTTGTAAGGGCCCTCCCATGTTGGTCCTAGTTTGCCTCTTGGTTGCGCATGACTAATTTCATTCCTCCTTAACACAAAGTCCCCTACCTTGAAAGCTTTGGACTGTACACGCTTATTATAATACCTTTCTATGTTGGATTTGTACGCTGCTTGTCGTAGGTTGGCGAGTTCCCTTTTTTCATCCAGTAAATCCAAACTGTGTTGCAAATCTTCTTCAGCTTTCTCTGGTGTGAAAGTGAAAATTCTAAGGGATGTTATCATTAACTCTGGGGGAAGTACAGCTTCCGTGCCATATGTTAAACTGAATGGGGTTTCTCGCGTGCCCACTCGGGGGGTTGTTCGGTAGGACCATAGTACGCTTGGGAGTTCCTCCACCCAGTTACCTTTAGCTTTTCCCAATCGCTTCTTGATTCCGTTAACAATGGTCCGGTTGGTTACTTCCGTTTGACCATTCGCCTGCGGATGTGCCACCGATGTGAATTGCTGTCGGATGTGTCTTTCTTCGCACCAACCTCTGAACGGATTTTCTACAAACTGTAATCTGTTGTCGCTGATCAACACCCTAAGCGTGCCAAACCTTGTCAGTATGCTCTTCCACATGAACTTTATGATGGTCCTACCCGAGATAGAGGCTAGTGGCTCAGCTTCCACCCATTTCGTGAAGTAATCGATAGCAACTACGAGGAACTTCACTCTCCCAGGGGCCTCGGGGAATGGCCCGACAATGTCAATTCCCCACTGGTAGAATGGCCAGGGGCTGCTAATACTTGTCATAGTGTTGGGAGGTAAGTTTTGTACAGGGGCAAAGGTTTGGCACTCGGGGCATGTTCGCGTCATTTCTATCGCGTCGTGGTGTATATCTGGCCAGAAGATTCCCATTCGCAATATTTTACCAGTTAGAGCGCGCGCGCCTTCGTGAGCTCCCGCAAGTCCCGAGTGTGTCTCTTCCAATGTCTGTCGTCCTTCTTGCTTGGTTATGCATTTCAACCATGGGGTAAGGTATCCCTTTTTATACAATATTCCCTCCATTATAACGAAATTTGGGGCCTTGACCCTTATCTTTCGCGCGCTTGCGTCGTCGTCTGGTAGTGTACCATGTCGGAGGTATTCTACATAAGGTGTCATCCACGTCACTTCTTCGCGTCTTGTCTCACAAATTTGTTTTTCATCTATACTTCTTGCCGCTAAAACTTCGACTAATACTTGCTTCGTCAAGTGATCAAAGGAAGTTGAAGCGAGCTTACTTAGGGCATCCGCCCTCCTGTTTTCTGATCTTGGGATTTGTTTGATAGTGAACTTATCGAAGGATTTGGTTAACTTCTGAACGGCGTCCATGTACCCTTGCATTCTTTTGTTTCTTGCTTCGTATCGGCCATTAACTTGATTGGTTACTTGCATTGAATCGCTCAAAGCTGCGACTTGTTTTGCCCCATTTTCAATTGCTAGTCTTAAGCCTGCTAGCAGAGCTTCATATTCCGCTTCGTTATTAGATGTCTTGAAATCAAATCTTAATGCGTATGTAATCTCCTCCCCGTGTGGGCTCTTCAAAATTAGGCCTGCGCCTGATCCTTCTTTGCTTGCTGCTCCGTCAGTAAAAAGGGTCCATTCATATTGTTGCTTAGTTATAGGTTTCAGCTGGCTGTCTAGCACTGTCACTTGCATCTGTTCTGGAATTTCGATGAGGAAGTCCGCCAAAGCTTGGCCTTTGATACCTGATCGCGGCCGATACTCAATGTGATACTCTCCTAATTCTATTGCCCATTTTGCTAATCGACCGAACTTTTCTGGCTTCAAGAGTATTTGTTTTAGCGGTTGGCTTGTAAGGACCTCAATGTGGTGTGCCTGGAAATATCGTCGGAGTCGCCTGGCAGCGTATACGAGTGCCAAGACAAGTTTCTCCAATATAGGGTAATTGACTTTTGGGCCCTGAAGTGCCTGGCTTACAAAATACACTGGTAGCTGCATGGTGTTCCTTTCTACTACCAAAACCGCTGAGATCGCCTCTTGTGCAGCCGACAGATATACGAACAAAGTTTCCCCAGGGGTGGGGCTAGCGAGCGTTGGTAGTTGACTAAGTGTTTCTTTGAGTTTCTGCCATGCTTCATCGGCTGTAGGTGTCCATTTGAATCCTTCTTTACTTACTTCGCCTTTCAGTGTATGAAAGAGTGGTAATGCTTTTTCAGCTGACTTAGCTATGAAACGGCCTAAGGCAGTTAATTTTCCGTTGAGACCTTGCATTTCCTTCACTGTAGTAGGTATTTTGGTTTCGATAGCGTCTTGGAGTTTTGCTGGATTGGGGAGGACACTTTGGTTTGTTACATAGTATCCCAAGAACTGGCCCTCCTCCACCCCGAAAACACATTTTGATGGATTTAATTTCATCTTCGCCTCCTCCAACGTTTTGAAGGTTTCTTCTATGTCAGCCGTTAGTGCTAGTGTTTCTTGACTTTTAATGACCATATCATCAATGTAAACTTCTATATTTCTTCCGATTTGATTACGAAACATTCTGTCGACCAAGCGTTGGTAAGTGGCTCCTGCGTTTTTCAATCCAAATGGCATTTTTTTATAGCAAAATGTTCCTCTGTCGGTGTAAAATGCAGTCTTTTCTTCGTCTTCTTTCTTCATCTGAATTTGGTGGTATCCTTTATATGCATCCAAGAAACACTTCCAACGGAAACCTTGAAGTGACTCTACATTTTGGTCAATTTCTGGCAGCGGGTAACAATCTTTGGGACACGCCTTGTTTAAATCTGTATAGTCTATACACATGCGCCAACTACCATCGTGTTTCTTAACCATTACCGGGTTGGCTATCCAATCGGGGAAAGTTGCTTCGCGCAGAATTCCGGCGGCCACTAGCTTGGATACCTCAATGTTGATTGCAGTGTTACGTTCGCCAGCCTGGCTTCGCTTCTTCTGCTTTATAGCTCTACTCCCCGCTTTAACATTCAAACTATGTTCTATGACATTTCTATCTACCCCCACCATGTCAGACGGTTGCCATGCAAACACGTGTTTGTATTTCCGAAGTAGAGTAATAATGGCATCTCTTACATCAACAGGAAGTGTGTTACCTATTTTGATAAGCTGTTCAGGATAGGCTGGATTAACGATTGCCTTGTCACCGGACTCTTCCGAGCGCACTTTTTTGGTAGGGCGAACAATATCTGTGGGTTGCATGACTTGGTAACATCTCAATTGTTGAGGGTTTGTGGCGAGGACACACGCCGTGCCGCCGAATGTTTGGAATTTGAGTGTACCGTGGACCGTAGACGGTACTGCGCCAAACTTCAGGAGTCCTGGTTGCCCCAATATCATGTTGTGCTCCGACGGTGCCTATACCACTACAAATTCGAGGAGAACGGTTTTGTAAAGTTTTTCATCGAAGCTTCGCAGAGTAAAGGGCAAATGTATTGTCCCGACTGGCCAGATGCTGTGTCCCGTGAACCCTACCAATCGGCGTGTGGCTGGCTGCAGGGTATCTTTAATCACTTGAGGGAGTAGGGTAAAACAATGCTCGTGAATAATGTCTGCAACGCTTCCGGTGTCAATATATACTATGTGAATCTTGATATTTTTGACATACCCAGCGATGATTAGAGGGTTATCTCCCTGCCAGTTGTCTGGTCTGGGATCGTTTATAGAGAAATCCAGGTTTAAAATCTTTTGCTGGGGGCACGCGGCCTCCTCTCTGGCGCGTGAGACGCGTTTGTGGCAAGTGCGGATGGCTAATATCTCAAGTCCTCGTCCAGTTCCTTGTTCGTCCTTCTTGTTTCTTCCCATGTTCCGGTTTGCTTCATATTGTTCTCTTAATTTCTTTGCCGTTTCCACGAGGTTTCCTTTAAGCTGCTTCTCCTCCATCTCTCGTCTCAGCATGGCGCAATCTGTCGTGTCATGTGCCCTACTTTTGTGGTATTCACAGTACCGGGTTCGGTTATCTTGGGCTTTACCAATGTTCTCTTTCACCACGTAGACGTCTGCATTTCTGTTTCGCTGCTCTTCTCTAGGAAATGGATTATATCGTCGCGATGGTCGGCCTCTTCTAAAGGAGGGAGTGGGATAATCAGGTCGCTGGCTATGGTGCTGGTATCGATCGTGACGTTTATGGTACTGGTCGGAAGTTGCTTTGAGGTATGATTGTTTTTCGACGGTTCCTTCTTCTTGACGGAGAAAACGTTCTACTCGCTCCATGAGTTCGTGACGCGTCTGGGGCGGTTTTCCCAGGAACTTCCTGGATAGTGGTCCTGGGAGAAGTCCCCGGGTAAAGGCTCCGGTTACCATTCTATCATCTTGTCCTGGGACATCGAGTGTTACTTTGTTGAAGCGACGAAAGTATTCTTTGACAGACTCTCCTTCGTGCTGTTTACATCCCATGATAGCATGATTATCGCCTCTGTACTTTCGGAGTTGCATAAAATTTGTTAGGAAAAGTTGTTTCAACTGCTCAAAATTGTAGATACTGTTTGGTGCTAAGCTTTTAAACCACGCGCCAGCGTTTCCATCTAAAGTTGTTGGGAAGTACGTGCACCAGAATCGCTGATCTAATTTCAGGGACGTCATATGCCATTCATATGTATCAATGTGGCTATTAGGGCATGTGGTGCCATTATACACTTTCAACGTGGGCAGCTTGGCCGTACTTGGAATCTCGTAGTCCAGTAACTCCTTGACGAAAGAGGAACGATTGGTTGTTATTGTCGGGATGGGAGCTGGTGGATATTGTTGAAAAGGTGGATGAAATGGTACAAAATTGTATGGGGGCGTTACATAAGGTGGCGTATGACTGCTGCCGTAATATGGCGGCAGCCCGAAAGACGGATGGGGAATTGGTGTACCGGTGAACATTTGATAAGGGACAGTTGGGACTGGGATAGGAGTTGATGAGAGAGTAGTGGTTAATGGCGCTGAGGAAGAGAATCCCAGAGAAAAAGAGGGATTCAGCACCGTTCCCGATTGAAGGAAAGGAGGAGGAGGAAACAGCGGTGCTCCCGACGCTGTGGGCGTCGTTGTTTGTGATGTGAGTAGTGGTGGAGTTAACGATGTTCCAGTTTGAAAGAAAGGGTTAAGGTATGTTATTGGTGGTGTTGTGGAGGTTGATAGTGGCGGCTGCCATGGTGGTATGATAGCGGCTGGTCGCACTCCGGGAGGCGGTCCCGGAAGGGCGCTCCGACAGTCTAATTAGTTCGATGATCGGAGAAATTAGAGAGAATGTGATGATCAAAAGTGAGGATGAGAATGACGATGATGATCTCCCCATGGGGGTGATCATCATATACCGTTGTACCTTTGGGGACCACGCGATCGTTAGGATCGTGGGCCTTTTCTGATTGGCAGATCCTTTGTGCTCGTCTATGATTGGTGCGTTGGTCTGACCAGGTAGTGGATCGTATATTAACTGAATCGTCTGTTGGTAAATCGTACACAGGACTCTTATGAGGAGAGCTGTCATTCTCTTATTGGTTTGAGAGATTCCCGAATATTCGCGGTTGTTGGCAAGCGTGTCGTCCAGCCAGCGGGTTGCGCGGCCCCTGGCGGCTGGCTGGACGTTGCTTGCTGTCGTGCTGGCGGGCTGGCGAGCTGGTCACCCATGGTATATCATTAACTAGGTTAACCCTAATCACTTGTTTAGTCATTTGGCAACAATGGCAAATTTTACAAATATTTCCACAACTAGGCCCTTTTATTATTTAAAAGAAATGTTTAACTTAATCCAAGTTTCCACGTCAACACCTCACTATAATCACTATAATGTATCAATCATCTAAGTGCTAACTTGGTCAACAAGTCAACTATTGGTCATGGGCCATATTTTCCAAATGACAATGAAGGCCCTTATATCAATAAATCTTTAGTTAAACTCTTTTAATCTGACATTAAACTTAACCACTTTCAATTATTCCCATTTAGTTCAAGTAATAATAATACTAACAATATCAATATATATATATATATATATATATATATATATATATATATATATATATATATATATATATATATATATATATATATATATATATATATATAGAGTTAGGATCTTTTGAGAACCACAAGTCCCCCGAGAACCCGAGAACTCCCAAACCGATTTTTTTTTCAAAAAACCCACCCCATAGGCCTCTAAAACGCACACTTTTAAGCATTTTTGAAAAAAAAATTCCGAAAAAAAACGACTTTTTTTTTTGAAAAAACTTTGCAGATGTGCAAAAAAAAAAATTTGCACATGTGCAAACTTTTTTATACGTACATTTTTTTAAAATTTTTTTTACAGAACGCCTTAAATATATGTTAGAAAGACATCCATAAAAAAAACTTGAAAAAAAATATACGTATAAAAAAGTTTGCACTTGTGCAAAGTTTTTTTTTTTTGCACATGTGCAAATTTTTTTCAAAAAAAAAAAATCGTTTTTTCTGAATTTTTTTTTCAGCGCCCCGGCACCTATTTGAGCGTTTTAGAGGCCTATGTGGTCGGTTTTTTGAAAAAAATATCGGTTTGGGAGTTTTCGGGTTCTCGGGGTGAAGTTGGTTCTCAAAAGATCCTAAGTCTATATATATATATATATATATATATATATATATATATATATATATATATATATATATATATATATATATATATATATATATATATATATATATATATATATATATATACATACATACTAATAAAGGAGGCATGTTAAGTGCCACTTGGCATTTTTTTTAGAGCCTTACTGCCACGTCCTATTTTTACTCTCAGTTATATTTTCCCGCTCATTATTTTTATGTACTGAATACCTATTATACCATTTCATTATCGACACAGCGTGGGAAAAGATAAAGAACGAAAAATCAGGGATTTATCGGCACAAATCTCGGCCCGTCTCTTCTTATTTATCACAATCACATTCCACGCCTATAAACCATTCTCTCTGAAACCCTACTTTACCTCTACCACATACCGTCGTCGTCATCATCGTTATCCGACCTTCACCGACACTGAACATCCATCGCTGCCACACCGCACTGCTGAACATCCACGACCACACCACATAACAGCCTTTATACCTTCACCATAATTTATAGGTTTTGTGTCGCCTAACCATCCCGCCGCCTCTTATCTATACTCTGTCTATATATGTTGCACCATGAGTCACCACTTCTCTACACATCGAATAGTTCTTCAATATTCTCATGTCCTTCACGAATTACAGGCAACCTTATTCTCTTGCTCTATCAGCCATACGCCTCTTTGTCTCTCCTTCTATTGACAGGTCCTTTTCTTATAATGTAAGTCTCTATGTTTGTATTTTGCAGCCATAGAGGTAGAAATTGGCAAATGTGCTGCTTGATTTCCCAGGTTTGAAATCCGCTAATGTGTCTAAGTGGTTGTGTATGGAGGTGTGCGACTTTGTGTGTGGGTGTGTGTTTGTATTTAGACTGTAATTTACAACCTAAAGTTGGAATTGGACCAAATAAATCTGATCAAAGCCACTGCATAACAACGTATTTTGTGGAAGTTTACTATGTTTTCAGCCATTGGTCATGCGACATTTGTTTTTTTGATTATTCTCATTGTTATGTTGACTGCTTGGAGCCTATCCGATCAAAGCCAGTGCATAACAAAAATATTTTGTTTTGTTTGTTATTTATGGTTTTTGTTACTTTTTGATCATTGTTCCAAGTAAAATGACTATTTTTGGTCCTTTATTATAGCTTTTATTAATTTTTTTGCAATTTTGGTCCCCAAAAGTTCTCATGCGATTTTCGTCCTTCCTTGAGGTTTTTGTAATGTTTTTGGTCTTTGTTCCAAGAAAATTGGCTATTTTGGACCTTGGCTAAAGTTGGTTTTTGTAAATTTGGTTTCAAAAGTCCCTGGGTAAAGCTGGCCTTTGCAAATTTGGTCTCAAAAGTATGGTCATTTTATTATGTTGCTATAAACTGATTCATGGATTGGATGTTTTGTGTATGGCATGTGCGATTCAGCACTCCCACCCCACAGCCGCCTACAATATGATCTTATTTTTGTTTCTGTTTGTACGGATTTGATGTTTTGTATTTCTGATCTTATATGTCTCCTCACAGTTTGTAGAATTTGGAATTAGTTGAAAATTTTGTGTGCGTGCGAGTGTGTGCGTGTGTGATTATGTGTGTACATGACTGTCTGAGTTTCTGTGTGTGAGTGAAAATTGCACGAGTGATTGAAGTACGATGTTGTATAGATAGAAAGATGAAAGTAGGATGCTATAAATCACAAATAATTGAAAGTTGTTGCTCTTTCTTGCTTTCAGGATCCAGTGAAAGTTACTGGTAGCAGGGCAGGGACAACACAAATAGAGGTTGAAGGCCATGGCTGCGTCTTATCCTTTCTGGTTCATATCAATCCACACCAAACTAATTTTATTATTTTACTTTATGAAACTTAGCAACACTAGAAAATGCAACCAAGAGATTTTAATGCCAAACTATTTTTTGGACTTTCCAGTTCTAAAATAACATAAATATCTTTTTGAAAATTTTTGTTTTTTATTTTTAATAGATTTTAAAATGAAGTCAAACTAGATGTTGTAGACTTTTTGCGGAAAATGGTTTAAAGCAACAAATGGTGAAATTATTTAAGACTGTCCGTGAGTTTGGCTTGTGGATTGCAATAATTTTTAATTAAAATACTGTTCCTAACTGTTCTTGGTTCTTGAATTATATTTCATATAATGTGATTTTCGTCGTTTTTAATGGCGAAAGTGGCTAAAATGTCATGTTTTTCTCCATTTTTTGTTGGGATTAGTCGGGTATGCAGAGTTTGGTATAGAGAATTAGGTCAATGCAGGTTTGGATTTTGGATACTAATTTCAATATCCACATGCGTATGAGGCTAATGTTGCATTAGGATACGGATGGATGATGGTGAGATAGTGAGGTTATGATATTTACACTTTGTAAACCATATACAAGATAGTCGTTAAAAGTGTTGAATATTGATTGAGTGACTTTATATTTGATAGTAATACAGGACCTGACCGTGAAATAGGAGGCAAATATGAAGTTATTATGTTATTTGTGTAGATCTTTATAAAGGAACTGGCATCGTGTTCACCTTATTTTTCCTTCAAATAAATTAAATACATTTATCTTCTTTTCTACACATCTTTATATATATCCAAAAGGCATGTTCATTTATGCTGTGATTGAAGTTTGGAAGTGGAATCTTAAAAGTTTGAATTGACAGTTGTAAAACTATCTTGGGTGCATTGATTTTAAAACGAATTCCTCATGTTCCTTAAATTTGAAGCCTGCCATTTTCAAGTACTATTGTTTAATAGCGATTTAATCAGCAACAACCTTTAGGTATGTGATTCTTTATATTTATTATCATTTAGATTTCTTATTGTTACCAAAATTAAAAGAAACTACATGCTAACGGATAGGAAACCTTTTGGTCACATGCAAGACATCATGCACCTTTTCAGTCATTTTCTTATTAGGGCATTCAACTTTGAAAAATATAGCAAAGATCAGATCCAATACACAAATAGTAGTGTTTATTTTAAATACGTAGACGCAACATGTGGGTAGCTTATCTCATGCAAGAAAAAAATAACTTCTTTTCATTTTTAAAATAGTATATTTCTATAGCATAACAGGACTGAGAGTGATGGAAAGGTTAACAGCTCGTGGTTGTTTAATCCGACTCTCATTTTTATTATTATGTATGATGATTATGGTTATTTGATTATAACTTTTTTGTATTTTGATGGGTCATTTTTCTATTTTTTTTCATGTTGTTTAATAGATTATGAAACTTGTTAAATATAATTATAATTATAAATAAAAATAAATATATGTTTTAGATACCGGAAGTATCACATCAGAAATAACTTGCCATTTTTTAATATCCTAAAACGTGATATGTAACCGAACTGATCCGATATGATGACTTATGAGCAAACAATTTTTTGCAACTTTATGAATAAATAACATATATTTTTAATTTTAATTTTTTTAATTAGTTATCCATGTAGCACATCTGTTAGTAACCATCAAACTCTCTCAGAATAAGACAACCTTAATAGTATAAGTGAAATATAAGTGAATAAGACAACCTTAATAGTATAATTAGTGATGGAAAGGTTAACAGCTCGTGGTTGTTTAATCCGACTCTCATTTTTATTATTATGTATGATGATTATGGTTATTTGATTATAACTTTTTTGTATTTTGATGGGTCATTTTTCTATTTTTTTTCATGTTGTTTAATAGATTATGAAACTTGTTAAATATAATTATAATTATAAATAAAAATAAATATATGTTTTAGATACCGGAAGCATCACATCAGAAATAACTTGCCATTTTTTAATATCCTAAAACGTGATATGTAACCGAACTGATCCGATATGATGACTTATGAGCAAACAATTTTTTGCAACTTTATGAATAAATAACATATATTTTTAATTTTAATTTTTTTAATTAGTTATCCATGTAGCACATCTGTTAGTAACCATCAAACTCTCTCAGAATAAGACAACCTTAATAGTATAAGTGAAATATAAGTGAATAAGACAACATTAATAGTATAATTAGTGATGAAAAGGTTAACAGCTCGTGGTTGTTTAATCTGACTCTCATTTTTATTATTATGTATGATGATTATGGTTATTTGATTATAACTTTTTTGTATTTTGATGGGTCATTTTTCTATTTTTTTTCATGTTGTTTAATAGATTATGAAACTTGTTAAATATAATTATAATTATAAATAAAAATAAATATATGTTTTAGATACCGGAAGCATCACATCAGAAATAACTTGCCATTTTTTAATATCCTAAAATGTGATA
The DNA here is from genome assembly GCA_023525715.1 of Cichorium intybus. Taxonomy (NCBI): domain Eukaryota; kingdom Viridiplantae; phylum Streptophyta; class Magnoliopsida; order Asterales; family Asteraceae; genus Cichorium; species Cichorium intybus. The sequence continues at coordinate 156,780,364 of CM042010.1, read as the reverse complement.
TGTAACCGAACTGATCCGATATGATGACTTATGAGTAAACAATTTTTTGCAACTTTATGAATAAATAACATATATTTTTAATTTTAATTTTTTTAATTAGTTATCCATGTAGCACATCTGTTAGTAACTATCAAACTCTCTCAGAATAAGACAACCTTAATAGTATAAGTGAAATATAAGTGATTAAACCATAAATTTGACAAAATATTATGATTTTTATTTTTATTTTTTAAATCAAATCGTGTAACACACTGGTTATAAACTAGTATATATATATATATATATATATATATATATATATATATATATATATATATATATATATATATATATATATATATATATATATATATATATATATATATATATATATATATATATATATATATATATATATATATATATATATATATATATATATATATATATATATATATATATATATATATATATATATATATATATATATATATATATATATATATATATATATATATATATGAATCTGCGATGGACCCACTTTTGAAATATGTGATACAGACGGCAGTTTTCTCTCTGCTACTCTACTTGTTCTTTGTTTAATTCTTTGTTATTTTCTCCCCTCTCTCTCTCTCTCTCTCTCTCTCTCTGGTTTTTATTACATCAGTTCTTTCTCTCTCTCTAGAAAACTTGGAGATTATAAAATAATAACATGGCATTTTTCTTTCTTTTGGGTGTGTCAATTCTCTGCGTGAAGCAACAAAAGTCTTCTCTTTCACACCTCTTTCTCTAATCCCACAACCCCATATGGTGATTTAAAGAATCTTGTTCTAGGGTTTATACAATTCTCTTGGAAAAGGTCTGTTCTTTGCCAAGATTATAAGATTATTTCTCGTGTTATCTTGAATGGAGTCGTTTTATCCTTGTTTCTATCTGGGTTTTCTTCCATTTCATTATCTTACTAACAGTATCCCCCTAATTCACCCCTAATCAGAGAAAAAAAATAAGGTAAGCAGTTTAAATTTCATCTTAAAAAACTATTTCGCCTTGGAGCTTTTTATGACTTATGATCTGTTAAATTTGTAGTTTTGTTATGGGTTTTTAGTTTTTTGTCTTAGAACTTGAGTATTCGGGTTTTGTTTTAGAGAGGAGATATGGAAGAGATTGAAGCTGCTAATAGAGCTGCCGTCGAGAGTTGCCATAAAATTCTCAGCCTTTTGGCTCAGCCTCAAGATCAAGCTCAGTACAAAAACCTAAAGGTACAAACAGGGGATGCAGTCGTTAGGTTCAACAAAGTTGTATCTTTACTTGATAATGGTTTAGGTCATGCTAGGGTTAGAATGGTCAAGAAAATTTCAACCCCTGTCCCCCAAAACATACTCCTAGACAACCCCACCACAACCCTCCATCACCATCCACCAAAACCCCTTCAGCTTCTTTTAGATTCACACCAAGTTCAAGAAATCGGTCCAAATGTTGTCAAGAACACTCTTTCTTTATCGAACCAGCACCCTTCACTTGAATTAAACTCAAATGGGAAATGTTCCATTCAACTTTCCCAACATACCCCTCACCATTTCCTTCAACAACAAAAACTCAAACAACAACATGAAATGATGTATCGGCGTAGTAACAGCGGGATTAGCTTGAATTTTGACAGCTCAACTTGCGCCCCTACAATGTCGTCCAATAGATCTTTTATGTCTTCACTGAGTATTGAAGGGAGTGTCGCTAATTTGGATGGAAGTTCTTTTCGGTTGATTGGGTCAACCCGGTCAGCTGACCAAGCCACATATCCACATCCACACAAAAGACGGTGTTCGGTCAGGGGAGATGATGGGAGTGTGAAATGTGGGAGTTCTGGTAGATGCCATTGCTCCAAAAAGAGGTTAATAACTTTTTATCATACCTCCTTAATCATGAATTAAAATTGTTTTATGGGGTCTGATTCGTCTAATTTTGTTTTGTTGACCAGAAAACATAGGATTAAGAGGTCAATCAAAGTACCTGCAATTAGTAACAAACTTGCAGATATTCCCCCTGATGAGTATTCTTGGAGGAAGTACGGTCAAAAGCCCATAAAGGGTTCTCCACACCCCAGGTACTTTTTTCTTTTTTCTCTTATAAAGATCCTAATGATTTTTTTTTTTTTTTTGGTTTTTTCGTTTTTGAATTGGGTAATGATTATTTTTTTAATAATTCGACTAAAATGTGTGAAAACAGAGGTTATTATAAGTGTAGCAGTATGAGAGGTTGCCCAGCAAGAAAACATGTGGAAAGGTGCTTGGAAGATTCAGCAATGCTCATAGTCACCTATGAAGGGGAACATAATCACCCAAGATTACCTTCTCAATCTGCAAACGCCTGAAAAAAATGTATATATTTTAATGGGTTTAAGGGGATATATGGAACTATAATTCTGGGTTTTACAATCCTCAAAGAAATGGTCAAGTGGTCTTGTGGGGTTCCTTTAATTCTTCCAAATGCTCGTTTTTGTTATTTGTTTGTCGGTTTCTTTTTCGTTTGACTAGATTAGTGGAAGTCTTTTTCTAGTAATTTGGGTCTGTTATTGGCTAAAAACAAAGTCACCACTGTCGAATGTTGGATTAATTTGAAGGACGAAAGAGCCTTAATGGTGAAATTGTTGTTTTTGACCTTGTTTTTAATTAATTCGGTGTTAAAGATATTGCTAAATATGGCAGAGTTTTGTTGGGATGGGGTGCGGTGGGAGGTGGGAGTTTGCATCCGGATTTGGAAATATTGAATTGGGTGTCATTTATTGTTGAACGATGGCAAAAGAATCCAAACTTTTCTTGATTGTGTGAATGTGGTGTCAATTATGGCTTGCTTATTTGGTCAAAAATATGTTCTTTCATAACGAAAGAGTAATGTTGATTTTGACTTTTTTATCACGTTATTGGAATTTTGACTTTTATGTCACATCATAGGTGATAGGGATGGGGCTGGCATGGATATGAATGCATTATTTATTTTAACTCGATGTAAAGTTGGTTTATGCCTTTATGGATAAGGGTCTATAAATTTGATTTAGGGAAATAGACGAGAGGGGATTAAGGAAAACGAGTAACATAGTTTTTCATATGTTTAATATATATATATATATATATATATATATATATATATATATATATATATATATATATATATATATATATATATATATATATATATATATATATATATATATATGACGGTTCCTTTGAGAATATATATTAGGTTGAGATTGTGAGAATCAATCTCAGCCACTCATTTCAATAAAGCATGCGCGTCCAAATTTTAAATATCGTAAGGGCATAGTAGTAATTTCGCAATCTTAAAACATAAACTGAACATTCTAAAGATAAAAAACACTTTTTTCCGCCATAATATTTGATCGTATCTCATCAATTTCACTGAATCGGTGACGAATTTATACCAAAAATCTTCAAATCGAAAGCACGGATTCATTCAATCATCAAATCCGAACAGAATTTCACCTCTAAAAGAAAGAAATTCGATTATCGGTTCACAAAGAACGACTGTTTACGACAGACGCATTCAATCAGGATTCAATACAAAATCAGGTTTCTCTGTTTCAGTTATTCGATGTTCCTGTTTTAATTTTAGTTATTCAATGTTGTTTACAGTGTATAATTTCATTGTTACAGTTTCAATTACGATACATTGTTAACAACAATGAACTCGAGTTCATACGAAGAAGGTTCTTCTTCAGCATCTAATCAATATACTGTTAATTCGAGCATCAATGAAGGTAAGATACAACTCATAATCGTATCCTTCTACTGTACTAATATATGATTTTCAAATACTTATGAATGTTCAATTCAATCACGATTATTCATATATGAATAACCGTATCCTTCTACTATACTGATATATGATTTTCAACTACTTATGAATGTTCAATTCCATCACGATTATTCATATATGAATAACCGTATCCTTCTGCTGTATGAAAATACTTATGTAATTATGTGTAAACATCAATTCAATAACGATTATTCGTATATGAATGTTCATATATAATTTTTATTCATATGTGATAACTTGTGTATTAAATCATATGTAATAACTTGTGTATGTGATTATTCATATATGAATAACTGTATCCTTCTACTGTACTGATATATGATTTTCAAATACTTATGAATGTTCAATTCCATCACGATTATTCATATATTAATATCTGTATGTATGAATAAAATGTTGATTCATGTATGAATAAACACTTATTCATACATCATAGATATATTTTCACTTATGAATACATGTTTATTCATATGTGATTGTCTGTATGTATATAATAACATCTTTATATGATTATTTCATTTGAATAAATCATATGTAATAACTTGTGTATGTGATTATTTTGAATGAATCATATATGAATAGATGTTTATTTATATATGATAATTCTCTATATATAATAAGTTGTATGTGATTATTCATATATGAATGTTTATATATAATTTAAAAACTCATTAATCATATATGAATAACTAAATATATTTTTGGTGTTTTTTGAATCAGATGAAAATTCAAGTTCTACAAATGAATCAGATTCCCTTTATATGATACAAGAATTGAGTTACAGACCAGATGTACCTCAAGAATTTGTTCCTGTTAAAGATTCTATCTTCAATTCCTTATTTGAGGGGATCAAAATGTATACTAACTATGCAATAATGGCTGGTTTTGATACACGTCTGAGTACCCAATCAAGATTCGGCAAGGGCAATGATTTAATTAGAAAAAAGTATGTTATCTGCAATAGGGGTAGTAAAGATAAGAATATGTCTTGTGATACACTTGCAACAGGACCTGTTAGAAGAAGAGAAAACTCTACTAAGATAGCTACTGGATGCACTGCAAAGATTATATTTGAGTGTGTATATGGAACAACATATTACAAAGTTTTGGAATTCCATGAATTGCACAACCACCCATTGGTGAGTGTTGAGGATAGATTCCATTTGAAAAAGGCAAAGGAAATGTCATATTCAGAAAAAGAATTCATAGTCAGGGCATCTACAGCAAAAATGGGAGCAACAACAGCTTATAAATTGCGAGCAACATTGAGAGGAGGTTATCAGTATATGAAGCCTAAAATAGCAGACTACAAAAATTTCAGAAGAGGAATAAACAGGATTCTATGGTACAAGGATGCTCAAATAATAGTCAACAAAATGAATGACCGTAGAGATCACTACCCAAATTATTCATTTGAGTTTGCACGTGATGGAAATGTTTTGAGTTCTATGTTTTGGGCAGATGAACGGGAGAAGGCATATTATAACGAGTTTGGCGATGTTATATCTTTTGATGCAACCTTTAGGACTAACAAGTAAGCTTTATATTATACAATCATAAATGAATATTACTCATAACTGATTATTCATACCTGATTATTATCTCTATAGTATTCATGAATGATTATATTTTTTGGTTTAATTAAAAACATATTTCTTATACAGATATCAGATGATTTTTGTTCCATTCACTGCCATTGATCATCATAAAAAGTCCGTTACTGTTGGAGCAGGGTTGCTAAGTAATGAGACTATTGAATCATATTGTTGGTTGTTGAAAGCATTCCTCAAAGCACATGGAAAACAACCAACAATTGTATTAACAGACCAAGATCCAGCAATAAAACAAGCTGTTCAATTGGTATTTCCTAATTCAAAACATAGACTCTGCATGTGGCATATCATGAAGAAACTACAATCAAAGGTAACTAGTCTTAATTCATATGTGAATAAATAAAAAAATACACATGTACTATTACTACTTATTCATATGTGAATATATCATACGTATTTTTAACAGGTTACTGGGGATTTAATTAAAAACACCGACTTCAGAAAAAGATTTAATAAGCTTGTTTGGGACATGTATATTAAACCTGATGAATTTGAAAACAAATTGGAGTTGATTATTAATGAGTTCAACCTTGAAGACAAAAGATGGTTTAATGACATGTTTGAATTAAGAAATTTATGGATCCCTGCATACTTCAATGATATAAGAATGTGTGGTTTGATGAAGACAACTTCAAGGTCAGAGAGCATGAATTCCTTCTTCAACACATACTCACAAACTGGAAATTTACTCTTAAATTTCATGATGAATTACGACACTTCCATTCAAAAGCAAAGAAATACACAACAAGAACTTGATAGGGCAACAAAGGAAGCATCATATATATTTCGTACACCTCGAGAAATAGAACGTCATGCTTCAAAGGTTTATACAAGCACTATATTTTTTGACATCCAGAAGGAAATATACAAAGGTGCTTGGTTCTGTTCATATTCAAGTGTTGGTGTGGAAAATGGATGGGAGCTATACAATGTTCAACACAATAACAAAAAATTTGAATTCAAAAGTAATTACAAGGTAACCTAAATTGCTTTTTATATTAAATTCGCATATGAATATTAATAATTGAAACTCATATATAAATATTCACTTGTATTCATATATGAATATACAAATCTAGTATTATATATACACACCTATAATAATGTATAAAAAATCGAGCTTCATTTATTATATATATTCATATATGAATATAAGAATTTATTCATATATGAATACAAAAAGAATATTCATATACGCTTATTAAGTTATTCTTAAATATTTTATTGTTCAGGTTCAAATAAAAATGCCAGAGGCAGATATAAGATGTACTTGCGAAAACTTCAATCGAATAGGCATTCTATGCAGACATGCTTTCTGTATACTGATGAAATTTGGTATTAAACAAATACCTGAACAGTACATTGTAAGTCGTTGGAGGAAAGATGTCATATCAAGACATTATCACTTTGGGAGACATGTCTCTGATTCTGGGGATGCTGAGACTGCTAAGTTAGTCAATGAAGCATATTACAACTTTGAATCGTGTTTGGACATTCTGAGAGCAGATAAGGAAAAGCTTGCATCTTTCATTCAAAAGATAGAAATCATGCATAAAGAATTAGAAAATGATACATCATACGGAATTATGAACAAGAGGACAGATGTTGATATGGTAAGCAAGCTAATGAACATTTCTGTTCCAAAAAACATTGAAATTCTTGTTCCACAGATTCAACGTAACAAAGGATCCGGAAAAAAGAAAAGACTGATTAGTGCAACTGAGAAAGCATGTGAAAATTCCAATAAGCAGTCAAGGATATGCTCGGGATGTGGAGAAAGAGCTCCTCACAACTTACGTACATGCCCAATAAAGAAAGCAGTTGAACAGTCTGCAAAATAACTATACAATTTTTTTTCATGTTATTCATTTGTGAATACTGTTTTAATAATCTTTTTGGGAATTCTATTCATAACTGACTGTTATAAAAAATAATTCCATACGTATATTCATATGTGATTGAATGACATTCGATAAAAAATAATTACTACTTAAAATCAAAAAGATACAAACTAACCTTGATATTCATATATGAATACATATATGAGTACATATATGAGTATACTTGTACATATATGCTTGTATTCATATATGAATACAAAAGTGTTCATACTATCATATTTCATATATGAATACATATATGAGTATACTTGTATTCATAAATCAATAGACTTGTGTTCATACACATATTCATAATTGTTCATATACTTGTATTCATATATGAAATTCAAATATGAATAAAAAGTGTTCATACACTTATATTCATATATGTATACTTGTGTACAACTACATGTCTATATTTATATAATAACTTAATAAACCAGGTATAAGTCAAACTTGATATTCATTTATGAATATCATCAACAACACTTGTTAATATTATGTACATCTGTTCTTAAAAAGATACATAACCAACATTTTCCAAAAATATTCATCATCAACAACACTACAAATTGTCTACTTAACACTTCACATGCAAAATAAAAGTTTTCTTACATCCAACTACAACAACCACCATTTTTCACAAACTACAACCAACACCAACTTCAAACACATTCAACTACAACCACCACCATATTCAAACACTTTTCATCCTCTCTACAACAGACTGCATAGCATATAAGGCATGTTCTGCACGAACCTTTGGATCAAACTTCTGATAATCATATGCTTTTTTCAACACATCGTCACGTAGCTCATTAATCTCTGATGTTAGCATCCTTGAAGCATACCTACTCCTCAACTTTTCCAACATATTCTCTTGAGCAAGACCTTCTTTTGGAAATCCTGGTTTCCACTTTGAGATTGGTTGTCCTGCATACGTCTCCATATGCCTCATAGCAAAGACACCACAATCACATTTATTGTCCACGGTCCTCCATGCCATTTCTAACCTCTTCGGCAAAACCTTTACATTTGAAATGATGTCCACTTTTGGATGGCTTATCTCATTCAAATACTTAAAAAACATATTTCTCTACAAAAAATCATATATGAACTAAAATTAAACATGTAACAAAATAATCTTACAAAAATTACATTTTGGTACTTGATACTTACAAGAGGAGTAAGTAATTTTCCGTATCTGTCTTCAAAATTCTTTCCTAATGAACTGCTGTCAATAACTTCAATGCATGGCTTTTTAAGGTTGAAAACAACCAAGTAAATGTGAGAACTCCTCACAACAGGGAAAAAAACCTGATTTTCATACAAAAAATGTAAGCATTATATTAATAGAATAAATATATAAATCAATAAATAAACAAACCATGTCAATATCTTTCAACATCTTCTGCTTATCATTCTTCACACTAACAGCAAAGTTCAACTTGAAAATACTGTACTTCTCTTCCTCTTTCATGTCTGTTGACTCAAGGTAGTATGTCTGTTTTTACATAAAAAAATTCATCAATAAATAAAAACATTATTTATATTCAGTTATGATTATAAACCAATCATAACTGAATAAAAGTTCAAATTCACTTGTGATTATACCATAATAAAATATAAACTTACAGTTATATCCACATTCAAAAACAACCGATAAGGAGAGCTATTAACATCTCTTTCGTTTTCTTGATGGTTCAATAAATCACTCCATGTGTCAATAACATTTGAAAAAATGTATGTTTTTGGAAATAGACTTTCCATTGTTCCTCTCATAGTAATATGACCATACTTGCTATTCACAACAACATCCCTATATCCATTTATTTGCATGTTAATTAAACAATAATAATTCAATGATTTAATAAAAAATAACTACTTACCACATTTCTCCACGGAAGTTGAACAACCATTCAGAAACAGCAATCTCCTCTGCTGTCAATTTCGTTTTCACATCAACAATCCTGTTCTTGTATGGTGATTTTAATGGTAAAGTTAATTTCTTCTCTCTTGAAACCCTAGCATTTCCATCTAAACCAACTTCCGATGCAACTACAATAGTCATGGTATTTGAATCTACAATATCAGAAGTTGGAATAACTTTTGATTCAACTTGAGGTACAAATGACAATGGAGTAGGATCAAGAACATGCTCTGTTGAATCTTGACTTAACCCTATTCCAAGACTAAAAGAAGGTGATTTTGATTTGTCATCTTTTTCATCATCTTTTTTTTCTTCTTTTCCTTCTGGTATATTTGAACTTAGGAATACAACACTTTCGTAAAATTCATTCACAACTGGATTTTCCCAGAAATCCTTTTCTTCGACAGTTAATTCTTCAATAACTAACAAAAATATATAAACATAAATATATATGATTATTCATAAATGAATATTAATAATACATTATAAATATTTTACACTATAAAAAATATATATTGACAAACACCAATCATATATAAAACATTAATTACCAGCATCCTTTCCATTCTTTTTAACTTGCAACTCCAACATACCTATAACAAAAAAAATATAAATATAAAACATATATGAATACTAAAAATATAAAACCAATAACACAAAACAAATGCTCACCCTCCGCAACCATCTTCTCTTTTTCTCCAAAAACATTTACACTTTCCCCTTCACATCTCTTACCTGCACCAAATATTTCACCACCTAGTACACAAATCACATATGAATATTCAATTCAAAAAATTAATTAACATAAAACATACATACAATCAACTACATCTGTATTTCCTATATGCTCCTCATTTATATCAACATTTTCCTTTTGTACATCATTATTTTCCACTCTTTCTTCGTTTCCAACACCTTCAGACACATTTCCAATACCTACAAATGTTAAATTCATAAGTAAATATTTCCCATTGAAAATAAAAAATCAAACTTCCAATATACACAAAAAACATAACATTACCTTCAACAACTTGTTTATCTTCACCAGCACCTACCTCTTTCTCAATCTTCTCATTTGTCGTTTCTGTTTCTGTAACATACTTTTAATATCAGATAACATAAGTAAATGATAAATGTTTCTATTCATAATCATATATGAATAGTACTTTAAAGTAAATGAAAAATGTTTCTATTAATAATCATATATGAATAGTAAATGTTTCTTCAATTGTTTACCTTCAGCCAATCTGTCAAATATATTGCTAACCACAGGATCCACCCAGAACTGACTTAGTGGTAAATTATCCTGACTATCACCTCCAGTAAAACCCACAACAACATTCCTAACAATTTGATTTAATTCAACTGTTTCCTCTTCTGTAACTCCTTCCATATTTCCTTCACTGTTTTCACCACCATCTCCTTCCACATTATCATCTTTATTACATTCTTGTTCCTTATTAACAATTTTATCAACAGCATCTACTAGCACCTCACCACAATCTTCTTGATCATTTTCAATCACATCATTCTTAGAATCCTTCTCCATTTCAACAATACTTGCACCCAGCATATGAATCGAGGATCTTTTTGTACGCATTATACCTGTGATATGAAGCACCAAGCAGTCCATCGTCCAAAAAGGGGTACTCTTTCTCCCTTGCTTTGAAATAATTTTTGTACAACGGGGACGTTGTACGGTTTTAAGTGTGGGGTGTGGACGGTCGAAAGATATATTTTTGAAATTTTTGCAGAACTGATCAATTTTTCAATTTTTAGCAATATTTTTCAAAATCTTTAATGAATTGCAATTTTAAAATGAATGGTTCGTGATTGTGATAGCATCAGTATTTTTCAAGAAATATTGTTTAGTTGTGATCATGCTATTAGTTAGTCAAATAAGTTGAGTTTTACGAGTTTAGAAGATTGAGCCGTTTTAGGATTGGAATTTAGGAAGGAAAAGTCAATCTGTGGCCTTTGTTGTTCGAGCCGGTAAGTCTAAAATGGGTGGGCCTTATGCACCTTACCACCTAAGATCGTCTGGTCTGGGATGGTATTTCTGAAAGCTCGCTACACGGACAACATCGAAAGTCATGGACGATTCCTTAATGGCCTTTAGAATCTGAACGAGTAAGTACACTATATTGTGGACAGAAAGTTTGTAATCAAGGGTTCTTTAGAAAGCCATGAATTCCAAAGAACAACTCAATTATGTTTTCACAAACTATTCCATTCTAACTCGAAGAGCAATAAGCTTTGAAACTAAACACATTCAAAAACTGTTCGATTCTCTATTATAATTTGTTAAAAACTCTCTTGCTTGGGGACAAGCAAGGCACAAGTGTGGGGTGTTTGACAACGCCTAGTGATATCAAGTATTTTAGGCGTTGTTGAGCCCTGTTCTTGGTCAAATTATATCAAATATGCATGGGTATTCTCACTTTTCGTGTCAGGACTTGTCTGGAGAAAAAGAACAGAAACAGGGACTAAAAGTGTACAAAAAGGAAAAAGTATGGATAGAATGAAAAATCAAGAGAAGACGTACGCGCGCCGCGGATTTATCTCCTGCGCGACGCGGATGTAAGGCGGTGGAACACATTTGAATGACGAAAAAACGGGGAACGGATAAGTACGCGCGCCGCGGATTTCACATTTGCGCGGCGCGGTCACGGGAAATTTGCAACTATAAATAGAGGCATTTTCAGCCGAAAACCCTAGCAAAGGCCTGGTGTAAACATCGACCTAGAAGCTCTTTGACTCGAGGATTCCATTTCAGAAGCTATAATTTGGTATTTTCATGTTTTAGATTTTATTTCATTTTAGTTAAACATTTGTAAGCTTTGAGTTGAATCTTTGGGTGTGACAACCATTGAATTCTAGCTTAAGGTTCTGTTTTTAGTAGTTTTGGTTACTGATTTGATGTTTGGATATTGGTTTGAGTGAATGAAATCATTCGGTTACCTTAAATATTGATTTTTCGGTATTTCGGATGCTTGTTGGTGTTTTGATTGTTTGATTGTGATTGGATTTTGTTTGTGGCTTGGTTAGGACGGTTTTCCCTTGCTGAAAACAGTAGCTAACTTAGTTATATTGAGCATTAAATCTTGTCTATTAACTGTCTCATAGAACTGTTAGTTATTAGCTAGTTTATGCTGTGCTTGGTTTTGCTAGTTTGAATGCCTTCAATTGCTCCTGATTCAGAGATGTACTTCTGAGTTCAGAAAGTAACTAGGTTATTTGGACATAGCTAAGCTTGGCTTGGGTGTTGAATATTGCTTTGAGGTAGAAAGATAGAAATTAGTTCCTCCGACTATAGCCGTGACACTATCAGTTGGTAATCTCTCATCTAGGCTAACCACGTAGCTCCTGTGGATCGACCCTGACTCCACTATACTAGTGAATGTTAGGTTATTTTTTATTTTTGACCGCATGACGACCTCTGCGTATACGTCAAATTTTGGCGCCGTTGCCGGGGAGGTGTGCGCTTAGGTTAGGTGAGTTGTAGGACTTAGTTTCTGATTTTTGATGTTTGATTTTAGTTTGCTGAATTTTGGTATGTGTACATCCTTATAATGGGTGATTACATGTACTCGGATCAATATTATGAAGATTATGAAAATCCGGCCGACACCTATTACGAGGATGGTTGCTACAATGGATCATTCGATGACAATGGATGGCGGACCGAGGAGTCATCTCAGCTTGAGAATTCTGTAACTTGGGCCCAACTTTGGGTATTCATGTATAACAACTACCATGAGCAGAAGGACCAGGCTGAAGCTCTTGAAAAAGTGCAAGCTTCTTTAGATAGGTTAGAGGAAAGTTGGAAATGTTCACCACCTTCGCCAGAACCGGAGGCGAGTGATTTTTATACCAATGATAATGTGTGTGAACTTACATCACCTGAATATGTGATGGAAGGGCATACACCGTGGGAAAGTCAAGAGACCACTGAGATGGTCGAAACGGTTGTTGAGGAAGAGGTTGTAGGTGACAATGCTACCTCCGACTCAACAGCTTTTGATGTTTTTGATGTTTTTGAAAATGTTGATCTGGTTATGTGTGAATCTATACCATCACCAGACAATTTGGTTGATAAGGATGTTGTGGAGGGGGCTGTAAGTGACAGTACAGATCCCAGCCCAACAACTCCTGAAATTTTTGAAGTTGTTGATGTTTTTAGGGAAGGGGGTGTAGATGACAATATTACCCCCAACCCTGTGATTTTTGAAAATTTTGAGAAACTTGAAAGTAAGGATCCGATGATGGGTGACTTTGTACCACCATCAGATCAAACCAGTCACTCACTCTTGGTCCCGATCCACCTGTTGGACGATGACCAAGAAGATGATGCTGACGAGTTGATTTTTAAAAATAATAAACATGATTTTATCACCACTCATGATCCATTCATGAATGGAAAATTAGATGTGATCAATACCATCGATGAGGAGATATGGAAGCATCCCGATATGTTGCCTTCCGATCCCATTCGATTGGAAAATTTTTATTGGTACTGCAAACCAAAATTGCAAACTGAAGATAGCATGTGGGACACTGGAAAAATGAGATCTGCAAAACAACTACTGGGAGCAGCACTAGGCGCGCTTCATGTGAATCCCTTGACTTTGAAGAGGTGCAGAAGAAAGGACCGAGCTTGGAGGTTCAAAGCTACTTCCAAGCACTCGCGGGAAATCATCAGGAGACAGCAACTGTGCAGCAGCAGGAGAACTGACAAGCCATTCGACCCAGGAAAGTTTGAGGGGCAGTGGGTCAGCGAAAGAACGGTGGTGACTGAAAAGCAGCAAGGGAAAAAGGTATACGATCCACCGTAGCTGTAGACGGAGTAAAACGTCTGGCTGAAGACGTTAAACTTAGCGCTTGTTGGGAGGCAACCCATCGTGTCATAAGTAGGTTTTATATTTCTTAGGATTAATTTAGAAATACATCAATCGTTTGCAGGTATTAGTGGTTTGAAGCAAGTGTGGGGTCGTGTGAAAAGGTTTTGAAATCTTCAAGACCGCGTTGCGGGTTTTGGAATTGCGCGACGCAGGTTCGAAACTCAACCCGATGCGCAGGGGTTGAATTAGCGAAACGCGCGCCGCATAAATGAGAAATGCGCGCCGCGGGAAACGATCAGACGGTTTTTGCCTTTATCCGGTGAGTCGCGGCTCACAACTCAAATCACACGACTCGGAGCTCTGGTGATCAAAAATTTCTTGCATTTTTTCTTGCTTATTGTGTTTCTACTACCGAGGTACGCTCTTTTAACTATCTATTAGCTGTTTAAACTAGTTATTAGGTAGTTAATTTTAGGGTTTTATTCCAAAAAGTTCAAAAACTTAGAATCACTAATGCTAGCCCATAGGGTGTTTGTTTTGCCAAATGGACACCCTAGATGAGCTAATCGGAACCTAGGCTACCTTGTGGTATCATTAAATTGAGATTTAGCAGGTTAAAATGGGGATTTGATCCCGGGTTTTCAAACAGGCGTACGCCGCGCCGCGCCCTTGCTCTTGGGCCGCGCCGCGGTGCGGTGGGGAAGGAAAAGGACTGATTTTGCAAAAAAATTGTTTTGTGGATATATTTTCTCTTTGTAGATGATGTTCAGAATGGAGCACGCTTTCCTCCAGTTCCCCGCGGAGCTGGCCAGTTCTGTTGAGTATACCTCGCGGAGGGATGCTTTGAGGAGTCGCCGGGTGTTAGAGGCGACGGTCATTGATCGAGATATTCTTAGAGATGCAGGGCTCTGGGGTGCGATCGAGCCGTTTTTACATCGCACCTGGACCCACGAGGAGGCGTCATTCACGTGCAGAGGTTGGGACCGGATCATGGCCACTGACGAGGATGTGGTCTACACAGAGCTTCTCCTGGAGTTCCTGTCTACGGTCCATTTCGCTCCCAGGGCGGGAGACCCGCGTTCCAGGCTAGTACGTTTTCGTTTGGGGGGTGAGCACAGGGAGTGCAGCCTCCGAGACTTCGGGAGGCGCGCCGGCATCTACACTCCAGAGGACCTCCAGCACCGTTTCTTCACCCGGTTCTTTGGGTTATGCATTCAGGGGGAGCCGGAGCGCCCTCCCAACATGGAGGTTTGGACACCGTTGTCCAATGTGATGTACGAGGCAGGGGCCTCGAGGGAGAGCCACCTACGCGATCCACTCCACCGCCTCATGCACCGGATCGTCTCCACCTCCATCATGCAGCGGGAGGGAGGCGAGAAGGTGTCAGGGGACGACGTGACATTTTTGTGGGTCCTCCTCGACCCATCCAGGTTTCTCCACCTCCCTTTCGCCCTTGCGACCGCTCTCTCCACTCACACTACCGGCGCCTCCACCAGCAGTCCACTAGCCAGGGGGTATTTTATTACTCGCCTGGCCCGTTCCTATGGCATCCTTACTGCTCCCGTGGCAGCTTCTTTGACTGCTCTGCCTCCATCGCGCACTACAGCACGCACGTTGGAGAGGATGCGACTCATTGAGCTGCAGCGCCCGGGGCAGTACATCCGGGCACCGACCGAGCCTTCTGAGGCACCTCAGCCCGCGTACGCCCAGCCCGGCAGGAGACGCCGGAGGCCAGAGCCGCCAGCACCAGAGCCTGCACAGCCGCAGCCACAGCAGGATGACTCACCAGCCCTCCGCCGGCTGGAGGCCAGAGTCACGAGGATCGAGGATCAGCTCTCAAGGACCCAGGACCAGCTCGAGTGGATCGGGGAGGTACTTATACAGATCGCATCAGCCCAGGGCAGACACCCCCGACCATTCCCAGCCAGGTCCCACGATCACGAGGCTGGACCCTCCAGGCCACCGGGTGGTGATTGATGTTTCTTTTTCTTTCTTTCTTTCTTTTTATTTTTCTTGGGATATATGTATAAACTTATGACACATCTATCTGTATATTATTATTTTTTTTCTGTCATGTGTGTTTTAATTTATTTGTTAAGTAATGCATGATATACCAAATTGAGAGGGAGTTGTCTCAGACAAGTGTGGGGTCACCGTGCCCCCTCCACTTGTCTTGACCACCGGCGTGTCCTACTGTAGCGCTACAACTCCAGCATATGAATCGAGGATCTTTTTGTACGCATTATACCTGTGATATGAAGCACCAAGCAGTCCATCGTCCAAAAAGGGGTACTCTTTCTCCCTTGCTTTGAAATAATTTTTGTACAACGGGGACGTTGTACGGTTTTAAGTGTGGGGTGTGGACGGTCGAAAGAGATATTTTTGAAATTTTTGCAGAACTGATCAATTTTTCAATTTTTAGCAATATTTTTCAAAATCTTTAATGAATTGCAATTTTGAAATGAATGGATCGTGATTGTGATAGCATCAGTATTTTTCAAGAAATATTGTTTAGTTGTGATCATGCTATTAGTTAGTCAAATAAGTTGAGTTTTACGAGTTTAGAAGATTGAGCCGTTTTAGGATTGGAATTTAGGAAGGAAAAGTCAATCTGTGGCCTTTGTTGTTCGAGCCGGTAAGTCTAAAATGGGTGGGCCTTATGCACCTTACCACCTAAGATCGTCTGGTCTGGGATGGTATTTCTGAAAGCTCGCTACACGGACAACATCGAAAGTCATGGACGATTCCTTAATGGCCTTTAGAATCTGAACGAGTAAGTACACTATATTGTGGACAGAAAGTTTGTAATCAAGGGTTCTTTAGAAAGCCATGAATTCCAAAGAACAACTCAATTATGTTTTCACAAACTATTCCATTCTAACTCGAAGAGCAATAAGCTTTGAAACTAAACACATTCAAAAACTGTTCGATTCTCTATTATAATTTGTTAAAAACTCTCTTGCTTGGGGACAAGCAAGGCACAAGTGTGGGGTGTTTGACAACGCCTAGTGATATCAAGTATTTTAGGCGTTGTTGAGCCCTGTTCTTGGTCAAATTATATCAAATATGCATGGGTATTCTCACTTTTCGTGTCAGGACTTGTCTGGAGAAAAAGAACAGAAACAGGGACTAAAAGTGTACAAAAAGGAAAAAGTATGGATAGAATGAAAAATCAAGAGAAGACGTACGCGCGCCGCGGATTTATCTCCTGCGCGACGCGGATGTAAGGCGGTGGAACACATTTGAATGACGAAAAAACAGGGAACGGATAAGTACGCGCGCCGCGGATTTCACATTTGCGCGGCGCGGTCACGGGAAATTTGCAACTATAAATAGAGGCATTTCCAGCCGAAAACCCTAGCAAATGCCTGGTGTAAACATCGACCTAGAAGCTCTTTGACTCGAGGATTCCATTTCAGAAGCTATAATTTGGTATTTTTCATGTTTTAGATTTTATTTCATTTTAGTTAAACATTTGTAAGCTTTGAGTTGAATCTTTGGGTGTGACAACCATTGAATTCTAGCTTAAGGTTCTGTTTTTAGTAGTTTTGGTTACTGATTTGATGTTTGGATATTGGTTTGAGTGAATGAAATCATTCGGTTACCTTAAATATTGATTTTTCGGTATTTCGGATGCTTGTTGGAGTTTTGATTGTTTGATTGTGATTGGATTTTGTTTGTGGCTTGGTTAGGACGGTTTTCCCTTGCTGAAAACAGTAGCTAACTTAGTTATATTGAACATTAAATCTTGGCTATTAACTGTCTCATAGAACTGTTAGTTATTAGCTAGTTTATGTTGTGCTTGGTTTTGCTAGTTTGAATGCCTTCAATTGCTCCTGATTCAGAGATGTACTTCTGAGTTCAGAAAGTAACTAGGTTATTTGGACATAGCTAAGCTTGGCTTGGGTGTTGAATATTGCCTTGAGGTAGAAAGATAGAAATTAGTTCCTCCGACTATAGCCGTGACACTATCAGTTGGTAATCTCTCATCTAGGCTAACCACGTAGCTCCTGTGGATCGACCCTGACTCCACTATACTAGTGAATGTTAGGTTATTTCTTATTTTTGACCGCATGACGACCTCTGCGTATACGTCACCTCACTATCCTCCTCCTCACTTTCCTCTTCCACCTCTTCATTCTTGTTAAACTCTCCTAAGCCAAACTTTCCTTCTTCCTGTTCGCATTCCTCCCGAAATCGTATCTTCTCTGAACTCCAGTAACAAATAGCTGGATGTTTACGTGGTACATTCACTTGATCAAACTTCAAACTATCCACATATAATAACTGCAAAAATTGTGTATACATTTTCAAAACACATAATCATAAGGTGAAATACATACATAAAAAATATATTATCAAATACATTCATATATGATTTATCATCATATTCATATATGAATAAACACTGATAATTCATGTATGAACAAAGCAAAAAATAAATTTCTAAAAAAAATATACTTACAACAAGATACGCTGTTGGTCCAAAAAAGTAACATGTATCTTTGAAGGGTGTGTATACGATCTTCGTTCTAATTAAACAATCAACAATGTAGTTGCACCAATCAATTTCACTTACATCTGTGTCTTTTTGTATACGGTGCAACGGTGACACATTGCACCTTCCCATGGCAGTAGACTCACAGAATGTATTTATAAAAAGTACAATGAAATTCAAAATGAAATTAAAATCAGCAACTGTTGTCCTAACAATTGCATTCTTGATATGTTTCAATCTCATCACCTCCCCCTTCTTGAATTGTTTTATCCATTCAAACATACAACCTCTTTCATCATCCTCCTCTATGTATTCCAAGTCTGCAAGAAGAAAACCACCCATAGGAACTCCAAACATATCATGTACAGATTGAGTATTTACATTAATATAACCATTTTCAACCTTCACTTTCATCTTATCCAAATCAAAATTCTGTAAAACATAAAACCCAATTTTCAAAGAAACATCAGTCATCTTCATTTTGAGCAAACTACCAAAACCTATCTTCCTCACACACTCCTTCTGTTCTCGACTCAAACCTTGTATCACCGCAAACATTGACTCTGGTGAACATCTATTTTTCATTGAATAAAAATGTCTTTGAGCAGGAACATTTTTACTCTTATGTTTCTTTGACGGTCAAATAAACATATCTTCATCAACCAATAAACGCTTTTTTGATTTCTTTTTCTTTTCTTCTTTTTCAATTCTAATCTTCTTTAATTCCTTTGAATTAACAGGTGAACTTTCTTCTTGACGTTTCTTTGCAGACCTTGTCAACCTTTCTTCAGAAGATATAATTACAACCTTCTCAAATTTTTTTGATTTTCCCTTGGGTTTCACTGATATACAATATAATCTAATGTTATTCATATCTGAATAAATTACATATACTAAATATATATAACACAAAAATCATTTATGAATTGAATGATTTTCCCTTTGGTTTCACTGTTTATTCATGTATGAATAATTATATATGAACAACATGTAAGAATACATATTATTCATACTGGATATTCATATATGAATAATCATATATGTTAAGTGTTTAATACTTATTTGTTCATGTATGAATTGAATAATTATATATATGAAAAACAAACTATTAAAAACTTAGCATATATCCAGACCAACCTATTTCCCTTGTGTTTTTCATTGGTGATTCTTTCCAAAATTGTGATAAGGTTCAATCTCTTGATTAGTATAAAACATACAAGAATGTCTCAACTAACACTCTCACTTCACTAGAACCATATTTCTCCTCTTCATTAGATTAATTAAATATTGATCTTGAAATTCATTATATTTGCAAGATATTTCAAGATAGTAATCAGCCTCTGCTATAATAACAGAAACATGATTTTCTTGAAAGTCATGTAGCAACTATCATGCAATTCAATATCAAATGAATATATTGAAGACGAGTAATCTAGTTCCAGTGAAAGTAAGAGTGATAGCTCAGACAATCTTGTATGCTTTTATACCAAACAAGAGATTTAACCAAATCACAAAAATTGAAAGAATCACCAATAAAAAACACAAGGGAAATAGTTTGGACTGGATGTATGTTAATTTTTTAATATGTGTTTCTTCATATAAATATTTATACATGAACAACATGTATGAATACATATTATTCATAATGGATATTCATATATGAATAATCATATATATGTTAAGTGTTTACTACTTATTTATTCATGTATGATCAATTATATATGAAAAAACAAAGTATTATAAACTTAGCATACATCTAGACAAACATATTTCCCTTATTTTTTAATGGTAATTATTTCCAAAATTGTGAATTTTATACTTAACAAGGGAAAATAATTGGTCTGGATGTATGTTAATTTTCTAATACTTGTTTGTTCACATAATTATTCATATATGAATATCATGTATCAATACATGTTACACATATGTATGAATAAAAATATCATTCATATATAAATAAACACAAGGGAAATGTTTATTCATATATTTCATTTGAATTAATCATATATGAATATTTATTTATGAATAAAATGTTGATTCATATATGAATAAACAGTTATTCATACATACAAATATAGAATAACTTCTGTATATGGTTATTTCTTTTCAATGAATCATATATGTCATACCTTTATCATGTTTTCGTTTGGATCTAGTTTCTTGCACTTCAATAGAATCATCTTCATCCTCAACTCGCTTATCCTTGGCTTTTCCTGTGATGAATAACATCTCATATATGATTATTCTCTCTATATATAATAACTTGTGCATATGATTACTTCTTTTGAATGAATCATATATGAATAAACATGACAAAAAAACAAGCTTTATATTTACCTTTATCATGTTTTTGCTTAGATCTAGTTTCTTGCACTTCAACAGAGTCATCTTCACCTTCAACTCGATTATCATTAGATTTTCCTATAGTAAATGACATGAGAGTATTATCATTAGATTTTCCTGTAATAATTTATATCAATGTTCACATGTATAACAATAATCAAAGTATGAGAGTAATTATGTACTTATGTGTGAACATCAATTCAATCAACATTATTCATATATGAATGTTCATATATAATTTATATATATGAATATCTATCTATTAATAAAATGTTGATTCATGTATGAATAAACAGTTATCTATACATAGATGCATCTTCACATCTGAATACACGTTTATTCATATATGATTATCTCTGTAATAAAAAAACAAAACATACAGATACCTTTCTTTCTTCTAGAATACGATTTACTGAAATCCTTTCCTGAAAGTGTACAAAAACACAAATCACGAATGAATACACAAATCGAGAATACACAAACAAACCTTAAAAACCATTAAAATGGATTCAAATACACAAAAACCCTTGAAAATGTAAAAAAAAAACATAAACTGAACTCAAACCCTAAATAATACTTCAAAATCAACTCCTTCCAAAACGAAAATATAAAACCACCACAAATACTGTAAGAAAAACAATTTTAAATACAATCGTGCTAACCTTTATCATCGCGAACAGAAGAACTTCTCGTAACTACTCCTTTTTCTGTTGACATCGTTTGAAATCACCACGAAAGTAGCAAAATGCAGAGAGAAAATGTTAGGGTTTCTTCAAAATAAATGAACGATTCGAAGTAATTGGTCGAAATTCATATGCAAAACGGTGATCATATGCACTCATAGTCTGCAACTCGATATCCGTTCTGATTTGATGTACATGTAAAATGCCAATAATACCCTCGCGTCAGTTACTATATATCAATATTATTACAGATTTGCCACCGCCTTTTTTGAAATCCAATCCTTATTTGCAAAAATGCCACCGCCTTAATTTTTAATACAAAACCATTGGCTGAAATTAATTCTCACAATCTCAACCTAATATATATTCTCAATGGAACCTATATATATATATATATATATATATATATATATATATATATATATATATATATATATATATATATATATATATATATATATATATATATATATATATATATATATATATATATATATATATATATATATATATATATATATATATATATATATATGCAAAATAAAATGCTATATTATTGAATTTTTGTTTTTGTATACATCAAGACTTTTTGATTTGTTACTCCAAGTTAGCTTTGTTCTCGATGTTTATACATTTACTTCTTAATAATATATATTTTTTTATAATTTGGTTATTTTGAGCATACGTTTTTTATACGTATATTTATATATGTTTTTATATACATATTTTATACATGTATTTATATGTTTTTAAATATGTTTTTTTAATACCTTTCTTCTATATACTTTTTATATACGTATTTTATATATATTTACATTTTTGTATGTATTTATCTACGTTTTTAACACATTTTAAAATACGTTTTTTTATATACCGTTAAATCTATATATTTTTCTAGACGTATTATATATATATATATATATATATATATATATATATATATATATATATATATATATATATATATATATATATATCTATACGTGTTTTTAATACGTTTTTATATATGTATTTGGAATATATGACGAGAAAATAGCTACTAATTCGTTTATACCTGTTACCCAACTCTTACAAGCATAACATATAACTATAAATTCACCAAAATTCCAAGCAAAATCATAGTATATACGTTTTTTATATACGTATTTGAAAACATATATTTCAAAACGTATGTATGTATAAAATATGTGTAAAAATGTATAGAAAAATTATATTAAAAAATGTATATAAAAACATATTCAAAAACACATATAAAAACATATATATGTATAAAATACGTATATAAAAACGTATATATATATATATATATATATATATATATATATATATATATATATATATATATATATATATATATATATATATAACAAAATTATCCAAAAATGTACATGTATAAAAAAGTCTTATTACTTTGGGTATGTTTATGAAAAAGTCCTATTATTTTGTATAAAAAATCAACATTGAGATTTTTTCATAAACTGACCAAAAATAGTTGGACTTTACTAAAAAATTTCCAATCTAGGAAACTCGGTAAATCGGATAAAAGGGCTAAAACGAATATGTTAGCCGGTATTGTGTCCTTTTTTGTAAAAAAAATTAATTTTGAAACTTTTTCATAAAGTAGCCCAAAATAATGGGACTTTATTGTAGATTTTCTTATAAAAATGTATAGAAAAATTAATTAAAAACATATCTAAAACGTATAAATACATATATAAAATATGTATATAAAAATATATATATATAAAATAAACGTATACCCAAAATAACCGAATTGTAAAGAAAAATCTTATTAAGGACTAAATTTGTACAAATCGAGAACAATGCTACCCTATCAAAATACCTTATAACAATGTAACCTAGAGTAGCAGGTCAAAAGGACTTGGTGTGTACAAAAACAAAAGTTCAATGATGTATTTTGCAAAAAAAAAAAAAAGAAAAAAAAAAGACTGAATATACATATAACATTACTATATAATGAATTACGAGCAGATTTCTAGAAGCCAATGACTTCCAGCCTAGCTGGTTCGAGGCACCCGGATTATATACCCATGTGGGTAGAGGTCTGGGGTTCAATCCCCATCCAATGCACATGTTGGGGATTTTCCTGGTTCAGGTGATGCAGGGTGGAGGGGAAAAGCTCGTGGCTTCGGGCCGCCGGCTAATGCCGACCCGGATTACCACGACTGAGTACGCTCAAGGTGTATTGTTCGCCGGTTCCAAAAAAAAAAAAACAGATTTCTAGAACATTTTGGGTTTAGGGGATTTTTCGGGTTTAAAGAAGGATGGGTTCTTTTTAACCAATCACGTTCCACCACTTTTCGGTTATATTCTTCGCACAGGTGTCGTTTTCCTTTTGACGTGTTCCTCAACCTCTTCAACCTCTCTTTTATCTACCTTCATCTCCATCTTTTCCCGTAGGAAATAGATCATGCTTCCCTCTTCCTAAAGAAACCCATCTTTTTCTCTGTCGACACCTGCTAGCCTCATCGTTTACCTGGTTCCATGTTATTTGCGATGATAACAGTCATGTTATTTGTTTGTAAGATTCAAAGATTCTTTTCAAAGTTACAGTTTATGAGGTTTCTTTTGGTTGCGTCGATCGCACCTCTTGGGTATCAATTTCATACTCTTAAGGTAACTTCGGAAGCTTCTCCGTCGTGCTTCGACCAATTCCTCTTCTTCTCACGGTCGTCTTTTCTTTCATGTCCAATACTTATATCAATCATTTGACTGTTATATGTATATATATGATTTGATACAGTTTATCATGTATGTATCTCTGTGTGGAGCGGTACCCCTACATCTTGATAATTTCTAGGGCGTTATGATCTTTTAACTGATCGGTTCAAGAATATAGTCAAATTTGTGACTGATCACGATTCAGAAAGTCCGATTCATTCGGTCTAACTTTTTAAGTGCATATTTTTATTTCTTAATGCAGTGATGATGCAGAACTGAAGTTTGTTCAGCGAAATTTTACTGAGATCGTAGTTGTACGTCATGGTGAGACGGAGTGGAAAGCCGAGAAAAGAATCCAGGTTTGATTTGACTTCTAACTTGGATGTAATTATTGGAGTACACTAGCATCTTCTATACATTATAAGCATCCATTTATAGCAATGGGTCTCTCGGACTTAAGATTGTGGGTTTTTTCTTGCACGGGTTAGTCCATTAGGATGGCTTGATTTTGCGATTGTATTAGTACTCCACCTGTCAAGAGAAGCTTTGTCCTCAAGGGCAAATACGTAATGAAGTCCATTACAATATCTTCCCAAACTCAGTGGTGAATCAGTAAAGGTTAGAGTATCCCAAACGTCTTTTGTATCAAATATATTTTTATTGGCAAACCATGTAGTGATGCACAAATGGTTTCTCATCTTTGTGCATGTCAGGTCAGATAGAGTGATAGACGAAGTTGAAAGTCGATTGAGGGTGTTTTTATAATTCTTGAATAGTCCCCAAGTGGCAATGCATGAAAAAAAATATTATAATGTGTTACATGGAAATACAAATATTCTTCTAGAATATAGGAATTACCGAATTAGTTTAGAACTGAACTTAATATTTTATCATGTCGATAGAATTTGGAGTATTTGTTGTTTATTTTAGTTTTTTAATTTGTTATCTTTTATGTTGACTTATATTGTATATAATTAATAGGTGTGAGTAATTACAAAATTAGACGGTGTGGATGTAGTGTTACAGGCTGTGGCTATGTACAAGTCGAGGGATCCAAGGAGTTTAGATGAAGAGGAGATGGTTGAGAATCTCTTTGATTGTTTATGTTGTTTGTTGATGCCATTGGAGAACAAGGAAAGGTTTTTGAAGGCTGAAGGAGTTGAATTGATGATTATTATCATGAATCAGAAGAAATTGTGTAATGGTTCGGCTATCAAGGCTCTTGATTTTGCAATGACGAATTATCCACCTGCTTGTGGACGCTTTGTGGATGTAATGGGGCAAAACTGATTTCCCTGCTTTCATGGGTAAGGCAAGTTCATAATCCTTTCTGTTTGATTTTGTTTCAATGCTTTATCATTCTGCAACTACCAAACCTTCTATTTTGCTATAATTTCTATAATTTTTTTACTTCAGATTCCAACAACCAAAAACAAGAAGATATCTAAAGAAGTATTGGAGGCACGGCTTATATCATTGGTTGCATCACTTTTTGGTAAGAAGGCAAGTGAACTTTAATAATCTTGTATGTTCATTTTTTGAGTTTTAGTTATATATTTACTTCGAGTCACTGGTTTTCTAAAAAAAAATACAGATCTGTGGTGCGTATTTCCAAATCCGGTGTGTAGAGGATCTTCAATGGCGCATAGAGTGGACTTAGTGAGGCTTAGGATGATGAAACCGTACCTTCTCACTTTCTTGCCGGCTTGACTTCTTGACTTAGAGATTTCACGTGCCAATCGTTGATGAAAAAAAGAGTCATCAGAATCTAAGATAAAGAGGTCTTCTGGTATTTCAATAAGCAACAACTTCACACAAGTGGAAGGTCGGGTACTTGAGGCTCCAAATGTATTTTTCTCTAATAATTTTTATATTTTAATATTTGGTTGTGCTTATATTTTTTTTATCATGTCACAACTGAAAGTTGGTAATGGTGAAGCAGTATGTCTAATTGTTAGTTTCCTAAATCGCAGGAACTATATTGCCCTTATTCAAGAGAATGTCAGGAGTGGGATTAAGTGTTTTCGGGATTACATGAGTCGCCATCTGCCCATCTTATGATTTTTTCTCCAATCTTCCAATCAGTCGTATATATTTATATGACCTCGTGCAGTGATTTGGTTAGTCAAGTTGAATATATATATATAAGTTGACATTGTTATATTCACATTCTTAATTATCCTTTGTATTTTTCAATGACAGCCACGTCAATTGTTATCATCATTGGTTGATGTTGATCAACAACTACTTGAAGTAAAATCACGAATTGAGAATGCTTCCTTCACGAACAATGATTCAGAACTCTAAGCCCCTAATTATCGGAATATTTCGATTACCCGTATTACATCTATTCAAATACCTTTGCTTTTGATTAATTTACGGCCTGTTTTCTTATGACTTAATGGTTTAAGCATTTTATGTGGACAACTTAACATGACTGTTTTTTACTCAATCTAGACGAAATGACTTAATGGGTTAAGACAAAAAACTTGGCTTAATATATTATGTAACATTCGTGTTTTGGGCCTAGGAGTTTTGGGCTTAAACCGACAAATAAAACTTATTTTGTAAATAAAGAAAACAAATGAATAAATAAATTTAATACTCCGTTATATTTTATATTGCGAATAAAGAGCCAAATATAGTTTTAAAATCAAATTGTAACCAAATGTGAGAAATTTTGTCATAAGGACTAAAAGTGTCAATTTGGCCAAACTTACCCTAA
Organism: Cichorium intybus; assembly: GCA_023525715.1. Taxonomy (NCBI): domain Eukaryota; kingdom Viridiplantae; phylum Streptophyta; class Magnoliopsida; order Asterales; family Asteraceae; genus Cichorium; species Cichorium intybus. Next base: position 156,753,359 of record CM042010.1, on the reverse strand, counting down.
GTAGAGTTTACTAGTCATGGATTTGGAAAATTAGAAGATATTATGAAGGAATTGATGTGGAGTTTAAATTAAGTCAAATAATTCCTTGAATTAATATTAAGGACCTAAATTGTGAAGAATTTTAGTGTAAGGGACCATTTGTGTCAAATTGGGAAACTAAGGGCTAGTGTTGACCTAGACGACTCAAGTGAAATAAATAATTGTATTTGGGGCATAAGTGTGAATTTAGAGACTTCTAGCTAGAATAATGGACTTTGTGGGTGTTTGGTGAAGGAAGACCAAACTCTAGGGACCCTTCTTGCCAAGTCTTGAAGTATGTAAGGTTTTGATGAGGGTCTTCCCCATTTCAGCTCATATTCACGAAATTAGAGAGAGGAAGAGAGGAGAATGGTGATTCCCATGGATTCCAAGAGGATTAGAAGCTTGTTCTTGAAGATTGATCATATACTTGAAGTTCCTAGTCAGTCAAAGGTATAAACCCTTCCTCTTTTAGCTTGCAAACCCGTTTTTGGGGTAGGTTCTATGTCAAGTCCGAAAATGGTAGCTTGGGGGAGGAAATTCTAGGATCCCAAGTGTTAGTTTATGATTCTAGTTCATGTTTTGATCAACATCCAATTCATGGATGCTCTGGATCTAATTATTTGATTGATTTGGGTGTTATGAACCCTAGAATTTGGAGATTTGATTAATAGAGGAGGAATATTGAAATTGATGGATAATTATGGTGGTTTTGGATGAGGGGATTCATTTCTAATGATTCCCTAAGGATTCCAACATTTGATTTGTAGTCTCAAACCTTGAATCACTAGAAAATGAGAATTTGGTGTTGAAATGGGTTTTATTCATAGATTTGATGATTGGATCTCTTGTTTTATGGATGAAGGAATTTGTTGCATCAATTTGGATGTATAAGTGGAGTGAGGATCATTTCCTAATGATTCCATGGAATGAAGAAGGAATCTCCACTTGTAATCACCAATTGTAGGAATGGAATTGGGTATTCCATGGTTTAAGCTTATAGAGAGAAGTTGTGATCATGGCATGTAATGGAATCATTTAAAATGATATTGGATAGTTTAATTGAGTCTAATGATGTATAATTTGAGTTGGAATAATGTCCTTTTGATGTCCATAAGGTTGAGAAAGTGTTAGAGCTTGATTCAGGTCAAAAAGGGGTGAAAAGGACCAAAAATCGGAGCTACAACAGGCTGTACACGACCCGTGCCAGTTCTGCACAACCCGTGTGAAGATTTTTGGACTTACTGGTCAATCCTACACGCCCCGTGTCAATTCTACATGACCCCGTGCAGATGGGTCTGGCCAGAATTTGCAGTTTTTACGTTTTGAGCCTTATGGTTTGGGCCTTGGGTCCTTGTTTTAATGCCAATCTTTGGGGATGTTTTAAATAAAATTTTCCTTATATTAGAGAGTCAAGGACTTCATTTTGAGATGATGAATGATGGTTCCTTTTTAGTTCAAAGAAGTAATTATAGTGCGACTTTTAGATGAATTGAAAATGATGCCTTCCATTCTTGTCTTATAGGAAGGAGATGTTTTGTTATGACTTGGAGGTGAGACTAGGGACTTGATCTAGCACTCAACTAAGAGGATGTGATGGATGAGATGATGTCTAGGAGCGCCTTCAAATGCTTCAACCTCGTGTGGAGTTAGTGTTGACTCGTCAGTTAACCTTGGGTGAGTTTACCGGGAGTACACATCCTTCCCACTATATTTTGTGTGCGTTATCAATTACTTTTCGTGCATGTTATTATGTGCAATGTGTTATATGATTACTACTTGTACATTGCATGAAAATGAGTTTCTAAATATGGTTTTAAATAAAGATGATAATGATGTCTTTAAAAGATGTTTTGTGCATCCTATTTGTGCATTGCATTGCATATAGGATGGGATTGACCGTGTGATACCTTGAGGACGAGTTTTACCCTTCTCAATCAAAGAGGGTGAGGAGTTATTATGAGTTTTACCCTTCTCTAAAATAAAGAGGGTGATGAGAGTTTGTTCCCGACAATAGGGAACCGCATGAGGGTGTTGCTAACCCTCATGGAACTAGTGTGATGGCCACTAGTTCTAGTTTAACCTATACGGGGATCGAATGATATGCTTTGTGCATGTCATTCGTGAACTTAGGTAGGTGCCATTGAGGTGAGTTGGACTTTTATGAGATGGACGTGGGTTTGGGATAGTTGCATCATGCATTGCATTTGCATATCATAACTATCTATTTTGAGTAAATCATTATGATGTTTTAAGTAACTTTTGAAGTGCGTTTAAAATCTATTTTTAGGGGTTTGTCCTGAGTGTGGTAGTTCACTACCCACTCAAAATGGGTCAACCTCGGGTAATCTCACTAGGCATTTCAATTGCCTAACTTATTTTGATGTGTACTCAGGTTGAGGAGTTTAGATGACTTAGAAGAGTTGGATGTTTAGAAGGCCACGGTTTGTGTGGTTCCATTTAAAGTTATGTAACGGTATTTAAATTGGAATAACCTCGCTATCTTATAAAACAAAGTGTTTTATCTAAAGTGGGACCAAATGATGTTTTCCGCAACTTAACTCGTAAACAAGTTTTTAATGAAATCCCTTATGATCTAAAATGATATTTAAATGTAAAGAAACTCTTTTGAAGCTTTTGAGGTTCTAAGTTTTGCACAAAAAGGGGATTTTTGAACAACGATGATAATATATTGGTTTTAAAAAGGTATTTAATGAAAAGCCTTAAGCGAGGGTGTTTCAATTTGGTATCAGAGCATGAGTTTAAGTGAACTAGGTACTATGAGTAGTGCTTAGACTTAAACTATGATGCTTTTAAGGATGTTTGACCTCTTAAGTAGTGGCCTTTAGAACTTAGTAGTAAGTGCTTGCTTGTGACTAAGGTTTTAACCATTTTATTTGTGAATTCGGTTTGGCATGAGGAATATTCTTGGCAAGAGGATTTTATGCATGAGGATTCTTATGTGGAAATGAAGTGCAACCTTGAAGGATCATGACTACATGGCGACATGAGGAAGAACTTTGTAAGAATGGCGACTGCTAAGGAATTGAGCTTCATGCTCACAAGCACTTTTGAAGAATAAAGGATGATCTTGGATGATGAAAGGATGACTTAAATGGGATGCAGCTCGAAGCGTAGCAAGGTTGATGAGGTGGTCTTGACTATGAGGAACCAACTAAGGGAATTGTGGTGACAGCTTGAAGCAAGCAAGGAGCATGAGGAGCAGAGTAGTACTTAAGTGAAAGAAAGGTAAGGATTTGGAGCCGTTAGGAAATTCTTTTTCGTGACCCTTCAACCTTTCTTCCTTACCCTTACCTTCTTTTGAGACCCATCCGACATCTTTGGGTGATCAAGCTGGGACCTTGCCTTAGCGCCTTAGCTCTAGAAGACTAAGTGTATGTAAGAGTAGCATGGTTGCGCCTTAATGTCTGAACTAGAGAAACCTTAATGTAAGATGCAAGAAAGACTTAGGTCATTAGGTTCTTTGGTAGTTAGCAATGGCTTAGTGACCAATGGAACCTTATGGGAATAGTGAGTTATTAATTTCTGTTAGGGTAAAAAGACATGGATGCATGATGAGACCAGAGGCCATAGAATCAAACCATTAATCACCTTCGGGGTGTGTGAAGTAGTGAATAACCTACCCTAACAAGAACTTAAGAATGACGTAAGGCTAATCTTTTCAAAAGTGTTGCTAAAAATTTGAGAAAAAATTTTATAAACAAATTGGACGAGAATATATCAAAAAAAATGCAAGACTTCTATAAAGTGAATGACAAAGGGGCCGTCATGAATCGGTAGTGGATACCCAGGAGTGATGATCTCTTGATATTTTGTTAATAAATTCGATGAAAATATGTTTCGAAATAAGTTTGAAACTTTATTGTTTTACATAAAGTGTGCAAATTCGAAGGGATATCTTCTTTTCACAAAGGTTTATTGAAATTTTCTCATAATGAACGGTTCCCTCAAAATATTTATCACAAAGTTGAGTGTTCAAATCTTTTGTAAAACAAAGGGTCGAGTTGAAAAAGAAAATAAAAAATTCAATTTGATAGTTGCATGTTTTAAAGAAGAGCAATTATTAAAAATAAAGTCGAGACAAGTAGTTCTTTGAAGTAACACAGTTTTACAAAGTAGAATTTATGGCACTTCAACTTTTATAAAGTTTTAAATTTAAGTAGAGGCAACTTTTGAGATTTTATTGAAAAATGAGTATTAAATTCTTTATCGGTAGGAATACCCGGGATTGATAATCTCTTTGGAATTTTATTAGTATTTTGATAGAACCACGTTTCAAAATGGATTTGGAAAAATTTATTGTTTTACATAAAGGATGCAAAATCTGAGTAATGCTTTTCATGAAGTCAAGTAAATTTTCAAAGAACGGTCTTTTCCAAACATTAACCACAAATCGGAATGTCCCAGGGTTTTGTAAGGACAACGAGTCGAAATTGGAGTCGGAATCGGTTTGGTTTATGGTTTCTTAGGTTTCCTTGGTTTGAAAATTATTATTGTCCAAACCAAATTCAAGGATATCGAGACTAAACAAAACACCGAAGTACAATCCGATATGGCTCGGTTTGAAACCGAGGAAACCAAATTTTAAGACTAAAAATAGAATATAATATTCTAATTTTTCCATCATAAAATATGAAGATTCGGAGTTTCAAACATTAAATATAAAATTCAAAAACCAAAACATTAAATACAAAGTTTTAAATATAAAATTAAACTGTGAAACGTAGGATGTAAAAGTCTACATTTGTTGCAACTTGTAATTGGCTTCACAATGTTTCCTCCATCTAAACATCAATAATGTTTCCAACGTCGGTTGTCGAATGTCTACAATATAAAAGTTAAAAGTCAATACATAAAATAAATTACAACTAACATAAGTAAAAGATAATATATGAAGAATATTTAGAAACAAAAGAACTAATGGTTACCAACTTACCATCCTCAAACTTCTCAAGATCTTCAATGTTTTCTTCCACATTGACCGCAACATTATTTGACTATATCCAATATTGACAACATATTAAGGATTGCACAATTTTTGTAGCTTCCGATTTTCATCAATGTAGTGAGTCGTGAGACAATGTAATTGATTCATTGCAAAGATGTCTAAATATCGGTTATGAAGCAAATCCTAAGAGCTGATTTTTTAGTTGTGCCTTAAGCTTCATTTTCTCATCAAGAAACAACTTATAACAATCTTTTATAGTTTTTATTGTTGGAATAACAAGCAAGGGTTGCACTATTTTCATGCATCTCTTAAAGCCTTCTTTTTCTATAAAATGGAAAGGAAGTTTATCTATTATTAAAATTTGAGCAATCGTTTTCCTAGATTTCATTTGACAAAACCTCCAAGCATGTAAACTAACTTCAGTTTCCCTAATTTCTTCATCTTTGATTGTATTAAAGGCCAAAGTATATTGACTTCTAACTTTATTTGCGAAATTAGATGCACACACACGTTTATATGGTTCTTTAATGTAGATGTACCACAAGTTTTAGATGCACAATTGTATTCCTTACCACAATAATTGCATCTACACTTTTTTCCATCATCGACGATTAACTCTGAAAAGTGATTCCATACGATGATCGTTTTAGATATTTTTTTTTCGTTTTCTAGTCATTTTATCAGTTTCTCCCGCATTGACACTTTGACTCTGCCTTGGTCCTGACATCACGTCAAGTTAAAAACCAAAACGATGTTTCAACTTCGGTTTTAAAGTATAGAAAAAAATAGGGTTTAAAACACCCTTGACCCCCAAGTGAAGGGGTAAACCGGTAACAAACGTACTCAACTGCCTAATCACTATCTATATGTCTTTTAATCAGCATCCATGTCACTCATATGTATCCTAGTCATCTATCAAGTCGATCGTTTTCCTAATTATGTCGAATTGTCCTCCTTATAGCATCAATTTTGCCCTAATTTCAAGAACAGTCGCTCTCGATAAAGCTAAAGGCGTCACCAGTCATTTTTCCACAAACGTTTGAATCGGTTTCTAACACAGTGATTTAATTGAGCATTTGTTTGAATCGGTTTCTAACATAGTGATTTATCTAACCATTTTTCCATAGGATGTAATTTCTGGCGATATTGAATCGGTGGAAGGAAGTTGTGGAAAGCGGGAAAATCCATAGATGATAACCAAGTTGGAACCTACTTGATCATACACATGACCTTGACATTCAAATGTAAATGGGTTTTCTAGAAGAATACTAACATGGATGGTAATACACAAAAGGTCGACTGGTAGCAAAGGGTTGCAATCATACTAAAGGAACCGATTAGGATAAAACCTTCACCGATGGCAATGATTAAATCTATTAGGATATAATTTCCACAACGACATTTTATGATTTTTGAAATATGGAAAATGGACGTAAAAATTGTTATCCTTAATGGAAAACTATTAGTGGATGTGTATATGGCATAAACAAAGGGTTTTATATAGTATGTATATCCAAAATCAAGTGTGTAAAGTTGTAACGTTAATTTATGGACTTAAAACAAGCATCTCGTAGTTAGAATTTTTGGTTCGATGAGAAAAACAAATAGTCTGTTATCTAAGAGTGAAGATGACCCACGGGTATATGTCAGAGTTAGTGGGAGTGCAATTATTTTCTATCTAATGTATGTTGATGACGTACGACTCATAGATAACATTGTCCTAATGTTGCAAATTGTGAAAACTTGTATTAGGAATTGTTTTGCTATAAGAGACATAGAAGAGACATATATGTTTTTGTGTTTAATGGAAATACAATGTCCCATATTTCACTCCTGAATGTATAATATTGACAAGTTTCCATGTCTCATTGTCATTATCTAATCCTGCAAGCATGTGGCCAGGAATAGGGTTAGCAGTGTCAAACTTGCTTTGAACAGTAATGGAAAATCTAGACATTTTTCTAATCTTGGGCATCTATTCTTTAGTGGGCATTTACATACCCATGAACTTGTAGCATTAATCGATAAAGATTGTACACCATTTGTAAATAGGGGTTTCTTTTTACAAAAAATGGATGAAATAGTTAATGTCTCACACAATATTTTCCCAATATATTGTTTTCATAGTAAATTCCATAAATCATCAACTATAGGGCTTTGTTTTATTAGTATAATCCACCCATCCTACCAGAAAATTTACTTAAGGAGTATTTGACTCTAAATATGCCGATATAGAGGAGTTCAGGCCCATTGCATTATTTGAATGGGGTTCCGACACAATGACCCATCGATAATATATTCACCAGCTTATTATCAAAAGGTTCTACTATATTTCTACTTGATTCCAAGTGTAAAAACTTCACAAATATATCGTTATAAATGAAAGTGTCTCCATTGGAGGAAACATAAAATTATACATTATTATTTTAACTCCAACAGAGGAAATACACCGAGTATAATATATGAGGGATCTGTCTTGACTTAGTCAATGCAAAGTAAACGTGATGTCTTTTATACTTTGACTTATACCATGGCAACTTTATCATCAAGTTCACTTTTAATACTGTGGGGACCATTTTATTAGAAAACTTGTGGGACGAGGGCAATTTTGTGAGTTATAAAAGATAAACTAGTTACTCGTAACATATACAAATATTTTGTAGATTCAATAAGTTGAAGGGATTATGTTGTCAATTACACAAAGTTTATAACATATCATCATTCCTCTTTCTCACTTGAACCCAACAACATTATAGAGATATTTAAATAAAGTGTTTAGGCGACTTCAAGTTAGTTGTAGATATAGAGATGGATTTTTAATGTTATTGAAGAAGAAAAGTTAGAATCGTCTTGTTTAAGCATTAAACTGTATAACTCTTCCTAGTTTTTCACCTAAGGTTCAAGATTGGGTTTGGGGATTTACTAAACTTTGAAATTCTTACTTATTTTTTATGTTCTAAATACAATTCTAGGTTAGTTTTAACCACCATTCTATCGGTCCATGTTCATTTTGATTTTGTATCACATGATTTCAACATTATATGTGGATTTGAGGGGTTATGAACCTTAGATTAATGGATCAATGACTTTAAGCTTATAATTACAGAGTGTTCATCAATTTGATGTGAACATATGTTTTCTAAATCTGAATGATAGTTTATAATGTTTAACCGGTTAAGTTACTTCCATGTGTTCATTAGTTGTTGTTTCAAGCATACGTAGAGATCATGATTTTCATAAACGGTATATACTTTACATGGTATATACCACTCACTAAATGTAATGTACTTTCATTAGTACAACATAACCTCCATTTCCTTATACCTTCACTTGAAATTACACATGTGCTCAATACAACATATTGTATATAACAATTAAATGTCATTACAATGATACCGTTGAAAGAACAATTCCATGATTGTGAATCACCCGTGGAAAACTAAATTATATTTACTAATACAAATTCATTAGTAATGACAGACTCCTTTGAGAATTTTACCATGATGGGTTTCCATAAACACTTATGATCAAGGAAAACTTTTATGCTTTCTACTGACTTTTTGACACAAAAATACAAAGATACTTGTCAAAAACATAGAAATCATACACTTTATCTTGACACGTTTGCTCGAGTTGAGCATGTTCATGTTGAATCACATACAATTTGATAGTATTATACTCATTTTTTGATTTTGTCGGTCCATGAAACCAAAATTTCAATTTATTAAGATGCATCACACAAGATTTAAAATTTCAAGATGCACTTAATCATTTGACTAAAAACACTTGAGTTTGTACGTAGAGGTGAGAAATATTGTCTTTAAATATTTTACTTGTTGAAATAGAGTATTTTGTGGTTGAAAAATTACTAACATCCACACCTCAAAAGCTACCAAATTTTTAACAAAACCATCAAAACTTTATTAAAAACCATCAAATGCAAAATCAAGTTATGCCCACATGAATTAACCATAGAAACACACCAACTTTCACTCAAACCCTAACTTCTTCTTCAATCTCATGCCTTACACTCCATGGTTTCTCAGCCGTTGCCTGTAAACCATCTAACGGCTCACATTCAAAATATTGCAAAGGCGCCGATCCGTGTGACGACTCAACTAACCAATTAGATATCAGAGTGAGATTATTTAAGTACGCAGCTATCTCAGCATAGTGTCATACCCGCGAATCTGACATTCGCTGATCTGTACTTGCCCGAACCCTAACCTAATCCGAGTTGAAATGGCAACGGAAGAACCAATAGTCGCGACAGAGACGAAGGGAACTTCTACGGCAAAAGGAAAGGCGACTAAGGCTAAGAAAGCTAAGAAATCTTCTGCTCCCAAGACGAAGAATGCTCCTCTGCATCCCCAGTACTTTGAGGTTTGAATAACATTTCGGTGTTTTAATTAGATTTTAGGTTCTTACTATTTGAGAAATTGAAGTATCAATCTGTTTATTTTTTTTCGTAACTTGGGTTTTCCAGATGATTAAGGACGCCATCGTTACGTTGAAGGAGAGGAACGGTTCGAGTGTGCAAGCAATTGCCAAGTTCATTGAAGAGAAATACAAGAATCTGCCTGCTAATTACAAGAAGCTATTGTTCACTAGATTGAAGAAGGAAACCGCCGCTGGTAAACTTGTGAAGGTCAAATATTCGTTCAAGCTACCGCCGAAAACACCTGCAACGGCTGATTCATCTGCACCGGCGAAGAAGTCGAAGACAGCTGCGAAGAAGCCCGAAGCAAAGCCAAAGCCAGCTGCTAAGAAAGCGCCGGCTAAGAAGAAGGCTGCCGCTGCCGCTCCAAAATCTAAAGTGCCAGCTAAGCCGAAAGCCAAAGCTCCGGCAGCTAAGTCGAAGGCAGCTCCGGCTCCGAAAGCTAAGCCAGCTGCTAAGGCAAAGGTAGCTCCGGCTCCTAAGGCTAAGTCGGCTGCTAAACCTAAAGCAGCTCCGGCGCCGAAGGCTAAACCGGCTGCAAAACCTAAAGCTGCTGCAAAGCCAAAAACTCCGACGAAACCAGCGGCCAAGTCAGCCAGGACATCGACCAGATCCACGCCGGGAAGAACCGCTGCGCCGAAGCCGGCTGTAAAGAAGACGTCAGCTAAGAAACCAGCTGCGCCGAAAAAGGCAGCGGCTGCTACAAAGAAGGGGAAGAAATGAACGAGTGTGCTAAAACATAGGGTCCAGTAGTGGAATTTCGTTCGTTTGTAGGATTGGTTATGTAAATTTTTTTAAAGGTAGTTCATGGGTGTATCGTGATTCTTTTCTCCAAACCTCATGAAAAGGTTTACAGTTTTCAATCTTAATGTATTGATTCTCTCGATCAATTTGACAGTCACAACGTTTGATTTATATAGTATGCATTTTAATTATTGTATTTAATTTTATAAGGCTTTTGTTGCTTATCTTGTTATATTCGATAATCAGAACCCCATTTGATTAAACTTGTGCGCTTAATCACAAGGATGTACATCATTTACTATAATACTTCATTGTTGAATATATATGAGTTGTTTAATACAATTTAATTAAAAATGTATGTTTCATTATGGATTTAAAAAATTCATTGTTCTTTCAAGTCTTCGGCTTTCTGAATGGAATACTTGAGCTCTTTCTGGATACTTAACCTTGAAGGTGACATAACAATGTCTTTCCAGACTGAACCACGCTCGTATGCTGGGTTCGGTTTTTTAAAGAGTTCGTATATCGAATCTGCCTTCTCGTTTAACGTTTCTATTTTCTTCAAGATCTTTATTTCATCTGGATCCACCAATAACGTCTTGTCTTTATCTTTCCATCCTATCAACTTTAGAAACATACTTTGGTTACAACTTACAAGACAAAACAAATGGTTCTATGTACATTGAACTCATGTGAGACTGATATCAATGAAATAAGAACAACTATTTTTTGTCTCAATAAAAAAAACTAACATTGAATTACAGATTTTACCTTGGGTGGCCCATCTAACGCGTTGGTTAGATATAGTCTTGCGTTGTCTACGAGTTGACAGTATGTCATGAACGCTTTGGCGAATCGCTTGTGTGATGTTAACTGTGACCGGACCCTCACAGCTCTTCGGCACATAATGGCTCTCCTGTTAATGTAAACAACAGAGTGAATTATATTTTTGGTTCCGGACCAGATGTTTGCAATTTTGGTCTTAATAAAATTTATGAGGTTTTATAACTTTTTTTTATTATTTTATTGTAAATCTTCCAAAAGAAAACTTTTTGAGACTAAAATTGCAAAAGTCGGCTAGACTCCGGGATCAAAAATGTAATTTATATAATCACAACTGTATTTGACTTGTTATTGTAGCTCAAATCAGCTTATTTTTAAGTAAACGTGTCGAAATTGAGATGTAACAAAAGAGTTGAATTGATTACCTTATGCCTCTTATAACAGCCAAATAAGGATCACAAACAACACCAACTAGTTCTATCCTATAAGGTCTTCTTTTCTTGTTACCATCAATTAACTCACTTTCTTCATCAAGTTGTTCCCAGTAGTTCTCGATAACGCTTCCATCCCTGTTCACCTTGTAACCAGGCCCCATACGGTAATGTTTGCGGTGTACATTTCTTGCCATTGTAATCGTCTGCACAACGAAAGGGACCCAAGATAGGGTTCCATCCATGATCACATCTCTACCTTCATTTAATGCTGTTACAAGGAGAGATGATGCTGCATCCGTAGATGATTGATGTACCTGTCATCTAACATCTATTTATTCCCTTTCTTGTCACCTAAATTTGTATGCAAGACACGACATGATAGAACAAGTTGTACTGCGTTTTGCGTGTATTAGACTAGACAATAACTAATGCCAATGAGACAAGAATTGCAACTTTTTTGTCCCACCAATTGGACCGAGACCGTTAATGAGACAAAAGTTGCCACTTATTTGTCCCACCTTTGGACTAAGACAGTATGTCCCCGGACAAAATTTGTAACTTTTTTGTCCCATCCATCCATTGGAACGAGATTGTAGTTGATGTTAATGTGACATAAATTGCAGCCTTTGTCCCACCTATTGGCTGAGACCGTAAAAGATGTCAATGAGATAAATTGTAAGTTTTTGTCTTATCCAAAAAGATGTGGCAAGAGATCGCTCTCGATCTCTTGTCTATGTAAAGGAGATGAATTCCCTCATTATCAAGTAACCTAGGAAAGCTTGTCCAGTCGAGTCTTACCCAGTGCAATACACACAACCTAGTAGAATAAATGTTCTTTTATTTTACCATGGAACATTTTCCGTTTTCGTAAAGATTTTTTTTTTTTTTTTTTTTTTTGTGGTGATAGAATGCTCCATGGTAAAATATTTACTAGAGAGAAAGAGAGAGGGGCATGCCAGCTCAGCTGTATGAAGCATGTCATGGTGGCCTCTAGAGCTAAGAGCTCTGTAAATGACGTCAGACTCTTTGAAGGCATCTGCTTCTATCACAACAGCATTTGCGGATGCTCCTGCCCAAAATGGCCTGTCCACATTCAACACCAACATCATAAAAACTCATAATACCTGCAAACTTTGACTTGATACATAAAGAATAAACTTTCACTAAGAACAACTTGACGAAGAATGCAAGAGGAAAACTTTATATACGTTTTCTCTCATTTATTTTTTTCTTCGATTTCCCAATCACGTCGTTATTTTCTCAAATATAATATTTAACGATAAAAAAGAAGAAAGAGAGCGTTACTCTTTAAGAAGGTCTTTAAGAACAGTGCTTTTTCCAGCTCCCATGCCACCACCCATGAATAGGAGAAGAGGACTACGATCTTTGTGTGCCATTGGAGCCATAACATCAGTACACTCTGAATCTTCTGTTGATACCAGGCCTATTGCCTTCATTTCCTCCACTAACGTCGTGAAAACTCTTGCTACTTTCAGGTTCTTTGTCACCCTTTCAAATCTTTGTTCCCTGTGTCCCATTTCAAAAAATTTAATATATATCAATATCGTTTATATTCGATTGAATGATTTGTGTACCTTGTGGCTTGCATGACTATGTTCTTGAGCTTCTTTTTGGGCTCGTGTGCATCAGGTCCCAACACCTGAAATTTCGTGAGGCGAAATTGTATAGATCATTCCGAATTGGAATTTCAATATATCATAGTCATGTTCGAAAAATTGTACCTGACTGATCATGAAAGAAGCATGGCTCCAATGAAAAGCAAAGTAGCTAAGAATACATCTCTCGAATTCCTCCACAAGTTTTATGAACAATGTATCTGCACGTGGATCGTCCGCGAAGAACGAATACATGTCTTCTTCACACCCTTCTTCTTTCCTGATGTAAGCGGAAGCTAATTTGCAGAGGTATGGACATTGTCGGTCATCACCAAAACCCATCTGCCGAGCTGAATTCATTCATGAAGACACATAAACACGAATTTCAAATACGCGAAACGATTTTGATTAATGCTCGATGGTTTCTATACCTACATAATGAGAGAATCTCTCGAGCTTTAATGGCTGGCGCTTCTTTGGGACACACTTCCATGGAATGATCTTGTTAATCCGAAACCTTCGTACACGAATGTGCATTGCAGCAGCGATGATCAAACCGATTGAAGATGCGAAGATGATTTGTGCATAGGTGGGTTTATTGTCGTCGTAAAGATATTCCAGATAAGGGAGGATGTTGGTTGATAAAAATTCTTTCAATTCCCACATAAATTCTTTCAATTCCCATGCAATTTCTTCAAATTTCTCCATGTTTGATTTAAAATTTTAGGTTCGAATTTGTGTTGCAAGAAGGTAATGAATGGGAGGAAAATTTTGGATCTGAAAGTTGCAGAAGAGATGAAATTGAGAGCGAGGAAGATGGAAGAGGGAAATTGGTTGATAGGGGAGTGAAAGTGTAAAATTAAATTAAATTTTATTGTGTGGCCAGAGGTTTTTAACTTTTTAGAAGTCTAATTCTAACAATAACAATATTTTATAGGGTCATCTTAAAAAAAACCCCTCATCATTAAACTATGATGTCCCATCAATTTGAGTTATATATATATATATATATATATATATATATATATATATATATATATATATATATATATATATATATATATATATATATATATATATATATATATATATATATAACTTTTTAGAAGTCTAATTATATATATATATATATATATATATATATATATATATATATATATATATATATATATATATATATATATATATATATATATATATATATATATATATATAATGATATTTTTTAATTATTTTGTTTTTTTTTGTAATTTGATAACTATTATTAATTGTTTTTATTTAATATAAATACTTATTTTGGTATTTATAATTTAAATTTTATTCTAACTTTTTGACGTTTAGTTCGAATACGTTTTCTAATTGTTTTTTTTAACGTTTTGTTTGTTGGTATCATTTAACATTGTAATTTAGTTTTTTTTTTCTAATTTTTGACATTTTGTTTGAATACATTGTTATATGTTTTGTTCGTTTATATCGGTGGAAAGTTATTAAATAATGTTGATTAGACTTATAAGTTTGCATTTTTTAATATTTGACGTTTTGTTTGAAACATTTTTATATGGTTTGTTCGTTTATATCGTTTATATGTTTTATTCGTTTCTAATTTTTGACGTTTTGTTTGAATATATTTTCTAATTTTTATAATTTTTTATGTATTAATTTTCTAATTTTCTAATTTTTGATGTTTTATATCGGTGGAAACCACAATTTCCATCATTTCTATCACTCATATAAAACGTAAGAAAATTAAAAAATTAGAAAATTAATACATAAAAAATTAGAAAAATTAGAAAATATATTCAAACAAAACGTAAAAAATTAGAAGCGAACAAAACATATAAACGATATAAACGAACAAAGTACAAACCATATAAAAATGTTTCTAAACAAAACGTCAAAAATTAGAAAATGCAAACTCATAAGTATAATCAATATTATTTAATAACTCTCCACCAATATAAACGAACAAAACATTTAACAATGTATTCAAACAAAACGTCAAAAATTAGAAAAGAAATACTAAATTACAACGTTAAATGATACCAACGAACAAAACATTAAAAAAACACATTAGAAAACATATTCGAACTAAACGTCAAAAATTTAGAATAATATTTAAATTATAAATACCAAAATAAGTATTTATATTAAATAAAAACAATTAATTATAGTTATAAAATTACAAAAAAACAAAATAATTAAAAAATATCATAATTAATATATATATATATATATATATATATATATATATATATATATATATATATATATATATATATATATATATATATATATATATATATTAAAAGAAACCCAAATTGATGAAACATCATCAATTAATGATGAGGGGTTTTTTTACCAATACCCTATTTTATATTTATAACAAGGAAAATCTGTATAACTAGTTACTGTTGCATGCAGGGTATCAAACGAGTCAAAACGAGCTTGAGTTCGACTCGACAACGTTAAGTTTGAATTTGATATGATAATTAGATGAGCCTTTCAAGCTCAAAATCTATCGGAAAGCTTGAAACATATAGCAATACTATATGAATTATGTTACATGCGCAAGTGCAAATACTTAAATAACTTGGATTATATATGAAAGAAATACATTAAAAAATAGTTAAATTTAAGTTCAACCAAATTTTTTTTATGCATACATAAATCTCTAGAATCTCAATAAGAAATTGAGCCGAATCCTTATAAGACCCAACCCCCGTTTTTTAACTCAAACTCAATCTATTGTGACTCTAATGAATCCAAACTTGAATATTTCTTTGAAAATTAGGCTTTATTTAGTTAAGGGTATTTGAATCTACTGTCTTATTTCAAGGCAATGTATCTTCTAGGTGGAACACAGAATTAGATGTAACACGTGTTTTAATAAAACTAGTTGGTAGCTATAATTTTTATTGTACGCAAAATTTCGAAAAAAGTAAGTGTTAACTTTTAAATATGTAAAATACTAAAATTACATAAAATAGAAAAACTAAAAGCTCAACAAATTTAAAAACTTCTGAAAGCTAATTGAAATATCTTTTTGATTAAAATAAAAAACTAAAAATTCATATACCACGATTGATTAGATTCTTTTTGTTTAAAATAAAAAACTTAAAGTTCTTATACTACGAAGTTTTTTATTTAATTTGAGTTTTTTTGATCAAGTTCCTAAAAGCTCTTAATTGTTGTGGCCCCAACATACACAATGGTGTGTAAGATAACCGATATAAAATGGCAACGTCTATAAGGAACAGAATTCATAGGATTCATCCATTAATTTTGAAGGCATTGTGTGATCGTTAAAAAAAAAAAAAAAAGGAAGGAACATAAATCAAACCTAGATAAAAGGAAAACTCAATCCATTTCAACTACACTATTTTTATTCAACTAACAAAATACATCTTTCATATATTAAAATTAATAGATAAATCATCCAAATATCATACCCTAAATTTTAAAAGCGGTCACACATCTGCCGGCCGTGTACATATTAAATTAGAACCTGTACCCTCTGCAGGGCTCGATGTGGATTTTACATAAGATAGAAACATATTTTATTTCTGTCTTGTAGGAACCACATTTTGTCCATCATACGCAAAGAAACAAATTTCTTTTCAACTGTTGTCCGGTAACGATCAAATTGTGCAGTTTAATTGTATTGTATCGCTATTAGATAGTCAAATCATTTTGATACGTGTAGACCTTAATAGGTTCGAAGATAAATATGACTTAAAAGTGAAGGAAAATGTAAATATATTATTTTTAAACAAACGGCACAACCATAAAGAAGCCTAGCCTAGCTGGGTGGATGCACCCGGGTTATATACCCATGTGGTGGGAGGTCTGGAGTTCGACTCCAACTAACCCCAATGTGGGGGATTTTCCCTGGGCGGCGAATAAATGAGGAGAAAGGCTTTGCACCATAGGTAATCGCAAACCGCCCTGGGTACAAGGCTGAGTAACCTCATGGTGTTAAAATTGCCGTTTCCAAAAAAAAAATAAAAATTCGGAGCGTGTTCTTGTCTGTTTGATTCGTCTACCCCAAATAAAGCAAATTTAATTTGCACTACTTTATATAATATTCACATAGTAGATGCTACATACAGAAAAAGCCTTGAACAAAATATCTTATACTCCCTAAAATACTACTAAGTTTTAACCAATATATACTCTGAACTAACAGACCATTAACACATCTTAAATGATCAATCAAAACTCACCTTATTTAAAAAATAAAACCAAAAATAATAACACTTAATATATTCAAATAGGCGCCGAACAAGTCGTTCTAAAATGCCCGGTTTGATTACACCGACTACAATGGACGACCCGCTTCACCCGCCCCCGATCCTCCGATCTCACCCTTCTCTTCCTTGGTCTCCCTGGCGGCCGGAGAGACTTGGGCGGGTTAATAACAATCTCCGCCACACTACCACCACCACTACCACCTTCCACCAGTGACATCTCACCCGTCATCTCCTTCCAAAGCGTTTTATCCGGTACCGGATGAATCGTTTGCGAATACGCCTTCCGATATGTCGCCACCGTGAAACAACTTTCGGTAAAACGGTGAACATTCTGGCGGCACGACAGCAGAGCCGCCACCGCGTGAGCACATGGTAACCCATACAACTGCCACCCCCGACACAAACAACACCGGTTCCTAATATCAACAATATTCGTCCCTTCATGCGATATAACTTCAAATTCCGCTTCATTTGCTCTTAAAACTTGATAAGTCCGGGCACGGTCAATCGCCTCCGAGACCCGTCTTTCCGCACTTGGAACCAAAATCGATGTCCACTGCATACTAGTTTCCCGTCTCTCATTAAACCAAGTCATCAACTGTCTCCGTATACATTCCATCATTTGAATTATCGGAAGCCCGGAAGCTTCTAGAATCCACGCGTTTAGCGACTCAACTATGTTAGCTGTCAAGTGCCCGAACCGCGTCCCTTCGAAATACGCAGTTGCCCATAACCTTGCGGGAATCCGTCGAATCCAATACGCCGATTCTTGAGAAATCTCTTCAATTTCAAGAATCTTCGATTCAAATTCCATGACGGTTAACGCGTTTGCGGCGTCCCATAAAAGGTTGACCAGCATCGTGTTGTTGAATTCCTTCCGGAAGCTTTCGCTTAAATGTCTCATACAAAACCCGTGAAAAGCGGTTGGAAAATTTGCCTCGACTCCATCGACTATACTCTTTTGTCTATCGGATAAAATCGTAAGCCTTGGCATATTTTCGGTATTTATCTCTAACAAATTATGTAACTCCGATAAAAACCACATCCAATTTTCGTTATTTTCTTCGTCAACAACCCCGAAAGCTAGCGGAAACAACGCCCCGTCACCATCAAAACCCGTCGCAAGAAGTAACGTCCCGAGGTACTTGCTTTTTAATACGGTTCGATCGAGCCCGAGTAACGGTCTACACGCGTTTAAAAACCCGTAAATCGAAGCTTGAAAAGAGATGAACAACCGTTGAAAACAATTATCGTTAGGGTTTACATAAACCGAAGCGATGCTCTCGGGATTTGTGCGTCTAATTTGGTCGCAATATTGAGGGAGAAAACGGTAATCTTCCTCGAAAGAACCCCGTAAAGCCGCCATGATTCGTTCTTTACCTCTCCATGCTTGCTTGTAAGATAAAGTAATCCCGTGAACACGATGAATTTCTTCTAGAATCTCTTTCGGTTTACATTGCGGGTTTTCTTTTAATCGTTGTTCGACCGAATTCGCGACCCATTGGACCGAAGCTTGTTGGTGACCGAGGTGCGCGATTCCACCACACGTGTGTTCGGAATGGATGGTGCGGATTGTAAAAGTGGGCACCCCGGGCAGCTTGGCAGCGTGGATTCTCCACGGGCAGCCTTCGCTCGCACACTTGGCGGTGAACCGTGTTTTGTCGGATTTCACGGTTTGGATCTCGAAGTGGAGCGCGATTGCAGTGTGTCTTAATGCCCTTCGACAGCTTGTAACATCGGGAAATTCTTGACCCACCATGAGTTCATAGTTTGGTGATGGAGCTAATGTTCGGGTTTGAATCACGGGTGTTGTGACCACGAGATCTGGGTGCTGAACCGATAATGGAACCACACCCATTTGCGGGTGCACCACGAGGTCTAGGTTTTCGTCTAGCTCGTGGTTCACTAAGCCATGGTTATCAGATAAAACTAATTGGGAATCATGGTTTTTGGCTGTTTCTTGATTGATGTGATCATCGAGATTATCACCACCCTCTTCATTGTCTCGGTCATATCTGTTGTCATGATGATTGACATCATCGAATTCGGTTGGATCTCCATGGTTTTGTTGATGTGGTATGGCTGTCATGTAATCATGATCTGAATGAATATCTTGATTACCATTTTCGTGCTTTTGGGGAAGCGCTAATTGCATGTTGTGATTCTGTCCGACAACTAGATTCTGATTGTGTCTTAATCCGATTTGTTGGTTTTGAACCAGTGATATATTTGGTCTTGGCCCGATGATCATCTCGTGGTTTTCCATGGTTATTACCCGTGATAGCTTCAAAAGAATTCTCGGATCCACAAGATTAGAAACATCAAATAGTCTGTTCCAAGAAAATTTCACAATCAAAATCTTTCATTATCACAATAAACGACATTGATTTGTCAAATGCATAAGGAACTACATTAATTAGAATACGTAGTTATGGGGGTGTTTGGGTGTGCGATCTAAGCAGTATCAGGATTTCAAGTCACAATGATTAGTTTAGAGTGTTCGGATAAATTTTGATTCTGATTTTCGGATTGTTTAAGTCAAAATAATCTAAGAAAAAACTTGTAAGAAGCCGAGATACAGATTATTGACATAATCACATAACTTAAAATAAGTGGCTATCCTTGTTTGGTTCTTCAAGTTGCAACTGCAGAATCGCACATTCGAACACCCCTCGACTTCCAGAAACTTAACAGAAAGGAATTATGCCCTCAATTCCAGAAAAAGAGACTTACTACCCAGATGTCAATCAATCAGATTACTTTCTAGTTCACTAATTAATATGGATTTTGAAAAGTTTCACGAAAGAAACAGATAGATGGATTAAACTCACTACATATATGATCATAACAATTTTGCACCAACACTCAATCTATGGCAACGGCGAGAACGTAATTTAGATCTAAAGAACAACGTTACGTGAAAAAGCAACAACCCAACCAAAACACACGAATACGGCGAATAACAAACAGTTGGAAGGCCTACCAAAATCCCAACGGATCCCGCGATAAGAAATACCAAATTCTGGGAAGAATTGGTTGTTCCCAGAACAAAAGGCTAAAGGAACCTGCAAAAGACATACAGATCGTGAGAAGACAGGCATAATTTGAAGAGTGTAAACGAATAATCAAATTATTAGGGTGTGAATGTTTGAAATTGGAGTGGGTGTAAAAGGGGATGGATGGGAATTGAATTTGGCGGGGGAGTGAGAGGTGAAATACCTGAAAGAGGGCTGAGGGAACGGCAGAGAAAAAGGGCAAAGAAGGGCACAATTGGGGAACGAAGAATGAGAGGGGTATCGTATCGATCTAAAATATTAGGGTTTTTTCTCTTCCAACAAGAGGGCAATTAGGTCATCCCCAATCAAATCTTCTCTAACTTTTAATGTACTGTCCGTTTTACCCCCACCAGTCATTTAACCAAAGCTTTCAAGAATAATATTAACAAAAAAAAAAATCTATTCTTCATTATAATTAATGTTTGATTGATACGTAATTCAAAATTTTATTAAGATACTAGTTTATAACCCGTATAACATACGGATGATAATGAAATAAAGTATTATAATAAGAAAAGTATTTATTTTATATAGTTGGTAAAAAAATATTTATTGAATCATTTAATTTGATATATATAGAATTATGACGTAAAAACTAATGAGAGATAATATGAAGATGTACATGTTCGTTATAATGGTAATGAATTATGTAATTTAGAGAAGTTGTATGGTTACAAACTGATAAAAATAAACAAAATCGAAAATTGTGCAATGTTATTGTCTTTTAATTTATACAAAATTGATATAAATAAACAAAAAATTGGTTCAACATAAATTTTGAAAAACTTCTTTATATACAACATTGAAAGTTTTGTTTTTGATGCGATAATCTTTATCTAAGATTAGTAACTTTAAGCCTTCTTTACTCTTGACTCTGGATAACGCAACATACAATTAACCATGTGTGAAAACCGGTTCTTTAAGAAATAACTCAACTTTTGACAATGACTGTCCTAGACTTTTGTTTATCGTCATAGCAAAACAAACAGCCAGTGGAAATTGTCTTCTTTTGAATTTGAATGAAATCTTTTTATCAGAAGGGGTCAAAGAAAATCTAGAAATAAAAGTCCGATAACCAATATTACTTCCAGTTATGACAATAGCTTCAATGACACGATTACCCAATGAAAGCATCTGAAGCCTAGTTCTATTGCATAAGCCATTTTTCTGGTCAAAATCTCGTAGTAACATAACCGGAACACCTACCTTTAAATTTAACTTATGGTTTGGCAATCCTGATACTTTAAGCCCATTTAAAACATCAGGTGAGTATAGAGCCTCATTAAAATATTATTGAAGAAACTCTGATTGACAGAGACTATCTGAACTCAAATATTCTTTCTCTTCTCCTAGAAACAATGATAGTAAACGATCATTGATTTCTTGAACAACTTCATTTTTCGGTGCCAATATCGCTTTATCTTGAAAATAAGTTGGATTATTAAGGTTTTGAAGGAAAGAAGGATATACAAACTCAATTAATGAATCGATAGGATTAGATAATTGAGTAATGAGAAGGTCGTCGGGAATCTCGATGATTGCATCCCCATCATTGGAACCACCAACTTTTCCCTCTCCAATATCCAGTAACCAATTTGCAAACAAACTTGTTTGTTCAATAAGAGATGGGTCACTTGCAACAGTCAACCTCATGTTCTTTGTTAATTTAAAAACTTTGCATTTATCCCATATATATATATATATATATATATATATATATATATATATATATATATATATATATATATATATATATATATATATATATATATATATATATATATGAAGAACTTAATGAGGCGTTTACAATGTCGTGTCTACTGCCATTGGCAATAACTGGAAGAATTGTCTGAAATCTCCTTCAAAAACAACAACTTTTCCTCCAAATGTTAAATCTGAGTTGTTGACGTTATCACAAGTTAATATATCCCTTAATGTTCGGTCCAGAGCTTCTGGATATTCTTCGGACAAAATTGTTATCCGGAAACTTGCATTCAACTTCCGATATGGCTAATCTGTAATATTAATCTCATACAAATTTGTCAATAAAAAAACCTAATATATTGAATTTAGATTTTTTTTGAAAAATTTTAATTAGAGTTTTTTTATGAGAAATATAGGATCGAGGATATCATATTTAACTCATTAAATTTAGGGGAGTGATTTACGTATTATGACGTAATAGATAATGGATGAAGTGATTTAAAAAAAAAGTTAAAATGACATGATAACATCAAAAATATTTTAATACAATATCTTATGCTATTCAATAAACTGAGAACAACTGCATTATATCTATCTTTATATTATCTTTAATTTTTTAAATTTTTTCTTAAATTATGTGGGTTTAATAACCGGTGTGTTAAGTTAAAGGGACCACCACATGTCATTATAAAGTTCATCCTTTTGGCAAGTAACACAAAAAATAATAATAATAAACCGTGAAAGAATAAGGTCTCAAAATCGTTTTTTCTTTGTTTTTATTTATGAACTTTCTTTGGCTGCTTTTACAAAACAACTTTCCATTCGATCGCTTTATATAGAAACTAGGCGAATGCCCGCGCGTTGCGCAGGATAATTTTTTATTAGTTAGAATATAAACAAATGCATGTTATTCTTATACCAAATTAAAATACATATATATATATATATATATATATATATATATATATATATATATATATATATATATATATATATATATATATATATATATATATATATATATAGGGTCCCGTTCCGGTGAGGACTCTTTTTTCGGTGAGGACTCGTAAGGACACCTTAAAAAAATTTAAAAAAAATACAAATCATAAAATCAAGAATAGTACTATATCATGATCCAAAAAAAATTGGAAAAAAAAAATTTGGATCATGGAGAAACAGTAATGATACACAAAATTTTTTATTTTGTGGATCATTGTTTCATTATAAAAAAAAATAATGATCCACAAGTTTTTTTTCGAATTTTTTTTTCTCCAACATACTACTATGATCCATTTTATTACTTATATTTTTGTTTTATTTTTTTTTTCAATTTTTTTAAGGTGTCCTCACGAGTCCTCACTTTAAGAAGTGTCCTCACCGGATCGGTTATCTATATATATATATATATATATATATATATATATATATATATATATATATATATATATATATATATATATATATATATATATATATATATATATATATATATATATATATATATATATATATATATATATATATATATATATATATATATATATATATATATATATATATAGAAATCTCTTCATTATTTTTAACTATATGATAATACATAAATTTGATTTAAGATAAGAAACTTTAACTATATATTTCCTTGAAATTTAATATTTGGAAATATTTCCAAGAGTAAAAAAATATCAAATGATTTATATAATTGTTTTAACTTGAGGGGGACCTTTATTTATAGAATAAAAAAGTTTTTTGAGTTGGTTTATCATGACAATGTGGGATCACAATTTCCTTCATAGTGTGTTATTTTGTGTCATTTTGTTATCCCACATCGCTTAAAAAGACAATTGAAGAGAAATCAAACATCTATAAGTAAAGAGACTAATATAATTTTCATCCCACATAGCTTAATAAACAAATTTCAAGGAAAGAAAACATCTATAAGTATAGATGCTAAATCATTTCTATCATATCTTTGTTCTTTTGTGTTCTTCATTGTAACCAGATTAGGAATCGGTTGCAACATTCCATGAACCTTTGGTTTTAGTTTTAGGATCGTTTTCATAAAAGTTGGACGGGTACTAACCGATGTCCACTTCGATCTATTTTTTCTAATAAATTAAAATTAATGTGGTACATGATAAAAATTCATCTTAAACTATATTGATTAAATGACATCTATTATAATATTTATAGATATAAACATATTTGTTTGAACTTTGAAGGATTATGTTTGAAAGTTTGATGTGCATAGATCTTATGAAAGCGAAATAAAATATTTACAACGTTGTCATCACACATCGAACTGTGGCCACGACTTAATATGAACGTGCAACTCAATTGGTATTTTAATAGTTTTTAACTCATTTAAATATTCATCTTTTTAGTTTCGATGATTTTGAAATAGGATAATTGTTAAAACTTTGAAATAAAAATATTTTTTATGATAAATTGACCACTAATTAATAATATATTTTAATAGCATGTTTCTAGGTTTTAATCAGGGGTGAGCAAAAACCGAACCGCAACAAAAAAATAATCGAAAAAACCGTAAAAACCGAAACCGAAAAACCAAAACCAAAGCGAAAACCGATGGCGTGGTTTATACTTTTACAAAAACCGCAAAATTGCGGTGCGGTGCGGTTTTTACTTTTGGAAAAACCGCAAATAACCGAACCGCACCGATTACAATGTATTAAATAATTACATAATATATGTATTATTTATTTCTTAGTAAGTTTAAATATGACATTATAGAAAATAAAAGAGTGAGTTTGAACGACAATTTTATTTTGTATTTTGATAGTGGCAATTCCATTTGTCATTTTCACCAATTGTAAGTTATAAACTTTAGTTGTTTCATGATTACTATACTAAGTACAAAGAAACAAATGAATTCTATTTTGTATTTTAATAGCGGCAATATACTATATATATAGTCAAAATACTAAAAAATTTATAAAAAATGCGTCGATTTTGAGGTTTTACAACCGCACCATAGGAAAAAAAACGCACACCACTATATTATGCGGTTAATAACCGAAACCACACCAAATAAAACCGCACCAAATGAAAAAACCGTAAAACCGCACCGCATTAGAAACCGCAAATTGCGGTTTAAGGTTTTCAAAAACCGCATGATGCGGTTTGCGGTTTGGTTTTGACCAAAAACCGCACCAAACCGCACCATGCTCACCCCTAGTTTTAATGTTTGACTATCTATTTATAATTGAATTTAAAAAAGTGGTTATGTAACTTTTTCGAGTTTTGGATGCAAACATGATATCTATTATGATAACAATTTATGTTTAATATATTATACGTTTAGATTATATATAAAGTTCAATTTTTTTTAGTAATATTCATCTTCATTTTTGAGTTAATAAAATTTCTACGTATATACATATTGGTAAATCAACAAATGTTTACACCGGTGTCACTTTTTACAAACGACACACTATAAACTTTATATTTAGTCAAGTTTTTAAAAGTTTTAAGTAAGGAACTAACTACACATATACATATTGGTGAATCGAAAAATGTTTATACCAATGTCACTTTTTAAAAACGACGTACTATAAACTTCCAACCTAGTCAACTTTTTAAAAGTTTTAACTAATTTTAATTTTACTTTTGAGTTTCAATACTTTTTAGAGTTAAAACTAAATAGTAAAAATCTTTTAAAACTTGCGATAAAAGAAGGTTTCTATGATAAAATGATCATAAATATAAATAGACTTGAAAGATCAAGTTTGATGAATAATGAAAACAAATGAATTGTATTATATAAGAGAAAGAGAAGAGGTCATATATGTATGTGAAGCAATGTGGGATAAAGAAAAAATCTCAAATTAATGTGATAAAATATTTAAATTAGTAAATTGATTATATTAAGTGGGAATTTCAAAGGTCATGAAGGTTTCAAATGCATGTGGTGAGAGGAAAAATGCCTCCTTTATAAGAGATAAGATAAGATAGTCACTCGAATAAGTTACAAATTAGTTTTTATTTATTTCTTTTTTGGGGTTTTCTAATATGTGCCCTAAGGCACACATAAGAGTCAATTAATTATGTTGAATATTCTTATTGGAACTAGCATTTCATATTAATTAGCTTAAGTTTTTTATTCATTTCTTGATTTACTTTTTTATTATTGCCTCCTAATATTTCATCATTAATATGAAATTGTCTTTCCAATAAGAATATTCAACATAATTAAATGACTCTTATGTATGCCTTAGGGCACATATTAGAAAATCCTTTCTTTTTTTATGGGTGTTTGAGCTTATTAGAGGTTATTATTTACAATATTGCTAAGAAGTATTTTGAAGTTTGAATCGGATAATAAAACATATGTTGATCAACATGGATAATCATTTTCTAATAAGTTGTTTATTTCTAAGTTATTTTGGAAATATAACTTTAAAAGAATCCTATATATAACACACAAATCCTTTATCAATGATAAGGACACGAGCTTTTTTGGTCATTTTATAAGAATAAGCAATATTGTCGAATTTTAAAAAGTTATCCATCAATTTATCGTATTTATTACCTCACAAGCTAATTCAATAATTTTTTTTTGTTATTCATAAATCTTTTAAAAAACATAAATTATTTTAAATAACGAATTAATTAAGATATCTTTAAAAACTATTGGGATTTATTTTGAATTTAGATTGAAGTACATTTAGAGTGCCATTTGGCAAATTAAGACCTTAAAAGGATGCCCCGTGACATTAAAGTGTTTTGTTTATTAGTATGTATAGCTATCATTTTAATGACATCGTGGATTGACAATTATTGGGAACTTTGTCAATGTCGTTTATTTTGGCTATAATAAACTACAACCCAAATTGTGTTATTTTATAAATAATTTTATCAAGTGTGGCGTTATTGTAAAAGATTTTTCGATAAATCTGTAAGATACATGTGTACTCCTTGATTTACTTTTTAAAATTTTTATTATTGAGAGAAGTGAGACTCCAATATATATAACCACTTATAAGACCATGTCGTGCAAAAGTAGGATACATAGACATTCTCTCCATCGTCCCCCCTCCCACCAATTCAGGACACATGCTTGATGATGATATACAAAGATGTGTTAAGCCAAGGGGTGCGAGACAAAAATGTGTCGGTGTTAAAATTGTCTCGAGAAGTGTGTCAAATCATCATTATACATGTTGGAGATATGCCTACTGACACAATAAGTTGATGACACTATTAGTGAATACATAGGCATATTGTGTTACACACAATGTACGACTCAAACCGGTTTAAAAGCAAGAATATATATACACACACACACATACATACATACATACACACATACATACATACATACATACATTTATAAAGGAAACTTAACCCTTGAATAAAATAATAATATATTTTTAGTCCTCCAAATTATTATGCACAAATTATAAGTTTTAAGGCATATATGCCTACCATCTTATTAACAAATTGTAAGTTTGCCTTGAGGTCTTATACCTAACATCCCCAATTCTTGCTTCTATCTCTTTCGAATCATGCTCTCATTCAAATTGTGCTCTCGTTCAACTCATGCCTCCTGACTGAATATCATGCGGATCCTTAAATGTTGTGTTGCAACACCTATAACATCATAAGTCCCCTCCTCATCCTCACTCTGGTCTAACATAACTATATATCTTTCTATCCTTCTCTATCTATCTATCTCGATCTCAAATTCGTTTTCTCTTAAACCCTAACTCGATAAGTAGCCACCCAACCATTGATATATTAAGAATCGTTTCCATAAAATTATCCATGTATCCACAATTTTTATTTTATTTTAAATGCCATCACGATTCGTCTTCAATCTTCATCTTTCCATCATTATGCTGATAAAAACTTTCTATAAAATACAATTCAAAAAACTAGAGGATCATACACTTAGCCAAACATTTGGCGCTAGGTTCTCACGTTGCAATTTACAAGGCATCACATGCATCCCAATAGTTATAATATGTATGTGGTTCATTCCTTGTGTTTAATTATGTGAATTTGATGAAAACTAGTTTATTCCCATGTCTCACATGGGTCCTGGTTATACACCTTTGTTCTTCTAGGTATTTAAATCGTTTTTCTTTGTTGGGAACCGGTTGTAGGGGAGGCGGATAGTCAGTATTTTTCGTCTTTCATTTAATTGTTGTCCATTTAATACGTCTGAAAGAATGTGGGTATTTGTCTTGTCAATTTTCTTGTATTTAATCGTAGTCCTTTCGTTAATTTTTACTTACGTTGAGAAAAGCCGAAGAACAGCTCGAGTCGTTTCGTTCATCTTTACTTACGTTGAGAAAAGCTGAAGAAGACGTGAAGATAATACAAGGTTTGCGATGTTAATGATTTTTGTTGTTGTTCGTTGTTTACGTAACTGCCGTGAATGTTTGTTTACAGAATGTCATGCAATGGATACCGTGTGGGGGATCCTATAGAAGTGATCGGGTCTGCCGAGGGTTTTGAGAATTCTTATTACGGTGCAGAGATCATTGGTTGGTCTAGGCATCACGTTAGAGTTAGGTATGAAACGCTGGTTAACGATACCGGTGAACCTTTGGAAGAGACAGTTAGAATCGGTAATATCCGTCCTTATCCGGCTAACGTGGTGGTTGTTTTTGCGCCTGGAGACTTAGTGGATGTTTGGCATAACGAAGGCTGGTGGAGGGGTAGATACCGGAGGTTCGATGATGATCGTGAAAATGGCAGGCATTGTCGTGTTTTTTTCGATTATATGGTGGAAGGTCTCAGGCATGAAAGTTATCGTCAGTCGGATGTTCGTCTACACCAGGATTTCCATTTTGCAGATAACATTAACTTCGTTCGTGTCTGGACCTATCGAAGGTTTTAAGTGGTTATGTCTGATGAAGATGTTTTGTATTCTGTTGGAAGTGGTAGTGGTTTGGTTGTAGATGTAGATGGTTGTGGTAAGTCTGTGATGTTTGTTTTTTTTAATGTTTTGGGTAAAACTTTTGTATCTGGTTAACAGTTGCTTGTATAAAGGGTATCGCTTTTCTTTGTTTTGTTTATGTTAATCTATTGTTCATTAGCAAAGGAATTATACATCCAAGTTGATAAAACCATCTGCGTTCAACATTCTTATAAATTAGTGATGAATGTTAAAAAAAGAAAACTGTTTTTCATTCGTTTTAGTTTAGCAAAAAAGTGGCAAGGCGAATGCTGAAAGCTGCTCCGTTGCATTATTTTTGTTACGTGTTTTTTATAAAACAAATAGTATCATTAGTATTGTTTGCGAAACACTAAAGTATAAGTTTAATTTAAAATAATTTTTTCAAGTTGAAATTGCAAGGGAGTAATTTACAAAATTTTGTTTTCTGTGCTAACAAACCATGGAAGACCTAAAATTTTTAGAATGTTCATCAAATTTAAACCAAATTTTTGCTACGGCATTGTATTTGTAAATTTTTGGGATTTTTATGCTTCTATTATTGTTTTGATTTCACTGTCATAGGATGATCATTAGTTTGTTGATTTTTTTGTTTTTGAAAATTATAAGTTTAATTAAATTTTTTTTTCAAGTTGAAATTGCAAGGAACTCATTTACAAAATATTGTTTTCTGTGCTAACAAACTATGGAAGATCTAAAATTTTTAGAATGTTCATCAAATTTAAACCAAATTTTTGCTAGCATATATATTGATATGTATATATGTTGTTGATTGCTGTGGTATAAATTTAATTTATAAAAAAATCGAGAATTTATTAATATTGTTGTATAAAAAAATTTCTGCAACTAAATTTATATTTGATAATACTCCATTTTTTATTTAATATTGAATAAACGAATTTAAAAACTGTTACGATCGTACGGTGTAAAGCTTACTGTTGATACGGATCATAAAAGTTGGAAACACTTAATTGATCAAAAGAAGCTAAATATGAAATAGCAAAGATAGATGGGTTACTTAAAGATTTCGGTTATGAAATCTTGTACCATCTCGGAAAGGCGGATGTGATTATAGATGCCTTGAATTAGAAAGAGTATCTTTTGAAAGATACAACCACATACGTGAGTGTGGCGAATTGATTTCCTGAGTTGATTCAGGTAGCACAAGAAGAAATGTGCAGATCTGAAAACGTGAAAAATGAATGATTAGCTATTGAAAGAAGCTAGTTAGAAACTCACGGTGATTGAAAACCCTTGGTGGTTGTGTATGTGAGTTCCAAAGCAAGGTGAGAGATGAAATCTACCTTTAAAGGACTTATATTGGGGTAGATATGCAAAATGCCCGGGGCAGTACCAAACTGTGTAGGATGATATAACCTATGTATTGGTGGCCGGGGCTAAAGAAAGATATTGAAAGATACGTGAAAAGTGTTTGACTAGCGTGTAACTATAGTCAAATCATTAGAAGC
Organism: Cichorium intybus; assembly: GCA_023525715.1. NCBI lineage: Eukaryota > Viridiplantae > Streptophyta > Magnoliopsida > Asterales > Asteraceae > Cichorium > Cichorium intybus. The sequence continues at coordinate 156,722,956 of CM042010.1, read as the reverse complement.
AAACGGAAAATTTAGCCGTTACCGATCCCAAGGAAGAAATGGGACGAAAATATTATAGACTTTGTAATAAAGTCTTTGCAAGTACCGCATGAGTATGACACCATATGGGTAATTGCAGGTTGATTGATGAAATCAGTGTAGATTTATACTGACTAAGGAAGAAATTAAGATCGAAAAGTAGTGAAAAACTACATAGAAAGATAAATATGCCGACATGCGCTGCAGGTGTCGACTGTTTCGGGTTGAGACACTAGAATTATTTGCTGAATTTAGCATTAATTCCTAAAATTGATAGTTCAAAAGTACTAGTAAGTACTGTATAGAAATTGCAGAAATGATAGACGAGGCGAGGAAATGATGCAGACTCTAAAAGATGTGCTTGAAAATTGCACAACAGACCCTAGTGGAAGATGAGATGATCGCCTATCTTTGGTAGAACCCGTAGATAATAATAGTTTTAGTACCAACATTTAGATGACCCGTATAATGCATAGTATGGAGTATCGTGTTGCACGCCGATTTGCTAGACAGAAGTTGGAGAGAAGCCGTTGACTGGACCCGAGATTTTACTTCAAACAGAAGAAAAGATTAGGTAAATTTGAGAAAGCTTGGAAATAGACAAAAATCGACAAAAGTGGTATGCGGATTACCGAGTAAAAACCGTTGAAATTCCAGATGAGGGATGTCGGGGTAATCAAAATATCCCTTAGAAAGACTAAAAATTCGTTTGGGACAAAAAGAAAGTCAAGTCCTCATTTATTGGACTTTTCCATATGTCCCTAAGAGTAAGAATTGGGGTGTATCGATTGAAGTTTCTTGATGAACTTCAAGATATTTATAAAGTTTTCTATGGGTCTCATGGTTCTGAGAACATAGATTGATAAATTCCAACAAATCCCTCATGTTGAAATGAGGTAGATAAGTGATTAAGGTGCCCGGGACAACCGGAGGAATGATATGCGAGTGGTGATATAACCACGAGATAAGAAGACTAGTATGGTTAAGTGCTTAGGCAATACCATAGAGATTCCGACATGATGTGGAAGACCGAAAGCGAAACGAGGAAGACAAACCCTCAACTCCTTGTATGATTTCGGGGACGAAATCTTTTGAAGGAGGGGAGAATTTGTAACACCAAGATACTCTTTTTATAAATATAATAAAAGGGGTAAAATGGTCATTTTACCTTGGAAGGGTAAATTGGTCTTTTGGACAGAAAAGTATTTAGTTTGAAATAATATTTTGAGTTTTGGACTTAAAATGTTATAAAAACGGATTTTTGGTCGTTTTACCGCAAAAGGGTATTTTGGTCATTTGACCATGTGAAGGACCAAATATGAAAAATATTGTTGTTTGTGGCAAATGTATAAAGAATGAAAGTTTTATTGTAATAAAACTTGATTATTGTGGCCAAAGTTCAAGAAAATGAACTTTAGGACTAAAAATGTAAATTTTAGAGGTATAAATATAAGAGAGTTGACTCTCTCTTTGACTGGCCATTTGTGCAGCAACGGGAGAAGAGATTTGAGAGCAATTTCTGGAAATTCTTGAAGCTTGAAGCATGGAATTGGAATCATGGCTTGGAATTGATGATTCCTAAGCTTGAAAGGTTAGTTTTAATCAAGTTCTTGAAGTGTTCTTGATTTGGTTTTATAGAAACTGAAATTTGTAAATTTCAGTTATGATTATGTGTTTAAATGGTTTAATACTTCCATTAAGTCATGCTAATAAGGACTTAACTCAAGAAAATAGAAGTAGATTGCTATTTATGATGAATTTGAAGTTTTGGGGTTGTTAGAACTAAGAACCCTAATTCTTCATTTTGATTGATTTAGTTGTTTTAAATGGTTGAAAACCTTGTTAAAGTATAAGGTTTTAGCCTAGAAACAAACCCCAAACGATTAAGGACTGGATTAAGGACTTAATGGGCTAAAACTGCATGCTACAGTGCACAAATCGCGGCTGGACAGGAGACCTGCGCAGGCGCCAGGCGCGGTGCGCCCAAGCCCCTGGCGGGGTGCGCCCAGGCGCAGTGCGCCCATGTCTAGGCGGGGTGCGCCTCTCAGGCAGGGACTTCAAAATGCTAACTTTTGCTTGGCTTGTCCGTTTTAGCTCAAACTTGGACCGTAGGCTCGTTATGGTCTGAAAAGTTTGGGAAAATTTTTATATTGAGTTTTCGACCCCTCGGGGACACTGTAGATCGATTCGAATGCCTCGGTGAATAGTAAAATTCATAAAAAGTTAGTAAACTGAAAGTTTATTAACTAGGCATTGTTTGTAATGATATTTTATTGAACTCTAGTGTATTAGAGTCAATTGGAATGGTTATTAACCTATTATCATTTGGTATATAAATGAGTATATAGGTATGGGACAAAATGGTTGTGGTGCACGCAAAGGCAAGAAACAACCGAAATTGAAACGCAGCTATTTTCCAGGTGAGTAATCTCACTGATATCATATATGATATATGATGATTGAACTGTTACAGGTTGAAACGGCTTCGAGGGACGAAAATGACAAGAGAAAAGATAGAAGAAAATGACAAGACCAGATAAGCCGTGAGTCTGATAAAGACAAGAACGGAGCTGTGAGTCAATAATATTGACATGGCAAGACCAGATAAGCCGTGAGTCTGATAAAGACAAGAACGGAGCTGTGAGTCAGTCAATATTAATGGTACGACAAGACCAGATAAGCTGTGAGTTTATTATAGACAAGAACGGAACTGTGAGTCAGTTAAAATTGACAAGACCAGATAAGCCGTGAGTCTTTAATAGACAATAACGGCACTGTGAGTCAAACCTTTATATAGACAACAGCGGGCTAACCCGTGAGTCTAGGCAACAGCGGGCTAACCCGTGAGCCATGGTTTACTTTGATGAGCCAAACGTATATAGACAACAGCGGGCTAACCCGTGAGTCTAGGCAACAGCGGGCTAACCCGTGAGCCAAGGCAACAGCGGGCTAACCCGTGAGCCATATTTGACTTTGTATTGGATGCTATATCCAACCGGTGCGGCCTATACGGCTATGATATTGTTACAGGAACATGGTGCGGCCTTTTGGCTATGATATCGGGTTATTGAACCCAGCTGGTGCGGCCTGCGGGCTATGATTTATATATTGATATTGTTTTGGTGCAGCTTACATAGCAATGACACAGGGTGCGGCTTATATAGCCATGACATTATGATGCAGTCCATTGTGACTAAGAAACATGGGACAGAAACGATAGATATGATTATCTGTGCAAATAACTGATGTGGTTTAATAATTGCAGGTTGTCATGAAGTAGCCTGTAAGGTTACAAAATTAGGATGTGAAATCCTAAGGGATATATGGTCAGCCAGTAAGGCTATGAGTTTGGATTCGATATCCAAACAGATATACTAATATATTTGATACATGTTATTTGCAGAAATGATTACTCACTGAGCTTTGTAGCTCATACCGTTTGTTAAATGTCCCTGCAGGTTAGCATAATCCTGATAAGGGAATAGATAGAGTCCGTGACTCGAGAAGTAGGACTCTTAGATGCTGTCAGTAGCAGCCCGGCTTCAAAGGAGACTACGGTATTTTATACTCTCCTTGATACGCTTGTACCCGTTTTTATTAAAATATACCCCTTTGTTTATGGTTTTAAGTACTAAAACCTTTATTAAAAATGAAAAATTTTCAGGGGTGTTTTTGTTTTAAAAGCCGGGTGTTTCAAGTTGGTATCAGAGCCGTGGTTTAAGTGAACTAGGTGTCTATAGAGTAGATTCCTGGACTTAAACCTTGAGAGACAGTAGACATGACATATAGTTAGGTGTATATAGTTGTTATTATACATATATAACCTAACTGTTGCTGACTTCTAACGTATAGGAAGTATGAGCAGCGAATCGTATTTGGGGGAATTTAGGGCGTGCAGCTTTAAGAGGCGAACCAGCCCTTTCTCAAGGCTCCATTGAACGAGGGGCAACGAGACAAGTAGTAGAAAATCCACATGGCAAGCAACAGTAGTTGCTGTGGTCAGAGAAAGAAATTGAGTGCTCACCATGATTGATATTCAAGGTGAAGGAAAAGTAGCTGAGACTACGTGAAAAGCAGGAAAAGATTAGTGGACGCTTCAGGAGAAGTTACCACAGACTGGGTCCAACCTAAAAGGGAAGGAACCAAAACCGAGCAGTTATGTATTGTGAGAAGTGCAGGAAAAGCACTCAGAAAATTGTAGAGTCGAGACTCTACCGTTGAAGTACTGGAATTGCAGAAAATAGGAGCATATTACTCGAGCTTGTTGGATAGCACGGAAGTGTGTCTAGCACGGAGCTATAGAACACTTTCTTATGAAATACTCACATGCTAAATGTGGAGTAACGGGTGATGAAACCAGGAAAGAAAGAAGAAATGAATGGTCAAAAAGGACCAATGGTATTATGGGCATTCCAGCAGATTATGGAAGAAGCTCGTGAGGAGACTGATATGATCTCCAATATAATTGTTCTGAATATAACTCGTGTATGTTATATTTGATCCAAGAAGCTATGCTTTGGATCGGTGACACTGATGTCTTGATTGGATATTTCATCAACGATTATGGATGAAATTTTGGAAGTAGCTATAGCAGATAGCAAACATGTTCTAGATATTGAACACCTGGAAGGTAGTTTGCCTAGGATTTACGGGACCATTTTTCCCTATAAATCTGAAGCCGATAACTACCAGTGAATCTGAAGCAATTGTGCTTATGAATTGGTTAGCAATTAATTATGCTAACATGAATTTTAGAAATAAGAACATTATGGTTCTTAAAACAGAAATGAACGGATGAAAATCCATAGTAAATGACCGTTGTAGAAAATACCGGTTATTTTCTTTGCTTAAACTCAGAAAAAAGTTAGTAAAAGAATGATGTTGTAATTGGCATACATGGTATTGGCCAAGTTAAATGAAACAGTGATAGTAGTGTACTACTTTAAATAAATTCTCGGATGTTTCTTTTGAAAAGAACTTCCAAGATTTCTGCCAGATTGGCGAGGAAAGCTGACTTTGGGGGCCGTTCCTGCTATTTAGGCTCTGTATTGATTTGTATCTGTAGAGATGGCAGAGTTGGAAAACAACTAAAAGAAAATGTTGTTTTGGGGTCTCTTATGACCGTATGTGTCATCGTATGGAGCCCTATCTTGTTTGAAAAGCAGAGAAACAAGTTGATGCATATGTGCATTGACTAATGAGAATTTGATATTCCTGAAACTAGATTGAAAATGAGGTACAATTGTACCAGGTATTGGAGTTACTTCACTGAGTTAGGTGATTTGTAAAATCCTCCAAGTATGAAAATTTGACTAAAAGAAACTTTATATTCGTTGGGCATGGTAATAATGCCAAAGATGATAAAGTAGATACAGTGGAAATAATGATACTATGATAAGACAGAAACCGCCTTGGAATCTGACTGAAAATTTGTAGTAGTACTTTCCTTGGATTGGCGGATTATTATAGGAGAGTTGTAGAAAACTGCTCCTTGATTGTTGTCTAGTTAACTAAAGTTGATTAAGCAAAGTGAAAAGTCTGAGTGGTAAGAAAGACCACATGTAACTTTTCAAAGGTTGAAACAAACCTTGTGTGAAACTCCGGTGTTAGCATTTTTGCTAAGCGGAGAAGATAAATTGTTTTATAGAAATGCATCCAAAGTTGATTTTGGATACATGATATTGCAGTAGCAATTAGGAATTTGACATTGAAGCTTTAGAGACACTACTTGTACGGTGTAAAGCTTACTGTTGATACGGATCATAAAAGTTGGAAACACTTAATTGATCAAAAGAAGCTAAATATGAAATAGCAAAGATAGATGGGTTACTTAAAGATTTCGGTTATGAAATCTTGTACCATCTCGGAAAGGCGGATGTGATTATAGATGCCTTGAATTAGAAAGAGTATCTTTTGAAAGATACAACCACATACGTGAGTGTGGCGAATTGATTTCCTGAGTTGATTCAGGTAGCACAAGAAGAAATGTGCAGATCTGAAAACGTGAAAAATGAATGATTAGCTATTGAAAGAAGCTAGTTAGAAACTCACGGTGATTGAAAACCCTTGGTGGTTGTGTATGTGAGTTCCAAAGCAAGGTGAGAGATGAAATCTACCTTTAAAGGACTTATATTGGGGTAGATATGCAAAATGCCCGGGGCAGTACCAAACTGTGTAGGATGATATAACCTATGTATTGGTGGCCGGGGCTAAAGAAAGATATTGAAAGATACGTGAAAAGTGTTTGACTAGCGTGTAACTATAGTCAAATCATTAGAAGCAAACGGAAAATTTAGCCGTTACCGATCCCAAGGAAGAAATGGGACGAAAATATTATAGACTTTGTAATAAAGTCTTTGCAAGTACCGCATGAGTATGACACCATATGGGTAATTGCAGGTTGATTGATGAAATCAGTGTAGATTTATACTGACTAAGGAAGAAATTAAGATCGAAAAGTAGTGAAAAACTACATAGAAAGATAAATATGCCGACATGCGCTGCAGGTGTCGACTGTTTCGGGTTGAGACACTAGAATTATTTGCTGAATTTAGCATTAATTCCTAAAATTGATAGTTCAAAAGTACTAGTAAGTACTGTATAGAAATTGCAGAAATGATAGACGAGGCGAGGAAATGATGCAGACTCTAAAAGATGTGCTTGAAAATTGCACAACAGACCCTAGTGGAAGATGAGATGATCGCCTATCTTTGGTAGAACCCGTAGATAATAATAGTTTTAGTACCAACATTTAGATGACCCGTATAATGCATAGTATGGAGTATCGTGTTGCACGCCGATTTGCTAGACAGAAGTTGGAGAGAAGCCGTTGACTGGACCCGAGATTTTACTTCAAACAGAAGAAAAGATTAGGTAAATTTGAGAAAGCTTGGAAATAGACAAAAATCGACAAAAGTGGTATGCGGATTACCGAGTAAAAACCGTTGAAATTCCAGATGAGGGATGTCGGGGTAATCAAAATATCCCTTAGAAAGACTAAAAATTCGTTTGGGACAAAAAGAAAGTCAAGTCCTCATTTATTGGACTTTTCCATATGTCCCTAAGAGTAAGAATTGGGGTGTATCGATTGAAGTTTCTTGATGAACTTCAAGATATTTATAAAGTTTTCTATGGGTCTCATGGTTCTGAGAACATAGATTGATAAATTCCAACAAATCCCTCATGTTGAAATGAGGTAGATAAGTGATTAAGGTGCCCGGGACAACCGGAGGAATGATATGCGAGTGGTGATATAACCACGAGATAAGAAGACTAGTATGGTTAAGTGCTTAGGCAATACCATAGAGATTCCGACATGATGTGGAAGACCGAAAGCGAAACGAGGAAGACAAACCCTCAACTCCTTGTATGATTTCGGGGACGAAATCTTTTGAAGGAGGGGAGAATTTGTAACACCAAGATACTCTTTTTATAAATATAATAAAAAGGGTAAAATGGTCATTTTACCTTGGAAGGGTAAATTGGTCTTTTGGACAGAAAAGTATTTAGTTTGAAATAATATTTTGAGTTTTGGACTTAAAATGTTATAAAAACGGTTTTTTGGTCGTTTTACCGCAAAAGGGTATTTTGGTCATTTGACCATGTGAAGGACCAAATATGAAAAATATTGTTGTTTGTGGCAAATGTATAAAGAATGAAAGTTTTATTGTAATAAAACTTGATTATTGTGGCCAAAGTTCAAGAAAATGAACTTTAGGACTAAAAATGTAAATTTTAGAGGTATAAATATAAGAGAGTTGACTCTCTCTTTGACTGGCCATTTGTGCAGCAACGGGAGAAGAGATTTGAGAGCAATTTCTGGAAATTCTTGAAGCTTGAAGCATGGAATTGGAATCATGGCTTGGAATTGATGATTCCTAAGCTTGAAAGGTTAGTTTTAATCAAGTTCTTGAAGTGTTCTTGATTTGGTTTTATAGAAACTGAAATTTGTAAATTTCAGTTATGATTATGTGTTTAAATGGTTTAATACTTCCATTAAGTCATGCTAATAAGGACTTAACTCAAGAAAATAGAAGTAGATTGCTATTTATGATGAATTTGAAGTTTTGGGGTTGTTAGAACTAAGAACCCTAATTCTTCATTTTGATTGATTTAGTTGTTTTAAATGGTTGAAAACCTTGTTAAAGTATAAGGTTTTAGCCTAGAAACAAACCCCAAACGATTAAGGACTGGATTAAGGACTTAATGGGCTAAAACTGCATGCTACAGTGCACAAATCGCGGCTGGACAGGAGACCTGCGCAGGCGCCAGGCGCGGTGCGCCCAAGCCCCTGGCGGGGTGCGCCCAGGCGCAGTGCGCCCATGTCTAGGCGGGGTGCGCCTCTCAGGCAGGGACTTCAAAATGCTAACTTTTGCTTGGCTTGTCCGTTTTAGCTCAAACTTGGACCGTAGGCTCGTTATGGTCTGAAAAGTTTGGGAAAATTTTTATATTGAGTTTTCGACCCCTCGGGGACACTGTAGATCGATTCGAATGCCTCGGTGAATAGTAAAATTCATAAAAAGTTAGTAAACTGAAAGTTTATTAACTAGGCATTGTTTGTAATGATATTTTATTGAACTCTAGTGTATTAGAGTCAATTGGAATGGTTATTAACCTATTATCATTTGGTATATAAATGAGTATATAGGTATGGGACAAAATGGTTGTGGTGCACGCAAAGGCAAGAAACAACCGAAATTGAAACGCAGCTAGTATCCAGGTGAGTAATCTCACTGATATCATATATGATATATGATGATTGAACTGTTACAGGTTGAAACGGCTTCGAGGGACGAAAATGACAAGAGAAAAGATAGAAGAAAATGACAAGACCAGATAAGCCGTGAGTCTGATAAAGACAAGAACGGAGCTGTGAGTCAATAATATTGACATGGCAAGACCAGATAAGCCGTGAGTCTGATAAAGACAAGAACGGAGCTGTGAGTCAGTCAATATTAATGGTACGACAAGACCAGATAAGCTGTGAGTTTATTATAGACAAGAACGGAACTGTGAGTCAGTTAAAATTGACAAGACCAGATAAGCCGTGAGTCTTTAATAGACAATAACGGCACTGTGAGTCAAACCTTTATATAGACAACAGCGGGCTAACCCGTGAGTCTAGGCAACAGCGGGCTAACCCGTGAGCCATGGTTTACTTTGATGAGCCAAACGTATATAGACAACAGCGGGCTAACCCGTGAGTCTAGGCAACAGCGGGCTAACCCGTGAGCCAAGGCAACAGCGGGCTAACCCGTGAGCCATATTTGACTTTGTATTGGATGCTATATCCAACCGGTGCGGCCTATACGGCTATGATATTGTTACAGGAACATGGTGCGGCCTTTTGGCTATGATATCGGGTTATTGAACCCAGCTGGTGCGGCCTGCGGGCTATGATTTATATATTGATATTGTTTTGGTGCAGCTTACATAGCAATGACACAGGGTGCGGCTTATATAGCCATGACATTATGATGCAGTCCATTGTGACTAAGAAACATGGGACAGAAACGATAGATATGATTATCTGTGCAAATAACTGATGTGGTTTAATAATTGCAGGTTGTCATGAAGTAGCCTGTAAGGTTACAAAATTAGGATGTGAAATCCTAAGGGATATATGGTCAGCCAGTAAGGCTATGAGTTTGGATTCGATATCCAAACAGATATACTAATATATTTGATACATGTTATTTGCAGAAATGATTACTCACTGAGCTTTGTAGCTCATACCGTTTGTTAAATGTCCCTGCAGGTTAGCATAATCCTGATAAGGGAATAGATAGAGTCCGTGACTCGAGAAGTAGGACTCTTAGATGCTGTCAGTAGCAGCCCGGCTTCAAAGGAGACTACGGTATTTTATACTCTCCTTGATACGCTTGTACCCGTTTTTATTAAAATATACCCCTTTGTTTATGGTTTTAAGTACTGAAACCTTTATTAAAAATGGAAAATTTTCAGGGGTGTTTTTGTTTTAAAAGCCGGGTGTTTCAGAAATAGTAATTTATACCTTTGAAGATCAAGAATTCCCGGTGGGATTGTTGGATTTATAAAAACATAAGTAGCATCTGTAGAAGACAACTTCAATTTTCCTGTTTCAATAAATATTATCAATATAAATAATGGGAATTTATTATAAAATTAGACTTATAAATTAGATAGTAAAGATTAATCATACCTCCATATGTTATAACTTTTATGTTGGTAACTGCTATCGGAGTACCTATAACTGTATTCAACAATTGTTCATGGTTTACTTTGTATTTGGATTGGTAGCAGTCTTTCCAAAGTGTAGTTACAATTTCCTGCCCACTGATATGCATTGCAAAACAAAATAATTATAAAAAAAATTCAAAGTATTAAACACATATAATTTAGATAATATGTCACTTACTTTTGGCCTACTAACGTCAGGTACATTAATTTATCTCCTTCGTTTTTTTTTTTCCAGATTCATAAGATTTGAAAAATCCTATATAGTCTGCAATGTAAAGATGCAGTAAAATTTTTTTAACAATTAATGATTGTATCATTAAATTTTTAAAAAATCTATTTTAAAAGAAACCTGGAAAGTAATCCGGACTTGTTAACAGGCTATACAATTCTTCAATTTTAGCTGGATGGTACCATTCTTTCGGTATGTTTGAAATATCAGGTAACTCATCAATTTTTGATGCTCGTCCTATATTAATATGGATTTCTTTTTTGAGCATTTTTCTATAGATTTCTGTGTTGGAGCAAGTATAGTTCTGAATAGCATAACATCGTGATATCTGCAAAGTTGATTCCCCAAAGACTTGATTTGTTTTCTCAGCAAGTACGTGAATAGCATCACCCTTTATCGTATGAAGTATTGTTATAAAAAAATTTAAAGATATAAAATTAAGTTTGTGTAAAAATGTATAAAACTTCTAACCTTTTCATCTACTACTAAGAACCAAGTTTCATGTGGTCTAAAATGAGGAATCCATTTATGAATTACACGGATCTGTAGCCTATACGCTGGACAACCGCTGAATAGTTCAGAAATTACTGCCATCTCTGGAAACCTGAAAAAAAAGTAAATTATAGTGTTTTTTATACAAAATATTTTATGTATAAAACATAAAAAATTTCCTTATAAACCTCGACATTTTCAATTATTGTTAGAAGATCTTTAAAAACAATATTTGTTGTGGTATTTGATAAATGACCATCAGGATCTTGAATAAGAATCTTTATAGAATCAGGTGAAGTTGCTCTCGAAAGTGCCACATAGAGTTGACCGTGTGTAAAAACAGCCTGTGGCAAATACACTCCAATTTTTTCCAACGATTGCCCTTGACTTTTATTGATGGTCATTGCGTATCATACTTTGCATGGAAACTGTTTTCTAATAAAGATAAAAGGCAATTCCTCATCTTTATGAATCAATTTGAATCTAGGAATATAAACACATTTTCCTATAGACGTTCCTATCATGATACAAGCTTGTATGACAAAAGGAAGAAGTTGAATAACAATAAGCCTTGTGCCATTACAAATCCCATTTGCAGGATCCATGTTTCTTAACAGAAGGATGGGTGTATTTTTTTTAAGAGCCAATTCATGTAATGGAAGACATGGAAATGACAGTTGGTTCAAGTATTCTTCGGGATAAAGTAAATCAAGATCAATAGATCTGTTCATGAATGGGGTAACTGCATCGGTGCTACGGTAAACTCTTGAAGTTTCGTTGTTCATTTCTAATACCATAGAATTGATTTGATTTGTGGTATCGTTTGTTGGACATATAATTAATCTGCTGCATAAACTTGAAGATGTAGGATTTTTTAGAACGTCAGATCCGTATACAAAGTCAATAAGATCCTTGATGCAATTTCTTGGTTCCGTAATGATCATATGCGAAGGAATATCAATAATCGAAACAGTCTCTGGTTTTTTATAGGATCTGGTGTTCCACCTTTACCGTCACCAATATTTAGAAGCCATGATGCAAATTCTCTACACCTTTGCATTTCGCTGGGGCAACTATTATTCGACAATAGACGCATGTTGGTAGATAATCTATAAAGTGAAAAGCGCGGCCATAGAAAAGAATTAGGTAAAGTGGAGGCCATGATTTGCGGATCTGAAGTTTTTCTTTTGATTGGAAGCGTCTGCCTAAAATCTCCTCCTAAAATAACGGATATACCTCCAAAGAGAATACCAGGTTTCTCTAATATATCTTGAAAAGATCTGTTGACTGTTTCAAAACAAAATCGATCGGTCATCGTAGCTTCATCCCAAATTATTATGCTTGTCATCTTAAGATGTTCTGCAAGCTGTGTTTTTTTTAATATTGCAAACAGAAGTGGTAGATACATCTATAGGTATGTTAAACCTAGAATGTGCTGTCCGACCAGAAGGTAAGAGAAGAGCAGCAATACCAGAAGCTGTAACAGCTAAAGCGATTTTTCCAATGGATCTGAAATAATAAAGTACGACAGACCACAAAAAAGTTTTACCTGTGCCTCCGTGTCCATATACAAATAATAAGGATTGAATACCGCTATCAGCATCTTCACATATACGGTTATAAACAGCCAACTGATCGGAATTTAATTTCTGAAACATTTCTTCATGATACCGATGTAATTCCTCTTTATCGTACCCGCTTTCCTCTAATAATAATCTATTTTCGAGAAGTGCACAAATATTAGAAGCTGGAAGTGGGATTTGAAAATCAGAAAGGCTTTTTGCTAGTACACAACCGTTAAGATCTTTTTCTAGTTCCAAAAGAATTTGTTGTTGAAGAATATCGTCTGAAACGTAATCGTCATTGGAAGACGAAACAGATCGGAATCGATATCGTACATCGTCACTCATTTTTGACCACGTATATTCCCACATTTGCAATGGATTAGAAACGTCACAAAATAACAATAGATGACAGAATAACTTTCGAAGTTGAGAACAGGAAGCCCACAAGGCAGCATCATCAAATACGGATTGCCATTCTTTATCGTCTCCAATTATTCCTGAAGCCTCGCACACCAAACGAAAAGATGGATATACAGTTCCATTTACCTTTCTTATATCTGAAAACGATTTGCAACCAGTTTCATAAGATAACATCATCCGTAAGTAAAAAACTTCACCGCAAGTCGGATGAACGTATGCAAGTCGACAAATAGGAGGTTGTCTTTTTGAAATTCTTGGTAACCATTCACGTGCAGTAAATCCCATCTAAAAAGTTTTGAATATTCAGAATACTTGAGATGGCTGCCAGAATCATCGTCTCGATTGCTGCGTAGCCAACTATTGAGCGTAGTTTTCCCAAAAGCGGGATTTTTGACCACCGATTCAAGGTTATCGTTGTCTTGAAATGTAGTATTCTGCATATCTTCTAGATGAACAGCAAGAACTTGAACCGGTGGAAAGCGTACATGAATATTAAAGTTAAAAAGTCTCCACGCAGATTCGTGTGGACATATAAACCGACCATCAACAAAATTTTTTATCTCATCTATTGGAATATTATTACCAGTCGAAGAAGCTGCAGAATCTGACTGAGAATTGTGAATACCAAAACTAACCCTTTCCACACCTTTCGAAATGTACTTGAAAAGATACTTTATAAGCATGTTCCAGCCACAATATTCAACATTGATATGTGCATTAAACTTGCTGCATAAGCGTCTATTAGACGGAACCACGAAACCATTGTGAACTTGTATTCCATTGTTAAGAGTATGAGATGCTGAGCTATTTCTCTTGTAATGCACGTAACCTTGTTTATCGAAAAAAGTATGAGTATTCAGGGGTTTTGGAAAGGATTTGCTACATTTACCGCCTTTCATACAAACAGAATTAGGATTGATTAGCCCACAGGGTCCATGAATCTTACAAGTTGTAATTGTTCTGTATAACAAAGGATCAGTAGTCGGATTTGGAAGCTCAACAGATATATAACGATCAACATCAACAGGATTTCTGATCCTCGAAGAAGACGATACCCAAAGCAACGTATGACAATGAGGCAAGCCTCTTTTCTGGAATTCTATAGTATATAGATCTGCATTATAAACACAAATATCAAAAAGGATAACAGAGAAAAAAAATTTATAACGATAATTTTATCAACAAATACAGAAGAAACTTAAACAACATTAATGTTAAAGTAAAACTGTGAACCACGGTAAGCATTTTCAAACAATATATGTGTAATTTTCGAAAGAAATGAAAAGAAACAAATATAAAAAAAATTTAAATGACATCTTAAAACATTACAAATCGAAAACATATTAAAAAAACAAAGCCAACCCTAAAAATTTTTATATGTTAATTAATTGATTTGAAAAACCACTAAAAGCTGTAATTGTTATTTAAATCTGTAAAGGATAATCAATAATATATGATAGTAAATTAACTGTTTTATCAAAAACTTTACAGCAAAAAAAAAAGTTAAAAAAAACATATGATGAATAAAAAAAATAAATATTAAAGAATAACATCGAAAGCTGTAAATTAGGTGAAACATGCAAGTTTAAAAGGTATTATTGGTAATTAGCAAAATATTTTTTGCATCTTAATTTTTTGAGCAACAGTATTAGACTAAAACAAATGCAAAATAAGTTGGTATAAAAATTGCTAAAAAATACAATAATAAAAAAAATATATACTTACAAGCAGAGACATCTCCAAAAGTTTTGTCCGTTTTTAGAAAATTAATGAACTCAACAACCTTCATCTGGAAGATTCTAGCAATAATATCTGGACGATCTTGAGCACATCCAATATCGTTTCGTTCCATATACCTAACAATTTCTGGCCACCTAACATTGCAAGTGAAAGTAATAAAATACTGTGGATTACCATATACTCTACAGATTGCCAGCGCGTCTTGATAATGTTTGTACATATAACGCGGGCCCCCAACAAAAGATGCAAGTAAAAAAAACGTTTTCCGATAAGTGTGGCATTGGAATCCCCTTGAGAAACAGCATCATGAACCCCACTTACATGCTCACTTCTTAAATCATTTTGATGGTTACGAATATACTCAAGCTTGCTTTCTTCAACACAAAGGTAAGCATCGATCAACAATTGTTGGAACAACCGACCGCACTACAACATCAAAGTATATATACCACTACGGCCATGAATCAAATAACTATAGTACATGTTTATTGTAACTGGTTTAGAAGTAACAGAACTAATAGAGCGCAACTTAAATCATGTAGACCAACCTTTTTCACCGTGTGGAAACAACAACGGATATTGTAATGGCATATAAGAAAGATGTAACTTACTAATCCTTGTTGGATTTCCTCCCCGATATTGAACAATAATATCGTAAGTAGACGCATTCGGATCATCAGCAGCTACAATAGCACCTAAAGCATTCCCATATTGAGGAACGTATCTAACATCAGGAATATTATTGTATAAGCGTACTGCATAACTGTCCAAATTTTTTTCGCTAGCCAAACAGAAGGCATTTTTAAACAACCACACGTATTCATTGATCCCGTTCAAAACTAAAGACAAACCTGCAACAATATCCGCCTGTAAAGCCAGCCCATTATCCCCAAAAAATGCGTAAACGATTAGCAACTTCATTGTCCGTATCATATACATATAACTGCAAGAACCGAGGAGGATCCGATCCTTGTGGACAAAAGGATCCAATCCGATGACAGATTTGACAAGAAACTTTAAAAGTATAAGGCCCAATACCAGAATTAATTGTGTTATCAACTTTTGCCCCAAAAGAAGTCATCACAAACATCGAATTGTAAGTCCTAATATTATCAAGGAAATGTTTATTTTGAAGCAAATCCTAAATATATGATGGAGGCATTAAAGGTATAGGCAAAACCACAGCTCCTTGGCGACAACAATGTGTATAAACTGGATTATTACGGGTCGAAGCTCCAATATTCCTTTCATTCCACCAAAACTCTGCTTTACAATAAAAACAAATAAATACAGAATCCCCATGATCGTGATACACTGGTAAAGGTCTATCAACAACAGAAGCATCAGAATGAGAAGATCGCCCATGATCACTCAAAGTACCAACAACCGAAACATTTCGTAAAGATGACTCGCCAATTTCAAAAACCCCATCCATTGAATATTCCACAGAAAAATAAAATACACAAAATCTAAAGAAACAACAATGAAACACTAAGTACCTGCAATCGAAAGGAAGATACAAAAGACTATACGCAGCAGTCGAAACGAAGCACTGAATAAGAAAACGCCAGAGGAAATTCGCCTAAAAGCAATCCAAAAAAACCCGGGATAAAGAAATTAAAGAAAAATAAAAGAACGTAAATACGTGTAAAAAAATCAGAGCAAATCTAAGGTGAACATAAATACCTTATTGGATTTCAAGCAGGTCCAATGATTTAATTCGAACAGAAAACCATCGAAGAAGGAAAGCTAATGCAAGGGAACTGAGTAAAAAACGGCAGATGAAATTAGCTTAAAAGCAATCGAAAAAAAAACGGGATAAAGAAATTAAAGCAAAATAAAACAGCGTTAATACGTGTAAAAAATGAGAGCAAATCTAAGGTGAACATAAATACCTTATTGGATATGAGGCAGGTCCAATGATTTCATTCAAACCGAAATCCATCGAAGAAGGAAAGCCACTGCAAGTCGACGTAAAGAAAAAGATAAAACAGCAACTAAAAAAAGAAAGCAATAAATGCACAATTGTCAACGACCCTGTCTAAAATCCCAAAACCCCCCTTCTAGAAACCCATTCAAATTTGATATAAAGAGTAATTAAATATTCAAGTTTGTATTTGATTTATGTGTACGACGTTAAACCAATTTTCATTCTAATGTTTTAAGAATGATTTTAATTAAAGGCAAAATTCAGAAAAACCCCTTCTATTATCAGCATGTATGCGAAAAAACCTTACATTTTATTTGTGTTTAGAAAACACCAACCATTATAGTTTTACCTTTAAAAAAAAAAAACCCAAAAAACCAATTTATTGACGTGATAACCAGAAACAAATATGACGTGGCATTTTAATTAAAAACTCTTGTACACGTGGAAACTTGTGGTGGTGTGGCATGATATTATGTGGCGATAGAAGACTAAAACGATTTATTGGGCTTTGAATATCAGTTCATTTTGGAGTCAATTTCTTTTCAGTTCATCGAATTAGAAGGATGTGGTGTCGGAGAAGAAGAATAACGTCGAAATTATGTCTTGCAGTAAAGTCGAAGAATTTGGTGAAAATGAAGAGAATTTTTGGTTTAGTAAACAGGGTTTCGTTCTTGATTTTGGTCGCCTCAATTACGAACCAATCCATGGAGTTTTGTGAATAAATTGCTGATTTAGGTGAAAAGGTGTTGCTTCGAGCAGCCATAGACAGCAGATTGTGAAAGAAACGTCGAGAAGCAGCTCGCCGGAAAGTCATCGGAGTTTGGATGTAGGAGGTATGAATGGCGTAGGTGCACCATACCCAAATCAAAGTTTGGATTTATTAGCAATCGGGAACATGAACCACGATGAAGAAGTTGGATTTGAGCTTATAAGTTTGCTTTTGGCTTGTTTGGAAGCAATCGGCAAAGAACATAGCTGCGATTAACAATTTCATTTCAAAATTAGGCGAATTAGCGTCTCCTAGAGGTTGAATTATCCGTTGTCGATTTCCACAAAATGGCTTCGAAACCACACTAACAAGTTCCGGCAGCTTCTTTTGGTTTGAGTGATTTAACCGACCTGCATCGAGATTTAGAGGAAGATGAACAAGAAGAAGCCAGTCAATTGTCAGTTACGTGAATTAACGAGGATCGGAATTCAATTTATTGTCTTCTTCGACGATCGCTTGCCTACAGCTTCGTTTTCTTCGCCATCTCAGAGCCCTAAATCGTTTTTCCTGGGATATAGTTTATCACAGTGCACGACCAGTAGTGCACGACCAGTATTTATGTTAAGCTTTTTAATTGAATCTGTATCATTTTCCACGTAATCATGCCACATATTTAACATTTAATAAATTACGGCTTAGGTGGCATACTGTGCCGGTTATCAGGTAAAGAAAATTGGGTTTTGGGTTTTATCAAAAGGTAAATTATTAATGGTTGGGTTTTTCATACATAAATATTTGAGTAATATGCAGGGATAATAGCATGGTTTTTTTTGTATTTTGTTCTTTAATTAAAGCAACCCAACCCCAACTCAAATCCACACTCTTGGAGAGGAATCGACTACTTTGGAATTAGGAAATGTAAGGAAACGTTGTTTTATTGCTGAAGTTTTAATTTAATCATTTGCTCTTATATATTTTATTATATTTTCTTCTAAAAATCCATATTTAGATTTATAATCATGTGTAAATTCTATTTTTTAATTGTTTTCGATCAATAATTTTTTTATTGGATTTAGTTCGCTTGCATTGTCATTCATATTTAGTGTATCACTAGAATTTTGGAATTTTGTAGTTTATGACCTAATTTATTTAGTGTATGAGTAGTATTTTGGAATTGTGTTGTTTTTTTATCATTTTTTTGTATTTACATTTTATTAACCTTTTATAGACACATTTAAAGTGAAAAAGCAATTGGATGGAGCAATTGATGGTGATTCCACACTTGAAAAACCATCGAAACATCATTTTGGTCTACAAAGTTCCCAACAATCAATAACTTTTTCATTTCTTTATACATTGCGTTTTATTTATTTATGATTACAACTGTATTGTATTTTTTCTATGTTGTATTATGTTAATTTATGATTAGAATTATAGTTGATTTTTATCTATACATTATGCTTTATTCAATTATTATTACAATTGTATTTTAGTTTTTTATCCCTATATTTTGTTTTATTCATTAATAATTACAAATATATGCAATTTTAATATCTCTATAATGTGCTATGTTCATTTATGATTACAACTATATTCATTTATGATTCCAATTATATTAATACATGACTGCAATTGTATTTGGATTTTTTCATCTCTACACAAAATATAGCTAAACAACTAAATCAATGAAATTATAAAACTACATTGTGTTTTATTTTTTATGAATAAATTCGTATGAATCTAACGATAGCAAAACAATATTTTTCTAGATATTGTGAGAGAAATGATAAAAAAGATTTTTATCTTTCATTAATATAAAAAATTAACTAATTCTTTTTAGGCAATTATTAATCAAAATCCTTAGATTTTAGAATTCAATAAATTAGCGTTGACTTATCCATATTTAATTACATTGTAAATTTCCGTTTATGCCTAGAACTGTTCTCGCGTTCTCAACCTTTTGCAAGTTCTCGATTTAAACACCCCATATATATATATATATATATATATATATATATATATATATATATATATATATATATATATATATATATATATATATATATATATATATATATATATATATATATATATATATATATGATTTGATAATAAATTTATATTTATAAATATAAAATGTAAAAAATATATTTAATTTCTTATTTGGTTCATTCGGTTTAACCAAAACAATAAAAACTTAACAAAACCAAACCAAATAAGCTCATCATTATTCGGTTATCCAAACCAAATTAATCGAAAACCAAATAAGCCAAACATCATTCAATTTGGTTTTAGTTTTTGGTCACACCCCTACCTTTAATGAAAGTCGACTATTTAGTGCTAACAACCTCCCTAGTGACATTTGATAACCGATTTGCTAAAAGTGTGCAAGATGTTTGTATTGGAACCATAAAAGACTTATTGTACGACAATGTTTGACAAACATATGGTCGTGGATCTTTAGAACGAGTGCAATAAAAGAATTGTTAAATTCTTTGAGAATTTTTCTTGAATTGGAAAACTGCACCACAATATTAAAATTATATGTGTCTAAGACATCCTAAGAGCGTTTTATAAATGAAAAAACATAAAAAATAGTAAACTGCACCATCTGAATGGACTATGCCGATGCCTTAGGGCCCATCACTTAGGAGGTCATTCACGAAGCATCGTCAATTTTTGGGTGTGTTATGGTTTGAACATTGGACATCCATTGTGAAATTCCATACCTTAACCATTAGACTCTCGTTACGAAGGCAAAATTTTGTAACATAACAATTAGTCCCTCTGGCTCTATCATTACCACCACTCCAAACCGCTTTCTTTGTTCCTTTAATTGTAACCCGATCATCAAGAAACAATATTTGGTCTTATGAAAAATGTTATATAAACGAATTTTATGAGTAGTCTGAATCTTATCTAAGTTGCCAAATTTTGTCATGAAAAAGAGAACGTTTTTTTGCATCGACACCATTCAGATCCTTTAACTATTCCCTATACACCATTAACTCTGCAATAACTAATTGTGTTCATTTGTTGTTTAATAACTATCACCATTTTGCAATTGTTTCTCAATGTTTGGTTCACAACTTTTGTTATCATAAATATATAAACCATGTATCGAAAAATATATTATTGAATCACCAATATATAAAAGAAAGCGGTACCTTAATTGTAACGTCCGATTTTCCATACAAAGTATACCCACATTTTTAAGACATAATACATAAAAATTGGGTATACTTGTTTCAAACCACGAAAACAAGATGTTATCAACATTTTTAAAATACATACAAGTGTTGGATTAGGTGTCTAAGCCATAACTAATAATTTGTATTTACCTAATTAATAGTAGCAAAGTCCATTTGAGTTGCCCTCATAGCTGGAGGTTTGGTAGAAAGTTCGGTAGAGAGAAAGGTTGATTTATTATGTGATTAATAAATCAACAGGAATTAAATATATGGTTTGTTAATATATTAAAGTGATGATATATTAATTAGAAACTATATTAATTAATTAGAAATTAATCTGGAATTAATTGGATTTAATTTGATGATTAATTTAATTAATTAGAGGTGCAGGGACTGAAACTGTAATTATTCAATAGTTGAGTAAGTGACAGTTATAGTAAACCAAGTGACCACGAAATTATGTATGTGATAATACATAATTTCGATGATAATAAGTTAGGATAAATATATTTGAATTGTAAGATAAATGCTTATCTTATTTGAATTCAAAAAGGTTTATCTCTAAAGGCTTATCTGGTTATCGGTTGGAACCTATAAATAGGGAGCCCCATGCACACCATTTGGCACGACTTTTGACTTTATTTTCTCTCTAAATTTCGTGACCTACCTCTCTAGCTTGGGTGTGATCTCATTTGAGGCAGGACACTTGTGCTGCTTAGCTTGCAATAAACGACTAAAGGTTAGTTTTTCTGATTTATTCTTTTAGTTAATTTTTGTTTGGCCGTTAGGAATTAGTTACATGTTCAAAGTAAGAAAACATAGATCAAATCTAGGTTGCATGTGAACTTAGGGTTTTAGTTCATAGATTTGCATAAAACCTTTTAGTGGTATCAGAGCTTTTGTTTGTTTTCTTGTTGAATGGCTGTAATAGTTTTCCTAAAATTAGGGTTTAAAGCTTATAAATCATAATTGGCCTAATTTCGATTTTGGGGTTTAGGGTTTTTGAAACCCTAGCCCCTCCCCCCTTTTTTTTTGATTTTATTGGTTAGGGTTTAGGAGGTTTTCTATTTTTGGTAACTTTGATTGTTTAATTAAATGGATAACCTTAAACCCATTTGTTTGAATTCGAAAATTAGGGGTTTAAGATAGGTTTAAATTAATTTGATTAATTTTTGAAACCTATCTACATTTGAATTAATTTAATTAATTGTTTAATTAAAAGATAATTCAAGGGATTTAATTTAATGGTTAAATTTCGAAAAAAAAATTAAAGGATAAATCCTAAAATATTTTAAAAGGTTTAAAATATCTAGATTTAATTAATTTAATTAATTGTTAATTAAAGGACAATTAAATCGATTTTTAAAGGTTTAATTTAATTTTAAATTTAATAGTTAAATTTGGAAAAATTAAAAGATAAACCTGGAATATTTTAAAAGGTTTAAAATACATCTTATATATATTATTAAAAGTTAATACTATATGTATAAGATAAATTGGATAGTCAAATCATTAGTAGGCATCATTCACAAAGCTGATCTATAAAGTGGGTATAATGAGACTGCCTATAAAATGGTGGTCTAATGGGTGTACACTCTCACCCACGGCTCGCCTGATCAGTGGAGGGTCGTTAGCCGAACGGGTTTGATAGGACCGCTTAATCATTAAAAGTATAATGATCAAAGTACTAGAACACTTTACAAAAATTCCCAATCTATTTACTTTAGAAAAAATGTGAATTTGATGCTAATCCATGAAATTGAATATTGCACTTTATGAAATGTTGGTGGAGCGTGTGTGGTTTACCAGCACACCAATAGGGGTTTATAAAGAGTGACAATGGGTTTCTCGGGTGTTATCATTGTTGATGGAGCGTCTGTGGTTAACCGGCACATCAATTTGAGATGGTAATTGACCCCGAGAGTACCAAGCTAATTTGCATGGTTATTCACACCAGGTTTGTGATCCTCGGCATCCCAGTCACAAATGGCGGGGCATATCCGAGATTAAACATGCCATTGAACAGTTCAATGAATCTCACAGATCTAGGAATTTCATAAGACTGAAATTAATAAATGTTATCTACCTTAATGACTACTGTGTTGTGATTACGACATCCCTCTTCACAGCATAGTTGGGGTATTTTGGATCCTAGCCTTGTTAAATAATAAATTGGGTAATTATTTAAAAGGATTAATTAAACTAATAAATTCAAATTTTATATATGTCTGAAGAAAGTGTCATTCTCCTCCTTCCCTTCCTTCACCCATTTCTGAGAGCTTCAGAAAGCACCTGTTAATATGGTAAGGCTGACTGGCCTTGACTGTGTGATATGGTTTTGCAATTAGAGAATAGTTCTTAGTTTTGCTGGCGAACCATATCCGGCTGAGTGACTGCTCCCAAACATCGCATCACACAGCAGCTTGTGATGAGCATGACTCCTTGACTATTGAGTCCAAGGAAGTTTGTTGCCTTATGCTATTGATCATTGACCCCGAGTTCCGTAGGGATTTAGAATTCCTAGGGTCAGATAAGTTAGCGCAGCTGGTTGAGGAAAGGTTCCGAGAACTGGTTGAATAAAGGGAACGAACTTGGATCTTCAAAGAGCTTGAAGTTGCAAGCTAGAAGGAAGTAGCACCAGTTTGTGTGTTCCCGAGATTGAGGGATACATAGGCGAACAGTATAAAACTGGTTTCCCTTTGTGATCTGGAGTTAAGCATTAGCTCGACTCGCTGATCTGTTCATCCGGATGAACAGAAAGGGTAACCGGATAAGACAATCGTGGAAATGCATTCAATGTCGACTCTGTATGAGTCGTTCATGGAGAAGCATAGTTCCATTGATTCAGCTGCTTCAGGATTGAGTCCAGTATTAAGGTGCATCAAGAAATGATCCAGATCGTTTGGACCGATTGTTCGATGTTTCAAACTGGGAATCCATAAGGTGGGACACAGTCACAGAAAGATTGGAAAAATGCTCCAAAGCCAAACCGTTTGGCAAACTCAGTAATATCTTAAAACTCAGAATACTTGATCCTCATTTCCTTGATACAGGATGTGTTTCTCACATTTGCTCTATATACACAAACTCTGTAGGATGCGGGATGTTGTCGCACAGGAGCATATTCGGATTGGATCCGGAGCTCGTGCATTTTTTGGAGTTAGGCTAGATATTTGTTCTTGTTATTAGTTTATAGTTACATATGACATGGATTCGCATAGTACATTGTTCTGAGGATAATTCTGGTTTAATAAAATATTTTTCTTTTAAAACATGATTATTTTAATTATCCTCGAAATGTTGTGTGAATGTGTTGATGACGTAAATGGTAATAATTTGAATGTTGATACATCCAATGGGATTGGATTTATGAATTGTGTTCCTTATGATTGTTAAAGTGAATTTTATGAGAATCACTTCAACCAAATGTCCAGTTGGATAGGACTTTGGAATCATTTGACTTAGAGTCACATGATGAATTGAGTTCTCAATAAAATCAGTTGTTACAAGAAATGCATCACCCAAAGATCCAATGGATAGGATTTTGGAATTAATTGACTTGGAGTCAGGTGATGATTGCATGTCTTGAACAATATTAACAAAGTCATAAATTTACATAGAGATGTAAAAGACCTTAAGATTTTGAGCAACAGACACATAAGTTACTGTGTATTGCTCGAATCTTCTAACAGAACACGGATTAGTTATACTTCATAATAATTGCCAAATAGTTTGACAAATATGGCTTCGCTTATCGGAATAAGCGATTGATTGGAACCTTGAAGTGTTCAAGGATTTCAAAGGAAGTGTAAGATCAACAGAACCTGAGTGACAACATTGACTGAGAAAATGTTTCACAGTTTATCCTCTTCCAAGAATATTAATGGTTATAATGTGTCTTAGGGAAGACGATGGAGCATTGATCGAAATAAGTTTTGATCCTCGATATATAAGATACATTTCCGATTAGTATTTCAATGAATTAAATATTCAACCAGTCAGACCGCAGAAACCATATTCCGACCATATCTTAGACTAAGTAGGTTATGTCGACACTGTCTAAAATGTAAAGCTGGGATCGTCCCACTAGTACATAGAAAGTCCAGGGTCATATAGCATTCGTCTGAATCTCATGACAAGCCTGAAACTGATCAGCGATGTCGTTTCATTGGCCATCCCGGTTATCCTTTGAAAGAAGAGTCCTTTTAGAAAGAGCTCATGTTCTAAGGAAATAGTGGGAGTAAGAATAATCCTGAAGGAGTTCAAGGATTAGCCAAATGAAAGAACCTTTAGTCACTACTAGGCCTTGACCAGGAATCGGATTCCTGTTAAACCTGACATACCCTCTCTTCGCTTGACCTGTAGTTTTGGTCACCGTCATAAGGAGTTATGATCTGGGTGACATACCGATTAGTGGTAAAACACTAAAGATGGTACGGATAAGTAATCCGACTACTAGGAAGCATTGGTGAGCCCAGCTGCCAAATAAGAGAACCTTAGTGTGAGACACAGTCTATGTGACAGTTTGATTGATTTTACAACTGGTCTAGGAACCAGTGGGAGTAATTGAATCATCAAAAGAAAGGAACATAGAAATGTACTTACAGAACATCTGGTTGAATGAGTCATCACCTGGGGTCAAGCTATTGATTCCGAGAGAGGCACTCTCAATAGAAGATGAAATCCGAGAGGATTCTGCGTGGCATAATGTGAGTCGTTAGTGGAGCGTGTGTGGTTTACCGGCACACTAATAGGGACTCACATAGAGCATGCCATTACAAAAGGCACATGGCCCCGGGATTCGTCCCATGGGCATCTCGCAAGAAAGGATATTCGAATTCTCAAAATAGGCCAAAAGGTTTGGATTTTGTGAATAGCCTGGAAGATTTCCTTTAATATGTCGAAAAGGTTTGGATATCGGTTTCGCAAAATGTGCCAAAAGTTCTGGATTTTGTGAATAGTCCGAAAAAGTCATATAACCGTATCAAAGCCAGTGGGAGTATCGTTGTTGTCTGCTATCACATGTATGTGGGTTACATACTGGTTCTAGGAAACGTCTCTTATCATTACAAAGTGTAATGACTTGGTGTTAAGAAACGGTTCGCTATGAAAGACTTTAAGAGATACAACATACTTAGGTAGTCGTGAACATCTATTAGATAGATTGAAATTCTGCCAATATGATCTTGATAAGATTCAAGATGCATAAACCCAGGAAAAGAGTTTCCCATCATTGCAAAGAGTGATGACTTGGCATGAAAGAAATAAAGAAGGTGCAACATACTCACATAGTTCACATACATCTATCGGATAGATGAAATTGACAGTATAGACTTAGCCATTGAGAATATGGTCTTGATGAGGTTCAAGATGCATAAGAAAGAGTCTCCGAAAGGAAATGGTTTCTGGAAGTCATGACACAAGGATTATTAGTAATCTTTGGATTCCGAAAAGGTTTGGGATGAGATTACATCAGGTTCCACGAGATTCCTGGACCGATCAGAAGTGTTATGAAAATATCCTGATGACTTGATGCTTAGAGCATAGTAAGTTGGATTCAGGATATGACCTGGCTGAGAATACTTAATGGATTTTGAACACGCGTGAGAAATCATTGGGTAATGATTAGGGTGAATGTTTTGAAAGGAGTTTCAAATCAGTAATTGTTTACACCAGGACGTGGTGCTGTAGGACTTCATGGTTAAAGAGTTTCGTTGGTTTCTGATGGAGCGCGTGTGGTTCACCGGCATATCATGATGCCTCGAAATAGTCTTAGGGTGTAGTCATGTAGACTAAAGACCCCGAGAACCATGGGCAGTCACGGTACACATAACCGGAATGGAGTTGTGAGAGAGAAAGACAGAATGACAAATTGAGATATTATTGGAAGAGTATCTGATTGGATTATCTGCAATAAAGTGTATAAGTGTTAGGCACTTGGATACGTAGAAAGAGTGAAAAGGTCATTGAGTTAAAATAGACATAGATATAAAAGGCTTGAATTGAAAGTTTAAAAGAGAATAAGAAACCGATAATAGTTATGATAAATCTGACTTGGTGATTACCTCGTGGATACTTGGTAATAAGCAGGAGTAGCTGCCAGTCAGATTTTATGTTTCGCTTTCGCATGTTTTACTTCCTGAATAATTGGATTATTCAAATATCCACAGTCGCTCATACTTTTAGGGAGTAAGTATGAAGGAAGACTGTCATGAATTGGTTTGTAGATTGTCTAATGAGTTAGACATAGCAATAAGATTGCTGCAACGTTCATGAGTACTTGGAAATGGAGATTTGAGTATTGGATAAACCCACGCTCAATAGATTGCTTCATGGATTACATCACGAGCAATGTTGAGACGATAATATCTTATGGTCTTGAAGTGGAGAGATATGAGTTATAATTTACGAGGCGGTTGTTCATTGATAGTACGAAAACGCATCGGTAACTCGGTGTTATAAAACGTGCTGTTGTGAATGATTTGTCTGGTAAAAGATATAAGCATATGAGTCGAAGCTTATTCGTCCCTTGACCCTGACGGGAAACAGATATCTGTAGGCCTCTCGATGATTTTGAAGTTGACTAAAGTGCTGGCCAGCCAGGACTGAATTGATATGTTCAATTAGAAGTCTTATGTCATATGCAAAATCCGAAATCGGGAAACAGTGTGTCAGACAGAGATTGATCTCAATCCATGTCTCATGTCTGAAAATATCTTATTGGACGGAGGATCATCTGATCACTTATCTATGGACAGAACTGACTAGGTCAGAGTTCGGCAGCAGTTTCTAGGAAGCTACAGTTTGCTGATTAATTAGAGGTTAAATTGGTAATTATAGTCATAGACTTATCCAAGTGGGAGACTGTTAGATTAGATGTCTAAGCCATGACTAATAATTTGTATTTACCTAATTAATAGTAGCAAAGTCCATTTGGGTTGCCCTCACAGCTGGAGGTTTGGTAGAAAGTTCGGTAGAGAGAAAGGTTGATTTATTATGTGATTAATAAATCAGCAGGAATTAAATATATGGTTTGTTAATATATTAAAGTGATGATATATTAATTAGAAACTATATTAATTAATTAGAAATTAATCTGGAATTAATTGGATTTAATTTGGTGATTAATTTAATTAATTAGAGGTGCAGGGACTGAAACTGTAATTAATCAATAGTTGAGTAAGTGACAGTTATAGTAAACCAAGTGACCACGAAATTATGTATGGGATAATACATAATTTCGATGATAGTAAGTTAGGATAAATAGATTTGAATTGTAAGATAAAGGCTTATCTTATTTGAATTCAAAAAGGTTTATCTCTAAAGGCTTATCTGGTTATCGGTTCGAACCTATAAATAGGGAGCCCCATGCACACCATTTGGCACGACTTTTGACTTTATTTTCTCTCTAAATTTCGTGACCTACCTCTCTAGCTTGGGTGTGATCTCATTTGAGGCAGGACACTTGTGCTGCTTAGCTTGCAAGAAACGACTAAAGGTTAGTTTTTCTGATTTATTCTTTTAGTTAATTTTTGCTTGGCCTTTAGGAATTAGTTACATGTTCAAAGTAAGAAAACATAGATCAAATCTAGGATGCATATGAACTTAGAGTTTTAGTTCATAGATTTGCATAAAACCTTTCAACAAGGTCCTTACGGACTAAGCCAGGCATTACAACATAAAAAAATCCAGCACAACCAAAGGACGGGCTCAAAGTCATCCCTCTCTCTATCACACGCCTTCCCTATCACCGCTACATATACCCACAAAATACAGACACAACGACATGTAATCTTACAAAAGCTTAGTGAATAATCTCCCAGCTCGACATCAACACAAGATTTATTAGTGTTATAAACATATAACAACTAACTCTTACAATACAATCAACTGTAATTTCTCAGTATACAACTCCTCCATCCATCTTGCTAAATACATTAGCAAATATATACCTCCTCTTTGTATCTGAAATCTGCAATTTCATTAGCTTTAAAAACATCAACTAATTACTAACAAACACCAACTCAACAGTAAATATTTAATGTATTGTCAATTCCATCCACTAATCATAACTTCATGACAAGGTTATGTATCCAATATCTATGATTGGATAGCTCAAGACAAGTTATAAGTGTCTATTAAGAAGATTTATATAAGATGACTCTTCTAACCACCATAACATGATGTGTAATGTATGTTGTCTCGGTATCCAACAAAACTTGATTCATAGAAACCAAGGACCTCCTACTAATATTTTATAATATGTGAACATATAGTTATTTATTTTTCTTTGATAACGAATCAAATGTTTTGGGGCTTTCTAGTATTACATACATAGATTGTTCTATAGTTGAAATTTTTGGGACGATAGATACATGAATATGCATAAGACTTCCTACTATTGAAGTGTATAGGTTATTTTGTATCTCATTTCTTTCAAGTTTATTTTAGGACACTATTTTAAATAGAATATTTCTCCTTTAGTGATAATGTATATTATGGTGTATTATCTTCCATGTCAAATCAACTTAGATCTTCCTCGATATAGCTCTTTTGTGAAAGTCTAAGGATAACTCGAGAGTGATATCTTATTATCTTGATTCCTAATATAAAAAAATACAAAGATCTAGCCTATATCGTTACTCGCCAGAAGAATCTCATCAACATACTATACGATAAAGACATATTCACTCCCACTTAACTTATGATATACACAATCATCAACAATATTTACCTCAAAACCATAGGAGGTGCCAACGTGATGAAATATATGATACCATTAACAGGAAGCATGTTTGAGATCGTGGATGAATTTTGTGTTACTAACCATAAACTTTGGATCTCTTGATACAAAGTTTTCTAATTAAATGATAATCTTTACGTCAATGTCTTCATTTAGAAATGCAGTCCTTACATTCATCTGACGTAGCTCTAGGTCAAAATGAGCCACATGCGCCATTATCTATTTAAAATAATCTTCAGTGGATACTAGAAATAATGTCTCTTTATATTGTTTTCTTCTTATTGATTGAATCCATTTGTGTCTCTACGGTCCATATTGAAGGGTTTTATGCAAATCACTGAACTATAAACCTAAGTTCACATGCAACCTATAAGGATCTATGTTTTCTTCTAATTGAACATATAATAAATTCCTAAAGGCCACAAGAAAATAACTGAAAGAATAAAATCAGAAAAACTAACCTTTTAGGATTTCTTGGAAGCAAAGCAGCACAATTGTCCTGCCTCAAATGAAGTCACACCTAAGAGCAAGAGGTAAGTCACGAAATTCCAGAAAGAATGGGCGTAAATGGCGCAGAAGAATGAGGGTCTGGGGCTCCCTATTTATAGGCCCCAGCTGATAACCAGATAAGCCTTTAGAGATAAACATTTTTGAATTCAAATAAGATAAACATTTATCTTATCAATTCAAACCTATTTATCCTAACTTATTATTTTCGAAATTATATATTTATATATATATAATTTCGCTGATTATATCTTACAAAAAATGTCACTTACTCAACTATTGAATAATTACAATTTCAGTCCCTGTACCTTTAATTAATTAAATTAATCGCCAAATTAATTCCAATTAATTCCAGATTAATTTCTAATTAATTAATATAGTTTCTAATTAATATATTATCACTTTAATATATTAATAAACTATTTATTTTATTTCTATTGATTTATTAATCATATAATAAATCAATCTTTTTCTCTACTGAATTTTCTGACAAACCTCTAGCTATGAGGGCAACCCAAATAGACTTTGCTATTATTAATTAGGTAAATACTAATTATTAGTCATGGCTTAGACACCTAATCCAACACATATATCTCTTGATATTACCAACTAAATCTATTTTGGTTTTAAATATTAATTTGCAACCAATAGATTTCTTACCTTTAGGCAGTGTTGTAGAAATCGGTCTTGGCGGCCGATTAATCGACGATTAATCATTTGGCAGTCTTCAACCGATTACGATTAGGCCTAATCGGCCAGTTTGACGGTTTGCTGCAAAAATCGGTCAAATATCGGTCTTGGCGGCCAATTAATCGGTCTTAGTGGTCATTTTTTAATTTTTTAATGTTTTTAATTAGTTTTTAATTTTTTTATTTTTAAATCATGACACAAACACTCTCTAGTAACTCAATAAAACTAAAAATAATCAATATTAAAGCATAAAAATAAACGAATGTATAATTTTTTATGTGTAACTCGGAATAAAATGTATCAAACTTTGCTATTTTGTTATATATGTGTGTATATATATATATATATATATATATATATATATATATATATATATATATATATATATATATATATATATATATATATATATTTAAATGAGTTCCTTTATAGTTTAGGGTATCCGATTAATCCCCGACTAATCCACGATTAATCCCTTAACCCCACTCGACCGCCAAGCTACCGTCAAGCGAATTTTACAACCTTGCCTTTAGGCAACTCAAGGAGATCCCAAATGTCATTTTATTTCATTGACTTCATTTCATCATTTATGACATTGATCCATTATTGAGAGTTAGAACAACACATTACTTTATGAAAGTTGATATATTCATCTTCCGTTAAGATAATGTTATCCTCATATTCTTGGAGAAAAATGATATAATCATCTAAAGTCTCATATTTCCTTAGTGGATCTTCTTAGAGGCACTTCTCGAGGTTGTTCTATAGTTGGTGTTTAAGAAAGAATCTCAATGTTGTCTTTGTTTGGTACAACGTTGGGAATGAAATCCTCCAAAGCTATGTCTTGAACGACTATATGTATAAAACCTTGGTTATCAACAATAACACATTATTCTTCAAAGACAACACCGTTAATGTATTATTCTCCCCCAAACTCAACATTCTTAAGGAATCTTGCATTTCTTGCTTAAAAAATGATCTGGATGTGAGTTTGTAAAGATTGTAGACCAAATAATACTCATGATAGCCAACTAAATAACACTAACTGGTTCTTGAGTCCAAATTTTCTTTATGTAAACGGAGTCTTTGTCTAAAGAAATGCGTTGAGAAAGGGCAGATGTATAGAACTTTTCAACGAGATAGTGCTTATTCAAAGCCTATAAGGCCAAGCATTAGCTAGACAACCCCATACGTTTAAGTTCCTAATGCTTGATATTTTAATAATACAAAGCTTGTAAGGGGTTGTGGTAACGGTTTACTTGACACATTTTCTTGGATATATATTATCGTCTTCTAGGTTTCTCTCTAAACCAACTCTATTAAAGGACTACTTCATACCATGTCTTATAAGAGTCTTTTTTATTTATCATTTTGCTACACTATTCGTGCTAGATTTGGCCGACATGATGTATTGCAGAATAATTTCACACTTATTGAGACAATTGCAAAGACTACTAGACATGGTTCTCATGATATAGCTTACCTTACATAGTATTTACCACCACACTCAGATTTGACAACCTAAGTTTTCTTTCCATATAAGGTCTGTCTCATTCATCATAGAGATGTTATGCCCTTGGCTAGACATGTTTGGTGTGATATCAACAAAAAAACTAAATCGATAAATAAAAGACAGAATAAAACAAACATAATCACATTAGAATTCTATTTTACATTAATTGCATGTTGTGGTCGCATCTCAAGCTACCTAGCGCAGCATTAATCCCCGGTCTTTGTATTAAGAAATTAACTACAATTGGTACACTCAATGTAATGATCAAATACTAAAAATAAGTTTTGTCAAACAATGGTTCGTCTTTAGACTAACCGAAGTTCATATGAATAACACATTATAATTTTCACGTATTTATCATCGCTTGTACGTTGTTATTCGGCCAAACTGTGTCTTCATTTGGGCCGAACAACGTTTGCATGAATAATTACATACAAACATCTATTAATTTTGTTAATCTAATCTACTCAATAGAGGTTACTTTGGAAACATTTTGTTTTGATTAATTTAACTAAAAAATATACACGAGAATGTTATAAAATATTTCCAAGGATCATCTATATTGTCGTACAAGCCAAAAAATGTCAAATTCAACGAGTTCAAGAATAAAATAACTTTATTCATACATATGTCTCTCAATGAATTTGGTCATGACATGACTTTTACATGATAGTAACTATATATTATATAATTATTCGTAAATCAAGCCACAAAATAAATTTATCTCATAAATAATGGTCATAAATGACCATAAAAAATAAACAAAACACATGATCAATTATTACATGAACTTAATTATTTCGTCAAATTGTATCTACATTTGGGTTGAAAACAGTCCACATAAATAATTTCCCACAAAACATAATTTACAAGTCATTATTTGGCCAAACTATGTCAACCTTTGGATCGAACATAGTCCACATAATAAAGCTCGAAGTGTAATCGACACATCATTATTTTGGCCAAACTACGCCAATATTTAGGTCGCTCAACGTGTAATATTATTACATCATTCAACCAATGAAATAGTACTATATCAACACGACAAAAAATTCAACTCAAACATAATAATATAGTGAATAGTGTTAACCAAAATAATCAAACCACAATTTTTATTTTTATTTAAATACGATAATTTTCTTTAACCCTTGTGGTAAACTCCAACATTGAATGTTACCTTAGATGCATACATATTTTGTCAATAACATATTAAAGGATTTGAAAAGTATCTTCAAACATATTTTATAACAAAATATTTTACGTCGAACATAGCAATTTATTGAAGTTAAACTAGGCTTCAAACTCAACTTTGATTTCTTAGAAAACAAACATGAACATTGAGTATCAAAATGCCAAAACAAGATTAGCAAATCCAGAAATAATAAACTTAAACTTTAAATAGAATTATCAAATCGAGAGACTAAATCAAATTGACAATCAAATAACAATCACTTATCTTCATATTTAATGGAATTTAAGATAGATTAATATTGCAATCGAAAACTTAATAAAACAATCATAAAATTGATTACCAATTTATAACATACACATTAAAAGTCTTTTAATGTTCTTACTTAATGAACTCAATAAATATTCGGTTACCCATTTTTGTACATGAATACTGATGACATAAATCTAATTTTAGTATCATACAGATAAAATTTGATAGAACTCAACATGGTTTCAAGAAAACTAAAATATTTTGCTCTCAAAGGAGAATATATAGAAAAATCTTCTTAACTTTGGTGGAGAAACCAAATTAGGCAACAAAAAATATCCATTTTATAGATGAAAAACAACGTCATATATGAATAGATTTAGAAAATGGACTTGAACTTATGTAGTTATTGGAATTTCAAATTCTATCCCATAACTTAAATATCAATATATCAAGAAAACCACATATAACAAAAACAAATTGAGGCTTGGGTGGCCTTTTCTATTGAATTAAAAAAACGAACATTAAAAATATCATGCACACAGTGAATCAAATTGATAAACCATTGTTTTAGGTGGATTCCTTTTTCTTTATGAAATCTCTAGTCATAAACAAACCAACCTAAGGGAAATCATTTGTAATGCCAAATATTATATTTATATATATATATATATATATATATATATATATATATATATATATATATATATATATATATATATATATATATATATATATATATATTTGCAAGTTAAAGATGAATCTACTACATGAGGTCGTAATATACTACAGGCTACGCTTGGTACATTGGCTATTCTACAGTTCTTCGTAGTCTTCGCCTTTATATATATATATATATATATATATATATATATATATATATATATATATATATATATATATATATATATATATATATATATATATATATATATATATATATATATATATATATATATATATAGATGGGTTCAATGCAGAACCAAATTAAATCACCTAACTGTAGAACCATGTTCATCAATGAACATAAATCCCAAAAACCACAAAACCACTGTCATCCCTAAACTCGCTCTCAAATCCGCCATCGTTAACCGGTGTCGGGCTAATTCCTTCTTACCAATCCCTTAGCTTTTTCGATTATTCAAATCATGCGTGTGCAAATTTGCGATTATAACTTTCTCGTTCTTGGAATTGGGACAGATCTCTAGAACCACCCGCACAAACGACGAGAGCAGTCTATTGATTCAGGAGGGTGGTCCGATGTGCGATTTCGCAATCCCGGGGGCTCGGAACACCACAGTCTTGGTGGTTGGTGCTAACAGCCGTGTTGGCCGTATCGTTGTCCGCAAGCTCATGCTCATGGGCTACTCCGTCAAGGTTTTTCTTTGCCTTACTCAAAATTGAACCAATCTTACATTTCGCTAACAGTATTTCCCAAATTCAGTCTATTCTAACGTGATTACTCTTCCAATTAGGCTCTAGTAAGGAATGCGGATGAAGAAGTTGTGGCCATGCTACCGACTTCCGTCAAAATAGTGATCGGGGACGTTGGAGATCCTACAACTCTCAGAGTCGCTGTAGAAAGTTGCAGTAAGATCATCTATTGTGCAACTGCTCGATCCTCCATAACTGTAGATCTCAACAGAGTTGATTATCAGGGCATATACAACTTCCAGGTTTTCTTCTTAAATTTCCAATTACAGATAGTTTGATCTTATAACACTGAAATAGATTGTTTTTACATCTTGTATCAGGACTACAACATGTGAATACTTAAGGTGCACACCAGGTGCTTGTTAAAATGCCAACAAGGGCAATTTTTGTGATTCTCGCTTGTAAGTTGTGTTGTTCACTAATGAACATATGTTCACTAATGAACATATGTTCATTAATGAATATATGTTCACTGATGAACATTTTGTACAAACTGGTTTCAATATACAGTTCTTAATAATATGGTTTATTTCAATTGGAATTCAATATACATGCTCAATTATTTACGTAGTTCTTAGTAATGTGGTTTATTTCAATTGGAATTCAATTACGTGCTCAATCATTCACTTGTGGTTTGATATGTTCACCAATGAACATATGTTCACCAATGAACATATGTTCACCAATAAACATTTGTTCATCAATGAACATTTGTTCATCAATGAACATATTCTATAACAATGGTTTCAGATACGTAACTGAGAACAATGGTTTAATTACTTGTTGATGTTTCTGTTACTGCTGCCGCTTTTTGGGTCGATTGGTACAAAGTTGTGGAGTTGTTGTGGTTCTGGTGATTGTGTGTTCTTCGGATGTGCCATTGATTTGCTGCTATTCTTGGATTCAGTTGATCTTACATTCAGAAGTTCTTGGTACTTTTTTACCAAATGCATGAAGTTCTCTGGTGTTAGACGGGTCTTGGCGGTTTTGTCCCTTGGAGTTTTTTCCCTGGCTGATTCCTCTCATTCAGTTGCGTTTTTTGCCCCTTTGGTGCTATTTTCCTAGTTGCTGCGGAATATTGGCATTCTGGACGATTCTATCCCTTGCTTTTTTTTTTTTGGAATTTGGCTTTTTCAGGAGGTTTGGTTGCTGATTGGTTTTCTGATCTCATGTTTCTAGTTGACTCGGGGTCTCTGATTGTGTTGTTGCTATTACCTTAGTGGGCTTCTTTTGTTTGTATTGTACGTTGCTTTTTCCGGTTGTACTCTGTTCTTTTCTAGCTTCTCGCTGGGGTTGTGCTTTAATAATATAATGTTTTGCTGTTCAAAAAAAAACTTGTTGAAGTTCTTGGATGTAAAAACTGTGAATGTTAGGTCTAAATCGGATTTCAAATACGTAACTAAGATGACACTATATTTTTGGGATTTATGTTTATTCATGAACATTTGTTCATTGATGAACATGGTTCTGTAGTTAGGTGATTTAATTTGGTTCTGCATTGAACCCACCCCTATATATATATATATATATATATATATATATATATATATATATATATATATATATATATATATATATATATATATATATATATATATATATATATATATATATATATATATATATATATATATATATATTAATTTGCAACTTACGATTCATTCACAATTTTACTGTTCATTGGACTTTTACTTTTTCCAGGATAATAACTACTAATTTAAAATCATAGTATAATTACTAAAGCATTTGATACAAATTGTAAATAAGCTTCTATTTAGAAATAACAATTTTGATTCTTTTTATAGTAAACTTTTATATTTACGTTTTTTCCCCTCAACTAATTTCGAATTAATTGTTTTCATCCCTATTTATTATAAAGTTATATTAATGATATTTCGTAAGTTACGGTTCCGGTCCCTGATTATATTTTAAAGTTACATTTTTCGTCCCTTACATAATTGTTTTTTGTCGAGTTGCGTTTTTCAATATACCGGGCTTCCGCAGCATCGCACGGATTGTCCAAACACTAGTTACAAATATATGTGGTTTTATACAAATTATGAAATTAAACAAAAAATAGCAATTAATCTGGCGATTCAACAAATATGGTGGCTATTA
Source organism: Cichorium intybus (assembly GCA_023525715.1). Classification (NCBI taxonomy): domain Eukaryota; kingdom Viridiplantae; phylum Streptophyta; class Magnoliopsida; order Asterales; family Asteraceae; genus Cichorium; species Cichorium intybus. The sequence goes on along the minus strand of CM042010.1, from coordinate 156,686,001 downwards.
TACCACTTGTTAACATAAATATATAAAATATAGATCGAAACCATATTATTAATCACCAAGATATAAAAAAATCGGTACCTTAATGCATTTAACATGCCGTATCCTTAATGCGAAACTTTAATGACAAAATAGGACGGTATGTGATAGACTTCGTCAACAAAGAACCTTAATATTTCTTTAACCAACCTTAGATGACCGGGATCCAGATTTTATAAAAAATATTTTTGTGTCTATTTATGTAAGAGACTATCCATTATTTATTCACAAAGTTTAGAGCTCATGTTAAAGTCTAATTTATGACGACAATTGAATGACAATAAATAATTATTTTGTAACTCGTAAGCATATAATGTCTACTTAATAGACTATTAATTTCTAATATATTTTATTAATAATTAAATATTAAAAAGTACTAACAACTATTTCTCGATGTTTGGTTTGAGATTTACATTATATATTGATTTGTGATTGCTTATTTTATGAGTCAGTTATTTATTTATTCTATATCTGACCCATTAAACGTAAAAGTCTAACTTCTTTTATTCGAAGTTAGAAGTTTATCTCGAAGTCGACGTTGCATAAGTTAAGGAATAAGGAGTACTTGGGTTAAAGTTATATATTTCATTTTCGGGGCTATTACTCTATTCGTGACATGTGCCATCAACGACGACTCTACATAGCCGACACTACATCATGGACAAACCTAACTTTGAGAATATTTTTTAAAGATTAAACGAAATCCTTTAGATGAATACACATTATTTTACTTATTTGGACTATCTTTGTTGGGATTAAATAAAAGAATGACTTATAAAGGTAACCAAATATTTAATTGTTTACAAAATATCATCCATGTTTTAAATATACAAAAATACCAATTAAGTATTTTTTTTGGTACATAATATACCATCAAACTTTATGTTTTGTTCAAAATTGACCTTAAGGTCACCGGTTATATCATGTAACCAAATAATGTTCCGGTTACTGGTCTAGTTAAAAAAAAAAACATATGACGGGGGAATTACGTGGACTTAGTATAAAATTACATGGAATTAGGATAATGTTACATGGAATTACATCCTTATTACCCCATTCGTAATTACCCTAGGCCAAAATCAAATTCACAATTCAACGACATGGCGGGAACATGAAATAAGGAACGGCGAGTCGGTTGTTTTGATCAAATTTATTGTAGTTGCACGATTCTCAAGTGAAGCACGACTTGAATACAATTTAGTTGACGAACATGGCAGAATCCTCAAGCCAAGTAGATAGAAATCGTTCACTGGCTTCAGAAGTTTACCATGATAGTGTACAAGAAGCTAGAAATGTTTTACTCAGTGTACAAGTTTTCCATGATGGTGCATTCCCCCCCCAAGCCAATAGTGTATTTCAGCATTCTAAAAACGTGTTTTACAGATGTCGACTTCACGAGCATGAGGTACAAGGATTTTATTAAATTTCTTCAAAAATTGGTTAAGGATAAGGTGTCTGTTGTCTACTATTGTCTTCCACAGCAGTCCCTCATAGATGGTTTGCGAGGATTGGCAGATGATAATGATTATATGCGGTTTCTTGATTGTGCCAACGTTAATGATGGAAGAATTGATGTATATGTTGATCACAACTATGAACCTATTCTAGACTGGACTGCTGACGAGAGAGATGATGATTGACGGACGGATAGTGATACCTGTGACAACATGATGTAGACACTGCAGTTTTAGATAACTTGTTTCTGGACCATGAAGGAGACAATGAGGTAATACCCATTAAGAAACCGGTTGATCCGTTTTTTAGCAACTGAAACATAAATGATATTTTTTCAATAAAAAAAGATACTTCCTTACCTTTGTAGATAATTTTCCCGGATCAAAACAAATAAACCATATTTAAAAATTTGATGTATTTTGTCACCTACTTGAGTTTCAATCTCGAATTTGTCACTCACATTTAAATGTCAATGTACTTTTTTACCTAAACTGTATTGAACTATTGAACCCGTTTAGCATATGTTTATTTCATACTAGTTTAAAACCCGTGTGTTACACGGTTGAGGATTAAAATTGAAATAGTTTGAAATGCAATATGCAAAAAATAGCAATGTACTTTCAATTTTATATCTATAATAGCATCGTACTTCAATTAAAAAAGAATATTGAAATAGTTTGAAATACAAAATGCAAAATAGCAATGATCTTTCAATTATATATCTATAACAGCATTGTACTACTCTGCAATGGGCAAGTTCTTTCTCTTTCAAACCTAAAAATAACAACTTCCATGTAAGAATTAGAAGTCGTGTTTGGTTATTCGTGTCTCAAATACATATGCAAAGTGCGTTTAAAACCAAATTAGAAAACTAAAAAAGAAAGTCATATAATCTTTCTAAACTCACCATTGTATCAATTATATATCTATACACAAAATAGCAATGTACTTTGAACGTATTTAGGAATTGAGCCGTGTAAATAACGAGTAGGTCGAGAAAGTCACTACGTCAGTGTCAGCCGGATGTTGGTGGAGGGATAGGCGGTATTGCCGCCTCCAATGAGGGGTTGCCAGAGATTGCAATAGTCACGAAGCTTATGTCAAATCCCCATCACTATTATACCCGAATATTACCCAGAAAGTCAGAAGGAATGCCTATTTCCCCTGTTAAAATGTTGGCAGGTCGAGAAGGTAATTACTCCGAAAGAAGTAAATTCACATCTGCAGATCGTTGTCACATCTCAAGCAGATATCTGCCCGTTAATGGCCCTTCTGTGATCGATATGATGACAAGTTGTGCTTATGTCTCGCAATTTTCAGCAGACGGCACTCTTTTTGTTGCAGGATTTCTGGTACGATATGCAATTTGTAGTTTTATCATCTGATGTTTCTTCTTTTGATCTTAAAGTAATACTTGTTATCTTCTACACAGGATAGTGATATTAAGATATACAATGTTGATAATGCTTGGAAAGTTCAAAAAAACATCCATGCAAGAAGCTTTCGGTGGACAATAACAGATACATCTCTTCACCTGACCAACGTTTCCTTGTAAGTCAGTGAATTTGATGTTTTTTCCCACTGAAACTTGAAATTAAACTCAAACTACATCTTTTTGGGAGTTATAAGTGACCGGAATTGACCACTTCAGATGAAGGGTAACTTATAGTATCTTGTTTAATTGTGATTTTCAAGTATTCTTGTTTTTGAAGTTTATCTAATAGCAGAAACTTTGAATGACGGAAAGACAAACCTGGCAAACCAAAGTGGAAGTAGTGCTGACAGGGGAGTCGTTTGATGTTGTCGTCCCTAACAAAATCATCCATGCAGACTGTGCAGTTGTGGGTCTTGATCGGAGAAAGGAGCCTGCACCGACGCATACTGGTAGCTTCTTATAAAGCCATCCATAGGACCAGGAGGCTTACGAATACCCAAGAATTTGTTATTTATATATAAGTAATTAGAAGTGAAGAATCGTAATTAAAGATAACTATTTAAATATTTCAAAAACGAATTTTATATTATTCAAATTGGATAACTTGGCATGGTTTTAGATTAGGCGTCGTAATCTATAACTTATAATAAACAAAACATAGAATAATGAGCCGGAAAATAGGATTTGAAGCTTTAGAATAATAACACGTGGAATAAAGGCTTTTAAAGGATGACCACGTGGCATCTAAAGCCATTGTTTATTATAAGTTATATATATATATATATATATATATATATATATATATATATATATATATATATATATATATATATATATATATATATATATATATACATATATATATATATATACATATATATATATATATACATATATATATATATATATATATATATATATATATATATATATATATATATATATATATATATATATATATATATATATATATATATATATATATATATATATATATATATATATATATATATATATATATATATATATAGGGGAAGGTTAAAATGAGAACAATTATTAATTTGAGGACGTGAGAACAATTTTTGACACACAATTTAAAACAAGCGCCCATTCTCCCCCTCCACCTGCAATTCACAATAATTTTGATTCTTCTCCTTTCACGTTCTCATCTTTGTTCGGCATTGGGACACCTTCCAATCCCCAACTCCAAACCGTCGGCACACACACAATCGAGGTGTGTTTGTGTGTGGAATACGACCTGCTTAGTCTCGATTTCTCCTTTCCTTAGTCTTGATTTCTTTTTCCTTGCTGTCTCTTCTTCTCGCTCAATCTCTTTGGGTTGGATCGCACACACAAATGTGTGTGCGCGTCTGATATTCATAATCAAGTCTCGCTCCCGATTTTCATTCTTCGTTTGTGCGTATTGTGTAATTTTCCTGTCCTACAATGGAACCTGCAATATATCTCTGCATCGTCCTCTTTTTCACGCCTCTGTCCTCCCTAGCCCTAATTTTGTTTCTCCTTATTTTCTTCCGATAAACAGAAACTATAACCCAATTTGTTTAGCCGGTCAAGTGTGACTGCAACTCAACCACTTCTCCGGTAGAGCCGTCGGTTTCTCCTCCACCTCGTCCACAGCAATCGACCAAACCAGAGGAGGTAATGATTTATTGAGATTTCTGCTCTCTGTAAATGTGTGGATATTGTTTACGGTTCAGTGGCTTGGATTGGATCTGACACTTAGAGTAACGATTCTCTAAATTGTGCTAGGAGCTTTCACTTAGAGTAAGGATTCTCTAAAGTGGATTTTTGGTAACGATTTATTGAGATTTCTGCCGGCAGCTAATCGACAATATCCCTAAATTGTGCTAGACAAAGACCAAGAACAGTTTACTAAGCAACTATCATACTACCTTGCTGCTTTTGCTGGTGGAATTCAGGTGAGCACATTGCTGCATTCTTTTAGGTATTGCTCACCTGTCTTCTTGATTTATGTTTCCACTGTTGCTACCTTACAGTGTTAAAATTTTCTTTTGTCTCTTGAAAATGTTGGTGGAATTGATAGTTCAACAAATTGTAGTTGATATGACCACTGTTAATATGCTTTTATTTAGCTTTTAAGCCCTACTCATCTTGTGGTTTTTTGCAGATTTCCGTGTTAAGAGATTATGCAAGAGAAACTCTAGCTTTGCTGTGGAGATCCTGGATGACAAAGTATTACATGGAGCGCTATCTCAAGAATCAAACATTTTACCAAATACAGTCCTAATCAATCACATGTGATTAAATACATATAATAAGTTGCTAGTCATTTTCTTCCTATTTTGATTCTTATATGTTATACTAGTAGAAGTTATTGTTGTGCAAATAAGTTGTGATATCATTCATCTTCCTATTTAATATATGATTTGATGGCTGATTTTCTCTATTATGGAGCTTGGAAATGGTATGTGAATATGCAATTCTTTATCGGACACCATCGTTGTTAATCATCTAACTAAAGATCTGTATTTGATTAGCAAAAAAAGCAAGTTGAAATTGAACCTATGATGCATTATTTGGTACTTGATAGGTCCTGCTAGATATCATTCAAGTTGATTGAGTATTTTGTGGCTTTATGAATTAAAAAGTATACTATTTGTGTTAATATTTTTTGGCAATGAATGATTATAGCATCAATTATAATAATTTATGATTATAACTATTATCATTTTTCATTATATCTATACTTTCTTAACTATAATCATTTATGATTATAAAAATAATCATAAATGATTTTCTTATTATATGTATTTAATCACATGTGATTAAACATTGTTGATCACATATGGAGACACACTTTATGCACCTAAGGTGTTCGACAAAATGGCTGAAAGAAACTTTCGTCCAAATCACGCCTAACAGTGGTCCTTGCACTCACTCCGACCTCAAAATACGTCACCAAACTCAAAAAACCAGTCTCACACCCCTATTCCCTGTCATGTCGAAGTCCAAGGAGCTGCATGCTTGTTCAGGTACCATTAAGCGCTTAATCATATATGATTCTGAAATCTTGTTCACATGTGATATGTTTTTTTGTTCAATCACATGTTATGATTCTGAAATCTTGTTCACATGTAATATGTTTTTTGTTCAATCACATGTGATTAAACATTGTTAATAAACGCTTAATCATATATGATTCTGAAATCTTGTTCACATGTGATATGTTTTTTGTTCAATCACATGTGATTAAACCTTGTTAATAAACGCTTAATCATATATGATTCTGAAATCTTGTTCACATCTGATATGTTTTTTTGTTCAATCACATGTGATTAAACCTTGTTATTAAACGCTTAATCATATATGATTATGAAATCTTGTTCACATGTGATATGTTTTTTCTTCAATCACATGTGATTAAACCTTGTTATTCACATATTAACATGTGATTAAAACATGTTATTTATATGCAAATATGTTACATAATGATTTTTTATGTTTAAATAAATTTTCTTATCATATGTATTTAATCACATGTGATTAAACATTGTTGATCACATATGATTAAGCTATTCGCATGTGATAAAACCCTATTATTCACATGTGATTATAACCTTGTTATTCACATATAATTAAGTTATTCACATGTTATTCATATGTAAATATGTACATAACAAATTTTTTATTTTTAAATAAATTTTCCTACCATATGTATTTAATCACATGCGATTAAACATTGTTATTCACATATGATTGAACTGTTCGCATGTGATTAAACCTTATCATTCATATCTGATTAAAAGTCTACCATTCACCTGTGAATATGCACATGTGAATGGTGGGGTGGGGTGGGGTGGATCGGGAGTGAGTGGTAAACGATTAAATTTTTTTTGGTGGGCGGGGTGATGGTAGGGTGGGGGTGGTGGTGGTAAGGGTAAGATAGCGTGGGGTGCTGGTTGGTCGGGTGGGGTGGATCGGGAGTGAGTGGTAAATAATTAAAAAAAAATTTGGTGGGCGAGGTGATGGTACGGTAGGGATGAGGGTAGTAGGGGTAGGGTACGGGGGTGTGGTGGGTAGGTTGGGTGGGTGCTGGTTGGTGGGGTGGAGCGAGAGTGAGTGAAAAAATTTGGTAGGGGTGGGTAGGGTAGGGTGGGTTGGGTGGAGCAGGAGTTGGTGGTAAAAAATTAATTTTTTTTGGTGGGCGGGGTAGGGTAGGGTGACGTGGGGTGCGTAGGGTAGGGTGGGTGCTGGTGGGTGTGACATCCGCCTAAAATGGATTCGGGTCAACCCAACCCAATTGGAAATCTAATAAACCCTAATCGAGATTACTTGACGCTAATAGGATCAAAACTCATACACTACGTTATAAATTGATGTTAATAGCAATATAGCATAGTATAACGTTATAACTATAATCAAATTAAATTATGATACCATATTATAATCAAATAAAAGTATAATTCTCTAATTAAATTAAAAGAATCAAACTTGAATGCTATAATTAAACTTCAAATCAAAGTAGATTGTTATAATCAAATAATAACCTATTTTTTTATAAAACTCTATTTTTATAAACACTACATTAAATTTTATAAAAATCTTAAGATGCTTGTGCTAGTGGAAAATTATGAAGACCACCAAAAGCCAAAAGATATTCCCATGGTCTCTCACTCACACCTCCCATCATCTTTCCTTTCCTTTTTCTCTCACCACATTATTCTCATCACCACTCAAACCCTCTCTATTCTTTCTCTCACTCTCAATCTCGAAATTTCTCCAAGAAAGCTTCATTTTCCAGCCAAGAACAATCCCTCATACTCAAGTCTTCATCCCTCTTGAAGCATTCCTCAAGGTATGTTGTTAAAAGTTTCAAATTCATACATGAAACAAATTAAATCCACCAAAATATCTAAAACTCATTTTATGTATAAACCTGATTTTTCTCAGAATCCCATTAATAAAATAAGAAGTTCTAGAAATTTTCAGAAATTAACTCATTTTTATCGAATTATTATAATTATTGCACTAAAATAGGGCAATAATTCATATAAAATACTTTTTGTATTCAATAAATTCTGAGAAACTTATGGGATGACCCATAAACTGAGAAAACATAATTTATGAAGTTTCATGCATTTATATTACAGTTTTATGGTTATTTTGTATTTTATTTTGTTGAAGCTAAATAAATAGAAAAATATAGTTATGTATGTCAAAAACACGATTTTATATTTTTCGCACCTTAATAACATTATAAAGACCCCATGCAAAAATTTACAGATTTTTGTAAGAATGTTTTCTTATTTTTCCAAATTTAATGATTGTTTAATGGGTTAAATTGATAATAAATAGCTATACAAGTCCGAAAATTATAAACCCTTGTCACAATATCATATATGACATATTAATCATAGATAAAAAGTTTAATGAATTTTCCTTAATAGTTTACTATTATTTATGATTTTATTGATTAATTAATAAAGAAAAACATAAGAAATACTTCCCATAGTCACAAATATCCAAAACACTCAAACTAGGCTCTATATCATGTTAGAGAACTATGGTTAATGTTTCAGAATTTTTGGGGATCATTTATTATTTTCCCCCAATTTTGTTGTTGTTTAATCATTAAAATATTAAATAAATACTAAAATAGTTTGGAAAAATATGAAAATTTTAAAGTAATTAATATTGTATGAAATAATGATTTTTTGATAATTTCAGAATGTTTCATTACTGTTTACTATTTAAAACCATTTTCCTAAGTATTTAAGCATGTAAAAATGCATTTTTTTAATGATTATATCATATAAATAAATTTTTATAATATAAAAAAAATCTGCAAATACTTATAATTTGGCAAGTTATTATTTTAATAAGAAATTATTAAAATCTTGCCTAAACTGAAAACATAAATTAATAATCCAAAGTAATTAATTCAATTTAATATTCATTTAACATATGAATACATTAATATTCAAATCAAAATGGATTATTGTTAATTCATCTAATATAAGAATATGTGTCTAATTATTTTTATTAATACTCCATTCCCGTTTATCGATTCCTAAGCCAAAACTATTAATTATATTAGGTTCTGCGTCATTTTGACCCGAGCCGTCTTTCGTACGACACGCGTATTCCGTTTGGACTAATGTGAGTAATCTACCCCATATTTTATAATTTTCAATACTTTTGGGGTGTATCATGTGGTTTTAATATGTTCCAACTTCATTTTATTATTTTTCACCATTGAGACATTGTTGGGACATTTATACTTGAATCATTATTTGTATAATTATTGTTTGTTTACGCTACATGTACTTGTAGTTCATTATCATTTTTAGTCTAATCTCCATGACTATGCCCGTATTCTTGAGGTACGTTATGGACAATAATAGCGCTATTGGGTTGACCACCCCTCCTTGGGACGCTAAGGTGATTGATCGCACGTGGTTGTGTGTGTATGATGATTAGATGCTCCATCCTATATATATACATGTATATGTACATATAGGGTGAGGACTTATTGTTGTTATTATCATTTGTTAATCAATATTTTTGATTTATAAACCGTTATCTCAATAACACTTGCTTGTCGAATTCAAAAGAAAACAAGTTTCAAATTATCAATATTTCAAACTCACCATTTTCTTTAATAAAACTTGATTACTCACCAACTCTCGTAATTGACCTGTTTTTACCCATGATGCAGATTTGAAGAATGAAGTTGATAAAAAGTAGGGTGTACCTTAGAAACCCACAAGACTATTTAAATTTGATGTAATAAATGTTGTTTGTATTTGAATTTGTATTTGTATGTTGTGGATCTCGTTTGCCTACTTAGTACTTAATTGAATCTAATCATATTATAACATAGTTGTCATGAGACTTTGAACAATATATCACGCCTTGATCAATTCCGCCAAGGATCGGGGTGTGACAGTGGGTGGGGTTGAACGGGAGTGGGTGGTAAAAATATTAAAAATTTTATTTTTTTGGTGGACGGGGTAGGATACGGTGGGGTGGGGTGGGTAGGTAGGGTGGGTGCTGGTGGGAAGGGTGGAGTGGAAGTGTAAAAAAATTGGTGGGCGGGGGATGGGGTAGGGTAGGGTGGGATGGGTAGGGTGGGTGCTGGAGGGTGAGGTGGAGCAGGAGTGGGTGGTAAAAAAATTAAAAATTTTTTTATGGGCGGGGTAGGTGGGTAGGGTAGGGTAGGGTGGGTGCTGGGTGAGTGGGGTGGAGCGGGTGTGGATGGTAAAAAAATTTATTATTTTTTGGTTGGCGGGGTAGGGTATGGTAGGGTGGGATGGGGTGGGTAGGGTAGGGTGGGTGCTGGTGGGTGGGGTGGAGCGGAATTGGGTGGTAAAAAAAAGTAATTTTTTTTTTGTGGGCAGGGAGGGTGTGGTAGGGTAGGGGTGGCGTGGGGTGGGTAGGGTAGGGTAGGTGCTGGTGGGTGGGGGTCGAGCAAGAGTGGTTGGTAAAAAAATAAAATTTTTTTGGTGGGCGGGGGGGGGGGGGGGGGTAGGGTAGGTTGGGGTGGGGTGGGGGTGAGGTGGAACGGGAGTGGGTCGGGTAAAATGGATTGACGCTAGATAGGGGACGTGGTGGAGATGGGTGGTAGTGGAGGCGTAGAAGTTTGGTGGTAGTTGCGGTGGAAGGGGGCGGATGGGTGCCTCTTAAAAAATTGTATGGCTTATATTTGTTCTCATGTTCTCAAATTCAATAATTATTGAAATTGTTCTCATTTGAACATTCATCTATATATATATATATATATATATATATATATACTAGGAAAGTTAGAGGGTCGTGTTAAACACGACCCACAGAGGGTCATCTAGATAAGTAAATGAAAGTACATTGCTACAATGGGTAAGTAAATAAAAGTACATTGCTATAATGGGTAAGCAAATGAAATTAGATTGCTATAACTGAAAACTAAAGTACATTTTTTACATTAGTAAATATAGTAAAACCCGTCTTTATTTACTGCAGAATATGCTACTCATTGGAGGAGGTCTTCATTTCATTCATCTTCTCTTTCTCCTTTTCCCCGCAATTCTTGCTGCAGAGAAAATGATAATACGTTGGCTTTAAACATCTCAAATAAAATTTAAAAAAGATAGGAAACAGTAGTCACAAGAATGTTGCATTGTTATTTTATCAGCTAATGTGATAAAGAAAAACAATTTATCCATAGAAATTCTTTAGAACAAACAACAGGTGCATGCTTATCGTAAGTTCTAGAAAGAGGATTTCATTTTGGGGAAAACGTCTACACTCTTTATTATTTGACAATGTCGCTAAATGGAGCCATGTGAATTCTGTAAAGCTAAAAAAGCAGAAGAATGCCAACATTAAAGGCAAGAAATAGTAACATACTCCACTTATTTGATCACTATAGCATCATACTTCCGGTTACTAAAAATTTTCCTTATCAAGGAATTTAAGAATCCAACCAATACATGCATTGTACTTTCAAGATATAGATATTCCATATTATAATGATATAATAGAAAGTAATTAAAGTATAATGTTGTAATAAGCAAAAGTACACTGTTATTTCCTGCATTTAACCACATCATTTTAAAAAAGTTGCTAAAGATGTATTTAATTAAACAATAGTAATGGTTGATTTTCATATATACAAATACAAGAACTCTTAGTGGAAAAAGGACCTTCTAATGATGTATACGTTATATAATAAAGTTTTACCATGCATTGAATTTCGTCAATTTATGTTTTTTCTTTTGTTTTTTCCTTTTTCGTTCGCTCCTGTTCTGCTCTTGTACTTATTTTGGTCTCGATAGCTCCTTGCTACTCTGTGGCTGTTTTAATGATATTTGCCGTTAAAAAAAGTGTTCACGACTCCAATTTCATTGATTATCAAATAATAGACTTTTAGTAATAAAAAATTAGCAAATCATAAATGATACTATTCATATTGCGGTATAATCATCGGTTGATATATTAATTGAGCATTAATGATGTCTTTTTATAAAATACCAATTTTGAAGAAAAACGTTCATGCCACCTCAGCCACATTTAATTGTTATACAGTAAAACTTGATAAATTAAAATGACACAATGACATATACAAGAGAAATTTTGACCTGTGATACGCTCCTCTGATATGTAGTTTGCATATAGTAACTCTTGTAACCACAATATTGTAAAAGAAATCAACTTTTGTAAGTCGTAGGAAAACCCAAATCCTAATTTGTTCGAATCTTGAAACTAATATAATTATCCAAAAACGTAATGTAAATATTCAATGATAAGTGAAAATAAACTTGAGACCTAAACTTAATCTATAATTTGTTCGATTGAAGTGGTACAATTATCTAACAAGGAGATACAAAATATTCGTTAAAACTTAAAAACCTAAATCGTTGTTTGTTCAAAAAGATGCAAAACTCACCATAAAGTCCAAAAAATAAAGAATTTTTAAAACCCAGAAGAACCCTAATCATGGTTTGTCGAAATCTAGATACTATTGCAGTTAGTCATCAATAAATTGCAAAACAATTAAAAAAGGACAAGAAATTGAATGCTAGACAAAACATGAAAACCCCACAAACATGTCAAGAGACCTACCAAGGGAAACCATTAGAGGGGAACAATTATAACTCATCATGCTCCTAAAGCTTCAATCTCATCGTCACCATAAACCTCCATTGCAAATAAAATATGGTCCCATACCTACATCCCATACCTTTGGGAGTTTCGGAGGTGTCGTTGCTATCAATTTCACATTTTATGGATTTTTTCAAGAATAGCGACCTCCGCATAGCTACTACTTGAATCTGTTATTTTTGTTTGGCCAGAAATTTTGTACTCCTACTTTAGAAAATCAAAAGCCCAACCCCCAAACCATTTGGAACAAAAATTAAGAGGTTTAAAAGGGTCTACAAAAACTAAATTTGAAATCATTATAGAAATCAGGGATTTCACTTGAACGGTTAATGCTTTATCCCAAACTCAAAATTTAAAAATTCAAAGAAGATTTTGTTGCTTACATCGTATTTGATTTTGGGAATGCCAATTCAACTTCAAGTGTAAATTTATTAATTTCTACATAACAATGAGTTTTGTGAAAGCAGGAAGGTTGAATCAGTTGGTGAGTTGTATGAAACAGCAAAATGAAACACTAAAAGAGCCATTGAAATCTAAAAGCGTATTAAAACACATAAACACATTTGTACTTGAAATTTTCAGATTCGAGTAAAACACTAACCAAGAGTCGCATGGTTGATAAAACTCTTCGACATCTGGCAAAACTCAAACAAAATCAAAATTAGGTTATAATATGGGTTAATAAATTCAACATGCAAGCTTTACCGAACAAATGACACATGCCTTCGTATTATCCTCAAGAAAGCTATAGATGCTAATTCCATGGCTTAGTCTGCAACCCACATTTTGTATGTTTATTGCAGAACACTCGGTTTGTATGGACAACATCAACTACCATTTGTGTTCTCTAATTTAACAAGGTGGAGAGGAGCTTCAAATCTGAGTGCTCCAAATCAAATTGGAGGTGGAAAAACAACAGAAATCAAATAACATATTTGGCCGTTCAATATTTTTTCTATTAACAAAAGAACAAGCTCCCAAATTAATGGAACATCATAATATGTGAAAAATTTAGAAGCGGAGTGTCGAAGAGAAGATAATGGAGAAAGGTAAGGACGGAATACCAGTTGTCCCAAACGATTGATTCCATTGTTTAAAAATCGAGGAATATGCAGCGATGGTGGCGTATTGGGAAAGGAACAACCGACTTAGTGGAGCATGTGGCAATGCATGAACAGGAGAGGAGGGTACGTGTCTAGTGGGTATCTGATGACTAACCTTCCTTGACGCGTCAAAAAACTGCTTTGCGTGAAGAACACGGTCAAAGCTCAACCTCCCCATCCTTTATATAATGCTGAGGTGTCAAGCGGGTACAATTCTTTACTTAATTCTAAAAAATCACATCTTAATAAATCCTTCTCAAGCATCGCCAGGTGTCCATCTTTAAAATCAAACGCCTTATTATTTGTTGTTTGTTGCTGATGTGTCAAGCTTATAGAAGTATTGGCTTTATTGTCAAAAATCAACATTGATTTCTTATAAATTCAGTTTGCTTGATTTTTAAGGATACCGGCGATTGTATATAATAATGATATATATATATATATATATATATATATATATATATATATATATATATATATATATATATATATATATATATATATATATATATATATATATATATATATATATATATATATATATATATATATATATATATATATATATATATATATATATATATATATATGAGTTATGATCAAATGTGGAACATAAATATTGTGTGAATGTGTGAGACAATATCAGTCATTAGATGAAAAGAATGAATGGTTAAGATGATGATGGCATGATCATAATTAATTGAATAAAAATTAATTATTTTTAATTAAATAAAATCAATAAGGGTAAATTAGTCAAATTTACCCATGACAAATTTTGGAATGTGCGGATTTTAAGGATTAGAATTTAATTAGTTATTATGCATGATCGTACTTTCTATTCTTATAATTGTTACCTATTTGTATCATTTTTTATTTACAACCAGATTTAATTTTTTATTAATGTGTTTGTTCGTATTCTTACAGAATTTAGGTTAAAATACTTGGATAGAAATTAAAAACGCAAGTATTTACTCATATTACGAAGAATACATGTCATCATTGAATCATTGTTAGAAAAACACGATTTCATTCTAAAAGAATATTAGAACCGCTTATAATATAAACAAGAACATATACAATATTTTTGAATATTCTTGAAGAATATTGTCAACATTCAATACTAAACAATAATATATACAATATTCTTGAAAAATATATAAAAATTCAATATCAAGTATAAAAACATAAATGACAATGTACACATTCTGTGAGAATGAAGCATAAACTATTGTATCACCTCATTCATTCCGAAAGAATATTGCTTATTTTGTTAGCTCAATCTTCAAATTCTGAAAGAATATACCCATGTCCTGATACATTCTAAAAGAATTTGTTGATGATAGTTGGCACCGTCCATTCATCATCTTCCTCATCATCCCAATCTTCTGGCTGAAATTTAACGAATTTTTACTCAAATTAACAAATCCCAAAATGTTTAAAAAAGAACATAAAAAAGATAATATTTTTACATTTTTGATCAAAAGTCAAGCATTCACCACCAGCCTTCTCGATCCTAGCCCTTGCAGTCTCGGTAAACCTCAAAGCAGTAACCTTCAGACATGGGATTTCATGAACCCTAAAATCATTCGTGACTGTTGCCAATAATCACAGCAATCTTCTCGTCCCAATTAAATATTGATACAAGTCTTCATTGGTTTGTAGGACAATATTGCTCAAAATATAACTTCTGAACAAGGAAAAACATTAAAAGATGCACGTAACGAAATGCTTCAAATGAACAAGTGCTAAAATCACTTCAAATGGAAAACACTATAAATTAAGATTCGAACTCATTTGCAATACGATTCGAATTTTCTATTTACCAATACATAAATAGAAAACACGCAACAAATTTTTTTTATTATTTACCAATACATCAATTCAATCGGAGATTCAAAAACACATACCAAAATTTGAATAAATCGGTAATCTTTTTTCAAGATATGATTTGAATTTAACATTTACATACCAAAATTTCAAGAACCCGTGTCGCCGAAAGTGAAGGGCCACAAATTTTTCTCCTAAAAATGTTTGAATGAAGCGTTAGGCGGTTAACAAGATTATACGGCTTGGTTCGATTAATGTCCGACACATATGAGCAATCGCCGATAATGGAGATATGGTTGAGATCCAATCGAAATCGCTGATGGTGTGTACTTTCGATTTGATTTGAACTGCATGTCTTCGACCCCCTTCCCCCTTCCTGTATCGGTGATTTTCTCTGCGATTTTGAAACCGTGTATATCTATAGAAATGAAATTACAAACAAAAAATGCCTTGCCGGCCATGTAACGGATCAAGCGAGAAAGTGAAATTGGGGGCTTGTTGACTTTACTCATGAAGAGCAGCACCGTGAGAAGCAAGCAGCAGCGCCGCCGGCAGCTGGAGGCGGCGACTGGTCTTTGATATCGCCAGAAAGAGTGAGAGAGATGGAGGATACGCGTACGGTGCGTATTTGAAGAAAAATGAGCCTAATTTTAGGGTTTTTTTCCAATATTATAGGGTTTGTTACCATATTAATTGGATTGTAATTAAGGAATTAAATAATCAAGAAAATTGAATTGTCGAAAATACCCTTTAAAATTGATTGGCCGATATTGTCTCATACATTCACACAATATTTGGTCTCCACATATGAACCTACATCATATATATAATAGGTTAGAAACCCGTGTAACACACGGGGTGATTAAAAAATATATAAAATAATATGAAAAATATCAATATTGCAGATGATAAAATTGTCGTTTGTGAATTTTATTTATTTTGATATTTTATATGATATGATAAATTTTGCTTGTTTTAGTTAGGAATTACGAACGCTATATTCAAATAAAATATGATTTAAAAGTAAGAATAAGTACCAAAAGTAATAAAAGAATAATACTGAAAATGAAAGAGGTAATCTACAAAAATATGATAGCAATGAAACTACTTCTTAATCTGCAAAAATAGCAATGTACTTAACTGTTAACTCAAAATACATACAACTACTATGACAGTACCATGGATTACAAAGTTATGTAAATAGCAAAAGAATGAAGTGGTTTAAAGGAAGGAAAACCTGCTTAAAGATCAAACAAACATACAAAACTTATTGATTGTGAAATTCAAAAACTCTTTTTTTTTTAAGAAATTCATAAATTTAAGGAAATGCCATGTGTCCAAGAGGGCTTAGGTAATAATATGTGGCTTCTAGATCTTTATTTATTAGTATAGCTTAGCACTGTTATATATTTTTAAACTATATAAAGAATAAAATTATGTTATTTTATTAAAACTGAAAAGTATTTTTTAACATATGGTTGAAGTGGACATGATTTGCTATTAAAAGACCATCATGTTTTTTGTGGAATTTGACCCTGAACTATTATTATAACAATAAAATAATAGTTTAATCGTAAAAGCATGCGTTTTTTTTAATATTTTACACTTATTCAAAAACCGAGTATTGTAAAACATACTTTTTTAACGGATTAATAAAATGTAATGGATTATCACTACAAAATATAATGATTTTTATGCAAATTTCAATACTAAAATAAATATTGTTATTCAACAAAAACACACATATGAAACATGTGGCGGAAGGGGCATAGTTCTCTTACGATGAAAATAAAATAAATATTGTTAGCAACACAATCGTGAAGCGTATGATGTAACAAAAACAGCCTAACCATCGAACAATATGTTTTTTTTATTAAAAGGGATAAAATTTGTTGAGATCTTACCATCTAACGTTCCATTAAAGTTTCGTTAAAGAAAGCGACCCTTGAAATTGTCCACCAAACAGAAATATGAAATTAAAATAAACTAAACAGAGCTTCATTGTAATTCTTTGAAATTTAACAGATGAAAATGTTCAAATAATTATCCTATTCCAATTACATAATTCAACTCCCTCATATTAAAATTCATTCATATAACTTGTCCAAGGAAATTCAAAATCACCAAATGAAGCACCAAATTGCATAAAACAAAGTCTGTAAAAGCATGTTCCGAAGGTAAATCCTACAAAAATATTAAAATAAAATTAGGCCAAAACCCTTTAAGTTCTTGCTTTTTACAGATTTGCCCCATTTTTTCTTCTTATTCCTTAAAGTTTGTTGCCATTTTCTCAAATAAAATTCAAAAATCATTTATCCAAACATACCTTGAAGTCCTTGTTTTATTTGTTCACTTGAATACGCACACAAAATTCAACCAAACCAATAAACACAATAAGTTGCCAAGATTATATAAAACAAAATTTCATAAAAGAAAAAATTAAGCTTACCAGCTATAACAGATGTCCCTACACAATTCTCAACTGCGAGATGTAGAGCTTCATCTTCTTCCAAGTGTCTTTAGCTTCACCTTTTGGCCATTTTTGATAAAATAATCTGAAGGTTACAATCGTAGCGATCATCACATGTATCATAAAAATCAAATAACTTCACATAAACATACCAAATATTATACCCTAAAAGAACCAAATGACGGCACCTTCAAGTACATCTTCATACCCATGAATATGTTGGAAAATCAACAAAATGTACAAAACTCAAAAAAAAAAAAACACTCATGAAGAATCTGCTGCCAATGTAGATTTCCAAGTTTCTCCAATAACATTTTGCACATTCAGGAAAGAGAGGAAGAAAATATAAATAGAACAACTCATGAGGTGATTAAAATAGAAAAGGTTGTGTGTATCATAACAACAATAGATAGTAATGCTTTAAACCATAATTATTATTGGCGATGAACCATCTATAAGCCATAACTTTATAATGAATGACCTTGGAAATATATTTCTCACCATTGTTATCCTGACATCGAAGGACAAAGGATGTTAATGCTTTGAATTAGGCAAAATACCTATTATGTTTTAAAGTATATATAATGATTTGCATGTGCAAAATCAAGCATATGAGTCAGAAATTGAAATGCGTTCAAGAGGATAATTAGGTTTAAATTAAAGAGAGATGCAGGGCTTAACTTTGATGGTCTAGAAAAACATATCAAACACCTAAATCAATGATTTAAATAAGACTTAAGTTCTTGTGAAATAAAGAAACGCTTACAGTGCTTGGAGAGTTGGAGATCACATGTTCAGAACTCATTGAAGTAAAGAAACGCTCACAAGTTCTTCTGAAGTAAAGAAAGGCTCGTTAGTACCATCCAAAGCAATAGTCTTGACCACAATACCAACCTAATCGACAAAAATAAATACTTACACCAGTAATAAAAAATCTTGGACCCTAGTTGTCAAAATTAAGATATTTTTCAACTTTGGACTGTGTAGATCCTTGGTGACAGAAACAACAAATTGACATGAAAAGAAACAACAAATAAATATGAAAACATTACCTTGAATTTCTTTTGAACAGCCACAAATTTCTTCTGCAATCTTCTAATTGTTTCACTTTGAACTCGGTGTCTAATAACATCAAGATCCATCGATATTCATATCAGTGCTTGAAGTCTCGGTTTTGGGAACAAACATGAGTACTTATACGCGACACCAGCATCCTGTGGAGGTGGGTGGTTGAAGGTGGCACCACCATCCTGATGATGATGGTGGGTGGTGAAGGTAATTGGCATAGGGTTTTTTCACAGATAGAGATTTTGGAATTGCAATTTTCATAATGGGATCTGATCGAGTAATGTTGCAATCTGGTGTGATTTTCTTGCTGATATATCGGCTTAATATGGGAACTGATAGGAGAAAATCTTGGGAAATAGGTAGAAACGCATTCATTGTGAGCGGGAAAGAATTTGTGGAGGATACAGGTGATTTGATTTTCAAATAGAAACGAGTAAATCGGGAGAAATTGAGGAAGATATGCTAACCAACCCAAAGATTATGCTAATGTGTTCCCGACATTAAGGAGTTTAAGTAAATGTCAAACAATTATTTTTTTAAGAAAATCAAAATTACCAGAAAATGACACGTGGCCAAATAAATATGGTGATGACACATGGCAAAAAGTTATTTTTATTTATTAGGTATAGTATATATATATATATATATATATATATATATATATATATATATATATATATCGTTTTTGTGATATTCTAATAAAATATTACACTATATGTGTAATACTCTATTAAAATGTGTAACATTCCAGTGAAATATTTTTTTTCTATTTTTTTATTATGGGTTTTTTCTATTTTTCCCTTTATTAATATTTTTATATATTTAATTAAATGTTACCTTATTTATTTTTCTCTATTTTTATATTTTAGAAAGGTTAATAGTTTCTAATCAATTTTTGGTGTTTCTTTTTGTTTTTAGATAATAATTATTCTCTTTTGTTACTTTTTGAGACATAACTTTTTTTATCTCTTAGGTCGTAACCTTTTCTTAATCATATAACTTTGAATTAGAAGTGTATGATTGGATATTATATCATTTTTGTATTTATATTTATTTTTTAAACATTGAAAACTTTTTAAATCATGACATTATTTTTAAACACTTGCAAATCATCAAAAATCAGATAAACATAGTCGATGTATTAATTATCTATCCTGAAAAAGTTTAAAAAAAATAATATTATTCGTAATTAAGCCACAAAACATAAACTCAACATAGCATGTGATCTTTGATATTAAAAGATGTCAAAATACGTTAATATCATTGAACATTTAGTTAACAAACAACAGGCCCGGTGGTTATCAAGTAAAATAAATTTTGAGGTAGCTATAAATAAAATATAACTTTATTAAATATCTTAAATTAGTTCATGTATATTTTTATAATGATAGAATTTAAGGTTGCGTAAACGGAAATTATGAGAAGAATAATCGAATAGATAAATGAAGAAAAACCATCATACTACATGATGTCGATAGCCACAAAAAATAATCAAACGCTAGAGTCTTGTTAAAGTTAATAATTAAAATGTCAAACAAATTTAGCCGGAAAATAGGATTTGAGGCTTTAGAATAATGACACATGAAATAAACACTTTTAAACGATGCCCTTGTTTATTATAAGTTATAGATTATAAATTCAAAAGATGCATTGATTTTCAAAACTAAAAGAGAACGTGAATAAACCTCGACTACAAATCAAGAACATAGATGATTAGATTCTACTTGAAATATATTTTGAGTATGCAATTAAAATCATACACCATGTCCATAACGACTCGAAGCCAATCGAGCTTCGATCATACTCGGATAGAACTTTGTTTCTATCGATCTAACGTTAACAAAAAAAAAAAATCAGGCAATCGTTTTCGGTGCGAAACTCAAAGATTCATCTAGCATGCTGTCTAGTAGCATTATAATATTTTTACATCGTTTTCATTACATTTAGGCGGTCACAAATTTACATAAAATAACAAGCTTAAATTTGAAACAAGCGTCCAGACACAAATTCACATATAACCAGATTAGTAGGTCGCACAATAAAATAGTTTTGAGGTTCGTTATCAACTTTCATGATTCATGCCTTCATGGGTCCACCGGTCCACCATTACTTGATCTCATTCCGCACTTCTATCCTAACCGGAAACCCACCTTTCATCTTCGCCGTGAAGGAAGATACGTAAACCGGGTCGACGAGGTCATCCGCCGCTGGAACCACCCTAAACCGCCGTAAAACACCAGCCACCACCCTCTTCATTTGCAAAAATGCCATCTCTTTCCCCAAACAAACACGCGGGCCCGCCTGAAACACCGGATACTCATAAGCATCCCTCGGTTTAAAGACCCACCGTCCTGAAATATCCTTCTCCAACCACCGCTCAGGCCGGAAGTCCGCCCAGTCGGACCCCCACAACTCCTCTGACCTCCCCATTGCGTAAATGTGATACGATATTGGACAACCTTTCTTCACGAAGGTGCCGTCAGGCAAAACGTCGTCCTCCGCTGCTTGCTTTCCATCGATGGGCACCGGCGGGTAAAGTCTCATGCTTTCGCAGAGAGAAGCGTGGGTGTAAACCATATCTTTCACTTCGTCGTAAATGGAGTATTCTGATTTTTCTTTGATTTCCTTGAGAATTTCGCTTTCGACCCTGGGATTCTTGTGAAGCAACCAGAAGAACCACGTCAAAGCCGCCGACGTTGTGTCTCTTCCCGCCAATATGAAGCTAATGACGATGTCAGCGACGAATTTTTCATCGGAATGACCGGAGCTCAGAAACCGAGAAAGTAGATCAACTGAATCGAGGGATGATTTTTGCTCCAGTTCTAGTTTTTTTTCTTTGGTGACCTTGTTAGCGAATTCTCGAACGACGCCGACGGCGATACGAAGCCTTTTTTCTGACCCAATGTTCAGAAGTCGTTTTAGTTTCCATATCATCGGAAGATTCGTGCGGATTCTGCCGGTAGTGATAAAAACAGCTTCTTCAAACGCGGTGGCGAATATGGCTTCCGGCAGGGACGGCATCAAGTAAGCAGGATCATATCCGAATGCGATCTTGCATATGTTATCAAACGCAAATCTCTGAAGTATATCTTGGAAGTCAAGGACAGTGGTTCTCGTAGCGGCGGAGCTGGCGAGTATCGGCACTAGACGGTCGGTAAGCTCAACGTCCACCACATGTTCGACGAATTTCCGCAGAGACCTTGTGTTGAACTCGTGACTCGAAACTTGTCTCTGAAACTTCCACCCATCACCGTCGATGTTGAAGATGCCGTCGCCCAGTAAATCGAACCCGTTAACTCTCATACCCTTGCCTTTTGGGTAGAGGTGGAAGCTGGTTTTGAGCATGTTCAAACTCAATCAACCTTTATTCTACACGTATGGCTGTATTACAGAAGAAAACTCACACTCTCCTAATCATAAACGTACTCACAGATACACAAGTTTTCATATCAGGAAGAACACTCTAAAGAAGAGTAATGAACATAAGCATGTATCTGAGAGAGAATGGAGCGGCTGCACACTTGAGGTCAGCGAGAGTTGTGACCTAATCCGCATCTTATTCCTTTTATGCTCCGGGTTGACCCACGGACCTCAAGCAAGGTCCGCGCCTTCCTCTTGATCTATCTTTCAGCAATACGAGCAGCACCTCTTCAAGTTCCAGCCAATGCCACTTTAGCCCCTCAGAGATAAGATCCTTCTAATTGACACTTTATACCCCAAAAACCTGTATTACAACATTTCAAATTAGATAACATTTAAATAACTACCATTTGTTAAGTTTGACCAGATTCTGAATTATTATATAATTCAACACCCCTCCTCAAACTTAACATATGATAGTTATTCTTTAGAAAATGGATCATACAAACCCATTTCTTTACAAAGATAATCATGTTGCGGAAAACTCAATGATTTTGTCAAAATGTCTGCATGCTGATTTTCTGAACAAACCTTTGTAATTTTTATAATCCTTTTTGACACCTTTTCCCGAATAAAATGAACATCAACTTCAAAATGTTTGGTTTTTTCGTGAAAAACAGGATTTAAAGCTAATTTTATTGCTGACTCATTATCACAAAAAACCTCAACAGGTAACAAATTTTTAACTCCCAAATCATCCAAAATTTTTAACACCCAAATAACTTCACACGTAATCGACCCAAGTGCACGATATTCTGATTCAGTTGAAGAACGAGAAACAGTATCTTGTTTCTTGCTCTTCCATGAAATCAGTGAATTACCCAAATAAACACAGAAACCAGTAACTGACCTTCTAGTCTCCAAACACTTAGCCCAATCTGCATCAACATATCCTTTCAAACTAAACACATTAGATTTAACTACTTTTATGCCTTTTCCGGGATTTAACTTTAAAAACCGTAACAACCTAAGTGCAATATTTAAATGAGAATTTCTTGGACAATGCATAAACTGACTAAGTGTTTGTACAGTGTATGCAATATCAGGTCTTGTAATAGTCAAATAAATCAATTTTCCAATTAATCGCTGAAATTCTGTTATATTTACAAGTAAATCATCATGATTATCAACACCATTTTTCTTAACAACAATATTTGTATCCAAAGGAGTTTTTACTGGTTTGCAAGCAAGCATTCCAAACTCATGTAACAACTCTAAACAGTATTTTCTTTGAGTTAAACAAATGCCCCCTTCAACATCAATAACTTCAATCCCAAGGAAAAATTTTAAATTTCCCAAATCTTTTATCAAAAACTGAGACTTCAAAAATATTTTAACTTTATTTATTTCTTCAACACAATTCCCGGTTAAGATTATATCATCTACGTAAACTAACAATATAACAAGAATATTATTTTTTGACTTAACAAATAAAGAATAATCATTCACACTTTGTTCAAAACCAAAATCAAACAACGCAGCACATAACCGTTCATTCCACTTCCTAGGGGCTTGTTTCAGCCCATACAATGACTTCAACAGTTTACAAACACGTTTATCATTTTTTGTAAAATATCCTTGAGGCAATGTCATATAGACATCCTCATCAAGACTTCCATATAGAAAAGCATTGTTTATGTCGAGTTGAAAAAGTTTCCAATTTTTGTTAACTGCAAGATTAATAACAACACGTACTGTTACCATTTTAGCAACGGGAGAAAATGTTTCCTCATAATCTATTCCTTCCCGCTGATTATACCCTTTAGCTACTAACCTAGCCTTATAGCGTTCAATTTCACCATTTGATTTATATTTTATTTTATAAATCCACCGACACCCTATTGCTTTCCTATTCGTAGGCAACTCGGTGATTTCCCAAGTTTTGTTCCTATAGAGCGCTTCCATCTCTTCATTCATTGCCTTGACCCAATTGGGATCCAAGGCAGCTTCATAAAAAGACTCAGGCTCCATGGTTTTATTTAAATTTGAGACAAAACACCGATTTTCCTCATTAAGACAAGAGTAAGACACGCATTTTTCAATTCCATATTTCTGTTTACTATCAACAACAAAGTCATTAAATCTAGCTGGCATTTTAGACTCTCTCCTAGGCCTACTAGAGTTCTGACTGTTGACAGATTCATTAACAAAATCTGACCCAGAATGATTTATTTCCTCAGCTGGACTTGGAACATTAGGTGCAGCCAACACGAGCTGTGGCACATGTACCTCCCCTTCCCGGTTGCACCCGGTAGGGACAGAACCGGGACAGTTGCCATCCTCGGTCGGGATGACACGAGTGCCAACAGCCTCATGGGTTGCTTCTACTGTTCCAAAATCTGATCGTTTAATCACATGATCATGAGTCCCCAGCTCATCATTGGAAAATGGGTCCCACGAATTAGAATTTTCAGAAACAGTATGATGATTTGGCTTTACAGTAACTGATTTCATCTTGAAAGGAAAGACAGATTCAAAAAATCTCACATCCCTGGAAAAGAAAACACATTTAGAGTCAAGACTTAGGACTTTATAACTTTTCTTATCAATACCATAACCAAGTAAAACACATTTCTCAGCCCGTTCTGAAAATTTATCGGACACATTCAGTTTAGCAGCAAAACACAAACAACCAAAAATTCTTAGAAAATCTAGTTTGGGACTTCGTTTATAAACAAGTTCATATGGAGTCTTTCCATTTAAAACTGAAGAGGGTGTGCGATTTATCAAGAAAACAGATGTAAGAATAGCATCTCCCCAATATTGCAAAGGAATCCCTGCTTCAAACATTAAGGACCTTGCAACATTAAGAATATGCCGATGCTTTCGCTCCACAACACCATTTTGTTGTGGAGTGTAAGCACAAGTGGTCTGATGTATAATTCCTTCATTAGTGCAAAAAGTTTTCATCCGATTATTTACAAATTCAGTCCCATTATCAGTTCTTATAGTTTTAATTTTAACTGAAAACTGATTTTGTAAGATCTTTGACAACGAAAAAATAAAGCCACACACTTCATCTTTAGATTTTAACAAATAAACCCAAGTAGCTCTAGTAAAATCATCAACAATAGTAAGAAAATATTTAAAACCATCAACAGTCGACTCTCTATACGGCCCCCACACATCTAAATGAAGTAGATCACCTAAGGTAGAGGTATGTGTTCTACTTAGAGGAAATGACTCACGGGTTTGTTTTGCCTTATGGCAAATTTCACATGGTGGAAGACTATCAATATTAAATTGAAGTGCATCTTTTAGAATGTTAAGAGCTTGCTCAGCAGGGTGTCCAAGCCTGCTGTGCCAAGTAATTTTAGAAACAAAACATTTAGATAAATTTGCTCTAGACAACATAGTACCTGATGGACAGCAAGACATGTAATAAAGCCCACCGGACTCACTACCAGTCTCCACTGTCCCCTTGGACCGTGAATCCTGAATTACACAATTATGTTCATCAAAGACAACATTACATTTGCTATCTCTACACAGTTTATGTACAGAAAGAAGATTCACATTAAATCCTGGGATAACAAAGACATCAAAGAGTGTTAATGAATTAGAAAGTTGCAAATTTCCAATTTTATTGATGTGTGCTGATGATCCATTTGGATGACCAACCTTAAGATTGAGTTTAGAAACATCAACAACATCATTGAGATGTGATTCAGAGGCTGTCATATGTTGACTAGCTCCTGAATCAACAACCCATTTATTAAAATCAACAAACGAATTGCAGGCAATACCTGCCATGTTAGCATTTGCAGGTACTTCCTCATTCACTTGAGTCTCGCTTATAAGACGAAGAACCTTGGAATATTGTTCACTTGTAAGATAATGTTGTTCAGACTTGAGAGTTTGAGAAGAACCAAGTAAGTCATTTGACACAGAGTTTGCATTGTTATTAGAAAAGGTTTTATTAAGACTTGTTGAGTTACCAGAATTATTTGAATCATTTTTAAACTTAAAATCTTTAGGATACCCAATCAATTTGTAGCATCGTTCAATAGTATGTCCTTTGACACCACAATGCTTGCATTGCAGATTTTGATTTTTTGCTTTATTTGGTTTAAAATTAGACTTACTATTGAAGGCTGCTGGCTGGGAATTAGTATTTGTGTTACTCGATAAAGACCCATTTTTTTGACGAGATTCTTCACGTGAAATAATTGAAAAAGCAGATCTAACATTTGGTAAAGGATCCATAAGCAAAATGTGACTTTTTACTTGATTAAAAGAGTCATCAAGTCCATTCAAAAACTGCATAAGTTTTATTAATTTCGAATGGTCATTGAACTTAGTTGCAGCTTCACAAGTACACTCGGGAAGACTTGTAAGGCCATCGAACTCTTTCCAAAGACCATCCAGTTTATTATAATAGTCAGACACAGACAAACCACTTTGAGTGAGAGAATTAATTTTTTGATGAACATTAAAAATGACCGAACCATCAGACTTATGGTAGGTCTCAAATAATTCAGTCCAAACTTGAAAAGAACTTTCTGTACAAGCATGACCAGCATATATAGATTCAGATAATGATCCTAAGATCCAAGAACACACAACAGAATTAGCACGTTCCCATTTTAATAATTTTGCGGGGTCATCAGGTTTAAGAATTGACCCTTCTATAAATCCTAACTTGTTTCTACCTTTTAAGGATCTCATCATGGATGATCTCCAGATTCTATAGTTTTCAGCCCCCATTAATTTGAAACTAATAATGGTGGCAGTGGTGTTATCAGATGGATGAAGATAAAGAGGATCGTCATAGTCAACTAGTTCAGGTTGATTCCCTGACCCAGTTTTTATGATAGGTCCCGTCATTATAACAAGTAAGGAAAGAGATTACACAAAACAATCAAGTTTAGTTTATAACCAGGATTCCACACCACTAAAGTGGCAGGTCAAGGTCAAACAATGCACACAAAGAAAATTGAACAAGCAACAAATATGAACAGATAAACTATAACATATATACACAATAGCTGGTGTTCATAACCAGATTTCCCAGACCTAGTTCTAGAAAACTGAAAAATAAAGGGTCTGTGCCTATAGGCCAAGAGGCGGAGCACCAAAATAAGTGTACCAACCTCTTGCTACCAACACAGTAAGAAAGAATACTCACAGAGTGTCAACAGCTGCAGCTTCCCAGGTAAACACCCAAACAAATAAGAGAATGAAGGAGCAATAAAATGTAAACAGGGGACTTACAGAGTTTCAATGAACTGTACAAACATAGATCAGAACAACCTTCAATTCAGAACAGACTTCTCCACAACGGGTTGTTATGGATCGGATGAGGGCTTGAGACGGGTCAAGGACTCAGGTACCGACACAGCACAACGTAGAGAAGATTAGTTCTACTCAGAAATTACTTTGTACAACAAATAACGATATATCCCAAAAGGTCTAAACGAGTGTACACCTCACCCAGATCTAATCAGAACCAGTAAGGTGCACGAAGAAAATATAGTGTATCTGATTTACTGATCTAACCAGATCTATAGAAGATCAAGTTGGATCAAGTACAGATCTACAAGAACCAAATACAGAAAAGTGGCAGATCAAGGATCTGATCAAGTGGATCTAACCAAGGTCAGATCGAAACAAAAAAACAAACAAAAGATCGAACGAGTAATGTGTCTGGTGAGTAGATGCAACAAGATCTACAAGGATCAGGTCGAGTCTAACTCAAAAAACGTTTGTAGATTGCAGATCCTAACATGATCTGACAAGATCCAAACAAACCCGTGAAGGATAACGATAGATCTGCCACGATTTACGTAAAAAAGGACAGATCTAACACGAAAACGGCTGTCAGATAAGCAGATTCAACAAGATCTACAAAGATCAGATCGAATCTGATATAGCCGTGAAGAAAATGATACAACAACCGTGAGAAGGAGAGAAAAAAGCGATGTACTCACCAGGCTACGAAGAAGGCGAGCTGCCAAGGCTCTGATACCATGTTCAAACTCAATCAACCTTTATTCTACACGTATGGCTGTATTACAGAAGAAAACTCACACTCTCCTAATCATAAACGTACTCACAGATACACAAGTTTTCATATCAGGAAGAACACTCTAAAGAAGAGTAATGAACATAAGCATGTATCTGAGAGAGAATGGAGCGGCTGCACACTTGAGGTCAGCGAGAGTTGTGACCTAATCCGCATCTTATTCCTTTTATGCTCCGGGTTGACCCACGGACCTCAAGCAAGGTCCGCGCCTTCCTCTTGATCTATCTTTCAGCAATACGAGCAGCACCTCTTCAAGTTCCAGCCAATGCCACTTTAGCCCCTCAGAGATAAGATCCTTCTAATTGACACTTTATACCCCAAAAACCTGTATTACAACATTTCAAATTAGATAACATTTAAATAACTACCATTTGTTAAGTTTGACCAGATTCTGAATTATTATATAATTCAACAGAGCATGTGTCGGACCACGTCGGGGTTGCCAGTGATGACACGGACACGGCCCAGAGGGCGGTGGAGTATGAAGGTTTTAGTAGGGCTGTTGTTGACGATGTCGGACGTCCACTGGATGAGCCGGTGGCTGTTTTGCAGTATAGGGAACAAGGATCCAATCAATGGGTATGATCTCGGAGCAAGTTTTCCAGGGTATTTAACTAACAGAGTGGCAAGGAACGATTTGAATAAGAAGAAGAACGTTAATGGAAGAAGGAAAAAGAGAAAGGATGTTGAGAGCTCAAGTCCTATCATGTTTGGTAAGTGTAGGATATGGTGCACATCAAACTATCAAAGTGAATTTTATTAGAGCGGCAAGACGGTTGCCGGGTTGGGTAAGTTTTATGTGGGTTATAACTTATATATATTTTATATATATCTTTAAGGTCAAATGTACACATATCGTATGTCGGTTTATCATTTTTTAAGCAATATATTTTTTAAATATGAGAATGTTATATTTCATTTTTGTTATTGTTTGACTACGCGAAATTATGTTGTTTCTACTTGTTAACACATTGACAACCGACGAGTATTCTTTTATTTGCATAACATTATTTTGGTTTTTGCATAGACGATTGATTTTAGTATGTTATTAGAACTTTACACTGATAATTGTTTTGGTTTTTCCATTGACGATAAATTTTAGTATTTTATCAGAATTCTGCATTGACAAGTATTTCGGTCTATACTTGCTAACACTATTTTGGTTTTTGCATTGATTACTAATATCAATATTGAGCTTTGAGAGTTTAGAGTATTTAGTGGTTGATATTTGAAATTTTATATATAATTTTTAAATCTTGATATGTTTAAAACATTGTTAATGTTTCACGATTTATCTTATATGTAACGATCCTAAGACGGGTTTGGCATACACCGTTTAGATAATACAATTTATTATTTTTTAATACTAATATTTGAAAAAATATTTTAAAAGTTTAAATGATTGTAAATATTTATAGGTTATTGATGGATCGTAAGTGTCACTTTAAAATAGTTTCACATAAGGAGGTGATGATTAATTTCAAAAATTCATGTGGCGTATTTGGAAGAATGTTGGCGTATTTGGAAGAATGTTGGCATAGCATACAGTAAGGCCGTTTGGTATATCGAATACGGAACGGCCGTGATGCTGATATGGCTGGCCATCACGAGCGTGCACACCGTCCCGTGTGCACCGTGATGGTCGTGATCGTGATGAAGCGTGATACGGCTCACGATTGAAAACATGCAATGAAATGAAAGACCCTTCCCTATCACAACTCTCTCTCACGTCTTCTTTCTCAATCAGCTTGATGGAAAACAAAAACACCATAGAACTAGTAGCCTTTTCCATCTCTGCATCTCATCCCTTTTTTGACTCTTGTTGCCCTTGAAGCTGAAACATCCCCTTTCTCCCCTCTAACGATCTCCCTTCTGGCCGCTTCTCTCCTGGTGACCACCCAACAACAACAGCTCGACTGTCTCTCTTGAGTCTCTCTTTCTCTTTATAACTCTCAGTTTCTCTTTCAACGACTCCAGGTTGAAACGAGAACAAGGAACAATGAGCAGGTGTTGTGCGATCTAGCTTTTAGGAGAAGTGTTTTAGTTACTTTTTTTAATTAAAAAAAATGATATGATGTGATGGTATACCATTCCAAATGTGATGTAGTGTAATGGTGAGGTGGCAGCCCTTCACATGTGAGCATGTGATGGGTATACCCCATGGTCTAATGTGAAAATTTTATGTATTATATTGATGGTCAAATCAAGGGTAAAAAAGATGATTATAAAATAGCTAATGATTACAACACTTATTCATAAAAGAATAAAATGTGTAAAATGAAACTCAAGTTAGGCTAAACATCTTGCGGAATTATTAACATGGGTTTCAAGTAAAATATTATGTTTGACACGCCACAATTACGTGATAAACTAACTTATTTTTTGAATATTTATTATCTAACTTATACACATCAATCAGAGTCTTAAGCTAGTTTTTTAAAAAGATAGTTAGACCGACATTTCAACGAGCTAATGAAGATTTTTTAGAATTTTCTCAATATATCATTAATTAATCATAAAAATCTTATTTTTTTACGCATCCTTTATGTTATTTTAATTTTCCAGTTAGTTTATCAAATAATTGCTCAAACGTTAGTTTTTATCCGCTATCATTTAGCTTTCAGCTACTGGCTAGCTTTTTAGTTAATTTGCCAAACATAACATTTATAAACTTGTATGTCGTAGATTATATACACGTAAATAAACTTGTTATTAGGTAGACCAAGAAGAAATTGACCCTTAGGGTATACGTAGATTATATTAATAGCAAGTGGAGGTCATGATTCCTGCTACATAAACGATAACAAATAGGATTCGAATCTTAGATGTGAAAATTTAATGGGCGGTTTCTAAAGATTATAATTTTTTGGCTTTATGTTTGTGTACGTCTGATAATCGAGGTCTGAATCGATGACGATTTTGTTGGCCAAATGTAGTTCCATTTTAGTGTTCGGGTGATTCCTATGAAATTATAGTTTATGAAAAGAGATAGAATGACAGTCAGCAAATGTGTTAGTATAATAAATGACTAAATGTAATAGTTGGAGTTTACTCAAAAGACAGGTTGCTCGTAAATAAAAAACTAAATTCTAATCATTAATGATATTCTTAAATTATGTAAAAAGGCCATAGTGTGAATTTACAAAACTACACAAATGGTGTCCTTGTGGTTACAAAATAAACCAAATGTAGTTTTTATCATTTTATGTGAAATATTTGAGACATGTTATCCTTGTGGTAAGACATTCATCGATGTTCTTTATGGTTAATTCCGTTTGTTTTATGCTGTTTAGCTTGCCCACAAACCCTCATATGAGGGTACTTTTGTCATTTTGTTTGCCCAACCATGTAATTATCATTTTGGAAGATATTATTAGGAGTTGGTTTAGAGTGTGTGTCTGCCATTCAAAAAGAAAAGTTACGGTTAGCCATCGACCCCCAATCGGCTTCATCTCCCTCCTCTGTATAATTTTCATCCCCTAGAAACATTGTCAAAAAGTTCGATTGAAATGGTACCAACAGTGGGGAATGTCCGTCCAACGTATACAAAAAACCAATGTTGTAGAAGTCGCTAAGCGGTAGTCAGGTGGTCGACTGGGGCGTACGACTAGTCGGTCTAGGCGAGGACTAATCGGCGCCTAGGCGGAGAGTATTAATTGTAATAAAATTTATTTTTTAAAATTTGAATATTGCATATATCCCTACAAAATTAATAAATAAATATTAAAAATTAACACATCTAGCTGTTTAAATATGTAAGTCATCAAACATCAGAATGTTTAGACTAATTAATGATATCTTTTACAACTTTAATCATCAATAATCGTAACTTAGCCACCAATTATCATAATTTATGTATATATAATAAAAATTGGAATTACTAATAAAATAAAATATATGTTATTAATATAATAAAATATATAATATACATTATTATTCTGAAAATTTGAAATTTTCTAAATTTAATTTTTAAAAATCTAAAAAATTGATTGTTTTTGAAATTTTGATAATTTTTGAAAATTTTGCCGCCTAGACCTGCCCAAATCTGCCTAGACCTGATTTTAACCGCCGTTGACCAAATCCACCTAACTTAACCGCCTAGCACTAATTGTAAGCAGAACTCGTTCGCCTAGCGCCTAGGCGGCCACCTAGGCCGACTTTTACAACACTGCAAAAAACTCACATTGCACAAGACATAAGTGAGCATAATAATTAATAAACCGAACGAAAATCAAATTAACCGATACAATTGAACCATTTTTATATCGACGATTAAATTTTTATTTTTTGTTAACCGATAAAAAGCGGTTTGGTTTCGATTTTATAATGTAACCAACCATTATTAACCGAATCGATAGTCTTAACTGTAATTATATAATTTATAAATTATATATATATATATATATATATATATATATATATATATATATATATATATATATATATATATATATATATATATATATATATATATATATATAGAGTTAGGATATAATATAAAC
The DNA here is from genome assembly GCA_023525715.1 of Cichorium intybus. Taxonomy (NCBI): domain Eukaryota; kingdom Viridiplantae; phylum Streptophyta; class Magnoliopsida; order Asterales; family Asteraceae; genus Cichorium; species Cichorium intybus. The sequence continues at coordinate 156,653,036 of CM042010.1, read as the reverse complement.
TACAATTATTGTGTGGACGTAAGGACCAATTAGAGACGAGAATCAGTCAAGGGTATTTTTGTCTTTTGATTTATAAATCATTTAATTCAATTTAAATCTATTCCTATAATTAAGGTAACTGAACCTATAATTATGGAATCTTGATCTATTACCCTAGCTGCCATCGACATCCCTAAATAACTTCTGCCACATTCACGCCTCTGGTAAACAGCAAGAGATCGAGAGCAATGGGACGAAAGAAGAAGGGAGCGAGGCAGAGGAATACTAACGAGATTGGAAACAGGCGGTTGATTGCTGTAATCGAGGCTGGTTTATGTGTGCGTGTTTTTATGGTTCGATCTGGAAGGAGAAGAAGAGACTGAGAGATAGAGAAACCGAGGTGAGCCTTATGTTTGCATCACATCTGTATCAGAGAAGGTCAGGAGAGACAGCGGGAAATTTAGATGGATAGATCGAGCAGCAATACGTTGCTGCTGGCCGGAAACGGCGCCGGAAGGGGGACATCGGAGGTCGCAAATCTCTGTCGCCATCAGCCTCCCATTCCTTCCGATTATAGGGTTCACTATGTGCATACAAATTTATGGTCGTCTTTCGGTCTCAATCAGCCAATACAGAATGGATTTCAAGAATATCAAGGTTTCAAATCCCATCGTTGATATACACGGTGAGTGTACCCCTCTCAATCAGCCAATACTTCTTGCGATGAACTTTTGTGCATTTCTGATGCCTAGATGTGTTGATGCATTGAGTCTTCCGTTAGAAAATGCATCCATCGAACAAGAATGTATCTACTGAAGTTATATATGTATCATTCTATTAGAATGTTTTTGTATGATTTTGTAATCTGGGATCAATTCATTCTAACAGGGAAGATCATTATGATGTTGCAGGTTCATTCTTTGTGCATTCAAAACATACACGGAATAGAGAAGAAGATCTAGAGTTTGATTTCAAGGCTGTCATTCTGACAGAATGTAATTCTGTTAGAATGTCATTCTGTTTTGTATATTCGCTTAGAATGTAATTCTCTTACAATTTAAATCTGGTTTTGTATTTCATATAAGTATGATTTTGTAATTCATTCTATCATAATGTTTAACCTACTTTCAATATATGCAGTACCATTCTTTAAGAATACCAGTCATTCTGATGTATGCTTTTGTATTTCATTCTAATAGAATGTAAACGATTAAGAACTGAAATTAATTATACAATTTTATTAGAAATGTAACAGAATTAAAATTTAAATTTGAAAATAATTTCGAATTTGAAATTGAAATGAAAATTAAATTCGGAATTTAATCCCATCAAAATCTCACATTCCAAAATTGAAAAAGCATAAAAAGTCCATATTACCCTTTAGAATGATATAATTAGAAAGTTAATATTTCTTTTAATTAAAAATAATTAATATTCTGTTATTAATCACAACCATTGATGATTATGATTCTACGCTTCTGATTGGGTCTTACGTCCACACAATAATTGTGATTCTTAAGGTAACCTAGCCCTATATATATATATATATATATATATATATATATATATATATATATATATATATATATATATATATATATATATATATATATATATATATATATATATATATATATATATATATATATATATATATATATATATATATATATATATATATATATATATATATATATATATATATAAGTCAATAATGTAGAAACCTAGTTAAAAATTTAAGAAAATCCAATAATCCACTAATTTTAATACATAAACTAGTTGGATAACCCGCACTTTTTAGTGAGTTTATTCATTCTACATTTTTGACACTATTTCTGTAAATGTACATCACTTTTTTTTTAACAACGGAACTTTTATTAGAAAGGAAAAAAAGCTCAAGCGAGAAGCTCAAACACAAACAACAATGGTAACAAAAACATTTAACTGGAGAAATACACCACGAGTGCCAATCTAACCGAAAGAACTTTGTTGGGCCATAATTATAATTGGTTTAAGCTTTGCATTTAATCGGACCAAATCCAAGAGTTTCTGGGCTGAAAAAAAGACAATTTGGGCCTGAAAGACGATTTCAGTCTGGGATTGAAATCCTCTACGATTTCGGTGGGCTTGAGTGTGGATGGGCTTAGGCCATAGGCTAAGTATAAATAGCATTTTCCTTGTCATTTGTAAGGGTTGGTCGAATAGAGGAGCTATGCGATAGAGAGAATTTGTCATTCGATCAAGGAACCTTATATACCAGTCTGTTAATCTTAATAGAGTGCATTGAAGGTTTGTAGTAATCTGTGTTCTTCATTCTTATTTGTTTCAGATTGATTACTCGTTGGGATTCTGCACCAATCGAGTGATTTCATTGATACCAAGTAGATCTAAGATTGTTTGGGACTAACAAGTGGTATCAGAGCCTAAAATCCCAATTTTTGGGTGTTTTGGTATCAATTATTCGAAACTTTTGCTTGGATCTCGGTGTTTTTGGAAGATTTCTTGCTGTTTTGGACGTTTTGGATCTTGGTGTTCTTCGTGTTCATCAAATTTCTGGCAAAAATCAAGTTTTCGATCCATAAAAGTTCATATTTTTGCTAAAATCGGCGTTTTTCAAATCTGGTTGGCGATTTCGGTCCAGATTTGAGGATTTCGGTGGCGGCGGATTTTTGCACAGGATTTCGGTTAGGGTTTGCTTGGATTTCGGTCCGTTAAAGTGGTTTTCGGTTAGCCCATCAACGATTTCGGTGCAGATAGGGTTTGTGGTAGTTTTCGGCCGCCTCTTGTGATTTCAGTAGAAATCCTGGTTTTCGGCCTGGGTGATTTCGATCATGATTTCGGCCAAATGTCAGGAACCTAGGATTTCGGTCTACAGTGATTTCGGTCAAAAATTTCGAATGGGTCAAATTTTGGTTTTTCAGCGAATTTTATTTTGTGTTTTTGATCAACATTTTGACGGTTGAAGGCCTTTTTCGGTCCACTTGAACCTTTAAAATGGCAACAAAAGACGCTTCAGAAGTTGCTTGCTCTTCTCAATCGTGTGTTGATATAATTGCCAAACTTCGCGAACACAACGATACTTTAGTTAGAGAGATATTTGACCTTGAAAACCTTTTTTATAATCATAAAAAGAAACTGAAACCTCTCCAAGAATCGCTAGATGCTAGAACTTTAGACTATCATAAAATGCAAGAAGAGTTAAGCATAAAAAGTTGTTGGTATCGTTTCGCCAAAGAAGAGATAGTCAGTTTAACTGTCGAACTTGAAGCATTAAAGGCAACATACAATGACGCTGATTTTAATATAAAAAGGTTCGATGCTTCAAGTACGATGGTCGAATCGATGGTTGAACAACAGTTGAAGTGGTCAAATAAACAGGGTGAGGGTTTGGGGTATAAAAATTTGCCACCTCCGTTCAATGATAATTATACTCCTGCTTTAAGCCTCTGTGATCAAGTCATGCTTGCCCGTGATAAAGCTGAACGAGAAAAAGGGAAGCCTGATGACATTGATCGACTCATGGATGCTAAAATGAAGGCTGATGAATCAATAACAACCGAGGAAGCCAAGGTAGATGCTAAGGTGAATGTTACTAATGTATCTTCTTCTTGTGCAGATACAGTCATAGTGGAGGATGCAAGCGAGGATGACAGAAATGGCCCTAGTTCTATTGAAGCCTCGTCAAATCTGATGCTTCATCTTCTACTGTTCCTAATAATTGCACCAAAACTGTTGCTTCTGATTCTGCAACTTCTCGTGGTGATGCTTCGAATTTTAAAAATCAAAATGTTAAAAAACTCAAGCCACAGAAGTTTGTGAATGAAGGGGAAGTTCCTTTTGAGCCAAGACCTAGTCCCACTAAATGTTCTTGTGCTTGTACTTGTGGAAACTCCTTGAAAAACTCAAAAGGATAAGGACCAAGTCACAACCTCATTTACTTAAAAAGGAAAACATGTTTCAATTGTGAGATTGCAGGTCACATCGCCAGGAACTGTCCATATCGTCCATACATTCCCTTCTATGCACAACACTGGTAGAATGTGCCAAGAGGGAGTTCTTCTAAAAGAAAGCCCTCAAGATCACGTTCAAGAGATGGTGACCGGAATGAAGCAAAGGCCAAGAAGCAGGCCCCCAAGGACAAGAAGACTGATTCAAGAGATGACTCTGCCAAATCGAAGTCGGTAAGGTCGAACTCATCTCAAGGATCGTCCTCGAGTCCACACCGGCAACAGAAGCATAAATCAAGCGGGAGTTATGTTTCAAACTCAAGTGCTGATACACCCTTCCGGTCAAACAACAAAAGACCCAAACCAAATTACCGATGGGTACCCAAAGGCCAACATACCAAATCATCTAATTGTCCTGCTAACTCTTCATGTTCTTTATTTGATAAGCATGATATGATCTTGGAACAAGTCAAGTATGTGGATGGAAATGGTCAACCCAGTTTTAAGATGGACTGGGTTCCCAAGACCAACTAATCCCGCATCATGTGCAGGAGGAGCTACGGAGGAATATCATCATACTTCGGTTTGCTGATAATAGCTGTTCCAGACACATGAATGGAGACATCTCTCAAATTACACAACATTCATATCATTAGTGGAGAGTTTGTGTCCGTTGCGGGAGGGGAGAAAGGCGTGATCACGAGGGGTTCGTAACTAACGATGTGTTGAAGATTGAAAAGGTAACTTCGTTCCTGAACTGATTTGATTTGTTTTGATGACTAATAGTTCAATTTTTGTAAATCTTGTACATTTTTGTTTCTGGTTAAATTTGTTCATGTCGTTATTTTCACTAATTTTCCTCCATGCACAAATTTAAGGGAGAGAATTAACCCAAACAAAAACCATAAAATTCCAAAAATTTACAAAAATATGTTTTACTTTCATGTCTTTCTTTTCAGAAAACTTAAAAATTCCAAAAACATGTCTTACTTTTATGTCTTTATTTTTCAGAAAATTAAAAATCCAAAAATATTCTCTTATTTTTGCACGATCGTCAATGTTCCTGATAAATACCAATTGGGAATACAGATCCAAAATTTCATGTCAAAGATGCGACTCACTATTACCGTGACTTGCTAAGACATTCTTTACCTACCGACGACGCACCGAGTAATACCACTCACTGCTGAGGTAACACTTAAATACTAGTGATTCTTACTATTACACCATAGTAAGCTTGAAGCACCGACAACCTTTCTTAACCAACCTCAAAGTCTTTTATGCAACACAAACTTCTAGACACTTTGAGTAAAGCCACTCAGAGTCGAGAGTTAAAATTCTGTGCCGATGGTTAGATTGCGTACCGTAGTCTATCACACGCACCAATCCACTCTTAACCTCTCTGTCTTTCTATTGCAAGAAATAGACGACTCATCACTTTAAACCAAGCGGTGATGATATTTCGAAACTCTATGTCAGTGATCTCTGGTACAATACCAGTAGTAGATGTGAGACATCAACAACCATTCTTACCTACAAAGCTTCTAATTCAAGAGTTGGATGACTCATTGTAATAAACCATACACTGATGACAATTCGAAAGTCTAGCCGATGGGTATGTCTAGTAACCAAGACATATTACACGCTCATACTGCTCTTGACCCAATCCTTATTCTAAACAAGATGTTCGTGACTCAGCGCGATATTACCTCGCATTGATGAAACATCGGAATTCTGGGTCAGTGATCGTTGTTGTTTACCACAATAGCTGTGAGACCTCAACAACCTTACCAGATTCAAAATTGGCACTAGGATGGTACACTCCGCAGAGTTTGGATACCATTGAACGTCTCGCCAAGAGCCAAGTCAACTTGTTGACTTATCAACTGCATTGAGATATTTGATCAAGGATATGCAGGGGCCAAAATCAAAACGACCACAAGTAGTTCTCCAATACTCAAACAATCGCTGTGCGTTCCTCCGGGTTCACACAGATACTACGAGAAGTCTCATTCTGAGCCAAGGCTGGGTCCTTGAACAACTGTGGTGAGAGTTTTATGACTCTGTGACCCACAGGATTTGCGGTCATCATTACGCACTGGTTATAGTCGAAGACAATAAAGTGAAGTCTTTCAAGTGATGGAGCCAGAAGTGAAGTTTGAAGTTTTTAACACAATCATTTCAACCCCAGAGAAAGGTGAAGCACAACTCCATGAGACAAGTTGTGTTGATTTCCTCCTCAATCAGTTTGTTGCTATATTTGCACCGTCAAGTGATCAAGAAGAAGACGTGAAGAGTCAGACTCCAGTCAAAGTCAAAGTCAAATCAAAAGCTGGATGTGCTGATTCAAGACCTATGCTAAAGCCTAAATGTGCGTTCAAAGTCAAACCTAAAGACAGTCTGATACCGAAGATGAAGTTGTCTCTGCAACATGCTGAATGATATTAACATCTACACCCGTCACTCAAAAAGGGGGAGATTGTTAAATTTCGTCTACGGTGTACAACCGAAGCCAAGTTCAAAACAGAGCTCGAAGTTAAATGAAAGCATTAAACCAAGGGGGAGATTGTTGGGCCATAATTATGATTGGTTTAAGCTTTGCATTTAATCGGACCAAATCCAAGAGTTTTTGGGCTGAAAAGAAGACAATTTGGGCCTGAAAGACGATTTCGGTCTGGACCGAAATCCTCTACGATTTCGGTTGTGATGACCGAAAACCTCATGGTTTTCGGTTGGGCCAGGCTCATGTTTTCGGCGGGTTTGGGTGTGGATGGGCTTAGGTCATAGGCTAAGTATAAATAGCATTTTCCTTGTCATTTGTAAGGGTTGGTCGAATAAAGGAGCTTATGCGATAGAGAGAATTTGTCATTCGATCAAGGAACCTTATGTACCAGTCTGTTAATATTAATAGAGTGCATTGAAGGTTTGTAGTAATCTGTGTTCTTCATTCTTATTTGTTTCGGATTGATTACTCATTGGGATTCCGCACCAATCGAGTGATTTCATTGATACCAAGTAGATCTAGGATTGTTTGGGACTAACAAACTTAAATATATCTCTAACATAATTAAACACCATAAGACACAAATCATCAAAGACAACAAGGCCATGTCTTCTTTCCTTTCTAAAAAGTCTAGCATTTATTTCCTTCCAAATCGCCTACAAAGTAACATAAACCAAAGAAAGTAACAACTGTTTAAGCACATGAGGAAATCATGAAAACTAGACACTTGATATAGGAAGCTGAAACATCTGTTCCAAGGAAAGAACAAGATATAAGGCTTAAGGTGATGAATCTAAATGCAAATGGGTTAACGAGCAGAACAAAAATATTGTATGAATTTCTAGAATTCCATATTATAGATGATACGTAGTAATATGTGTTTTGTTTAATTATGGCATGCAATGTATTTTCATATATTATTGTTATGTAATGTCCTTTAATATGTTAATGTTATGTAAGAAATTTTCTAGTAGTAAATATGTGTGCTTTATGTTTTATGAACCAACAATTATTATGTTACTTAGGTGAGATTTTCGCGGTACTATGGTAAAATTTCCTAGTACTATGTCAACATTACTATAAATATATGTGGAATGTAAATGTTTCACATTAGAAAAACATGTACTTCCATCCGTAAGTCTAAATTTCTTCAAAACTGTTTGAAATTCTTACTACACTAAAACGACATTCAAACTCATATGATGATGGGGATAAATGTGAATACACAAATATTGATGAATTTACAACAATCGAAGTTCGTAGACGGGATGAGGAGATCAATAAAACGTAGGAGCATATCAAGGAATTCTACGAGAATAGAGAAGTTGTCGTCCAGGAAATAGAAGAGAAGCGGAAAATGATAGAAGAGTATTTGAAAGAGAACGAGACATGGTTGATAAGGAAATGAAGGTTGTAAAAACATGGATGCGCTCTAAGAGAACTCGTCTTTCTAAAATAGATATGTTCATATGTCATGTTGAGAAGGATATATATGGTACAAACAAAATTGGATTTATAGAGCGAAATCCAATTCCCTTATGATAAGTAGTTAAGCCTCATGCATTATTATATTATATCATATGGAATTTCTTGTTCTCAGTTGAATCAATAACCCATGTTATAAGTTTAAACAAATGTGAATAATTTTATAACAGAACTAGATAATCAATGTCTGGTCCTGTTAGAACTACTTCAACTCATAAGTTGGAAAAACACTTCCGCTTTGTAACCTGCTACCTAAAGTCACATTCGTACTTGCTGCTCCTTTATTTTTTTCTTGATTTCCATGCTATCTTGATGATTCTTCTTTATAGGTTGGGGCAAATGATGTACATTTGTTTCTCGTATGATCTTTCTAGTGGCATCGAAAACACTTCTTTACGATTGAACCATCCCCTTGCGACAGAATGCAATCAGCGTTTCTGGGCCAACCTGGTTGACGCTTGTCCATCATTGGTGCTTTAATAATCATCGTATTATCGGGTTTCTCCCATTCACTCGGGGCAGGAAGAGGGTTGACTAACTCCTCATTTGTCTGCCAGTAAAAATATATATGCTAGGCTTTGATAACCATATCGAAACAATCATCATGTCTTCAATATTTTAGGACGCATATGACATGCCCACAAATGTAAACCAAATAATATCCACTTTTGACATTTAAAAGTTTAGTCGTTGAAATCAACAATGTCGTTATTCTGAAAGTCCACGACCTCAAATTTTGAATTTGAAATTGGACAAACCTACCGGTTATTACTTTTAGTTGCTCATCCGCCAACCTTTTTATCGATCCATGAGGTTAGTCTTGTTGTTACTTCCATTGCATAAAATACCAAATAACACTATTAATGTCTAGCTCTTTTAAATAAGAACTATATAAGCATTATTATCAGCATCTAAATTATACCTCCTTGATTTCGATGTTGAAAATATCAATGTTGTATCGTCATGCGGAATTATAAGTTTATAACAAGTTGATAGATTCATATTGTTTGAGACAAGCATCACTAGCAACATCTTCTATACATATCTCAATAACGAGTTGATCGATTCTGTGGTGTTTGAAGTCATAAGATTTTAACGAAGCCCGAAGAAATATGCAATTGACCATTTTGTTGGATTTACGACTTGCAAGTATTCCCATTCTTCAAGTCTTGTATATTATAGCATTTCAAAACTATAGTCAAAATCCAACTCTTTGTATGCTTTAGCTATATTCCCGAACAAATTTTGTGTCTTCCTGCTTTTCTTGAACCTAGTTTGTAAATTTGCTAAAAGATGATGTCAACAAACACCATGAGACGCATTTGAGAACATACTTGCAATAGAAACAACAATCGGTGGCACCCTATCAGATATGATGGTTAAAAGATCCGAGTCGTCGATGCAGTCATGTAGTTTTTGTAGGAACGTGTTAGTATTTTCGAATCTCATAGTCGGTATACACCACGTACAATTTTTCCTGGTAAAATGATGCACTAAACATTTGTTTATTAGATGTAACAATTTTGTACTAAAATCCCCGATGAACATTTTTCAGTCCTAGTGCTAGTTAAAAAGTTGTTTTATCTTTATATGTTTGTATGCTTTTAATCCTTTCGACCGAGTTTAGGTTGTGTGATGGAGTAAGTGTATATACCGGGCATGTACAAAGCATATCATATAATGGGGTTTGTGTATGTGTATTCGTCATCCGACCATTCAATTCCAGTATCACCTTTTTCAAAGGTCAAATATGCCTAGACAATAAATCTACGGGCTCTTTGTACGGACGTCAATTTGCATCATCGACCAATAGAGTACTTCTTAGTAATCTCTATGATCATCTTTATCATAATTGTGACATGTAATATAGCAACATCATCGTCACCCAACATACTTATAAATAAGTTTCTGGATTGACATAATGAATTGGTCCTTATATTGGTGTTTCATATGGAACATATCTAGGATTTTGTGGTTGTTACAGATGGACATAATTAAATTAAGTTTCTAGTGGTGTTCTATATACAACATATCAATGAGGATATTGAAGAATACTTTTGAGAGATTATGTTGCATGTTTGATTGTCGCTACCTCTTTTGCAAGCTCAGTTCTCATTGGACCATTTTCGGCTAGATCGATTTCTACCAACCACGAATCTGTTTGCTGCAATGTATTGAACAACTAGAGGGTCTTTCACTGCATCATGATTTTTTTCAAGTGTTTCACATCACTCTCATCGCCTATCTCTATAACATATTTCAATGTAGAATGGAAAGACGAACTGATATTAGATATGTTTTCTAAACGTGTATTCATCTTACCAAATAAAATAAACCAAAGATCTTTATATTTGACGAATTTATGCCATAGTTTTTAACAAAAGGCCTAACGTATCGACTTTCGCCATTTACCGGCTGCTATAAGCCACCGATACAAACAACAAAAAACACTCATCTGGAGTATTTGTAATGTCTTTTCTTTATTGAATTTTTTGTTCCAAATGTATAACTTGTATAAAAAAACATTATTTCTCTCTTAAACTCGATGTACATATGTCAAATTTCGCATTGCGGATGTCATACTTTGCAATACAAACGCCAGATTTCGTAGTATGAATCAAATTTCGTCGTACGAATGTCAAATTTCGCAGCACAAATGATTATATTTTTACAGGTTTTTGGAAAAGTTTTATTTTCTCAAATGGAACCATAGAATTTGAGAATTTTCGCAAATGTATCTACAAATTTTTTAGATTTTCGCAAATGGAAGCAATGAAATTTAGCTGATGCATTGGCAAAACTCATATGGAAATGAAAATCCTCAAGAAAACGAAAGTTTTTATACTTGAAAAACTGTGGGTCGCAGAATTTCTTAGATGACATTTATGAAAGTCAAGACTAAAATGGTGATATGAGTTTTTTTTTTTTTTTTACTTCTTGGAAAATGTTTAACGTAATTAGCTAAATTTGTCATTTTCTCATACAATAATTTGCATTATTGGTGTTAGGCCTCCCAAAGGTAATATAAGATCGTCATGTTCTAACAAACAAGTACGGGAGAGAGGATTTGAACATACCTAGAAAAACTTAAATTGATTTTCAGTCTCATGCTAGTTTCAGTCGAGTTTACTATTAGTTGATGTAATATTTTTGTAACCATGGTGCCCAACCTTTGGTTGTAAGCAAAACCAACTAGAGAAACTTACACTAAATTGTCCTTTTTGAGTTATGATCTTACCCCTGATGGGTATAAAAAGAAACAAAACGAATTCACCCATGTGCAATTTAATGCATATAACCTACTATATGCGTTTTAATGAAATAACGCAATTAGGATCTATAGTTTTTTAACGCTCCTGCCTGTTTTCTGGCAGACACCATGTGCAAGAAACAAGTTTCATAGTAGTACCTTCCAGATGATGTTGAATTGGACCATTTCATAACAAAGAAAGAAAGAATTAAAAGATAAATTTATTGATAGGCCACTAAATAATACACTACTGATATATTAATTCATTTTCAACATGTGAACAATTTTAACAAGGGATACAGTACTTGATCCAACTACTGGGATCCCAAACTAAGCCATCAAGCAATTTTTTTTGAGTATTCGAATAGGTGAGTGGAAGATTGGTCAAGAAAACCAGTAACAAGATACAACCACTACTACACACATCAAACACATCAAAGACCTAGAGTCGAATAGTGCACATAACTGCAGTTTTGAAATCTAAAGGTTGCTGGAATGGTGGTTTTGTAATTAGGGTTCTCCATATCATCTTTTCAGGATGATATATCTGTAAAATCATAGATGCTGACCTTTTATTCTGTCTTGACTTCCGGTTCTCTGTTGATTCATTAACAGATCCCATCACATGCAGCTCGCCGTTTAGTGCAACAAATCCCGCAGATGATTCATCTGTTAGTGTTTTTGGTATGCTAGTTTCCTTTTTCCAATGATTAGACCCCATATCATACCTGTGATCAGATCCCTTCAGGTGCTAAGCAACATAGAGGGAGAAAGAAGATTCTAGAGGCATGAAAACATTGCCAACTTACCTGAAAATGTCACTTTTGTCAAGCATGAAGACACCAGGAGAACGCCCATTTGTATCTTCGATTACAGCGATTCTCCCTAGTCTCCTCCTCTCTCCTTCTTCCCACATATCTCCGAGTTCTCTCCACTTCCCAATCTTACCGTTCTTGAACTCCATCACTACAGCATCCCTGTAATACTCATCCACCGGAAAAACACCCAAAACAGTTCTTGATTCACCATATCCACCCATTACCCAAAATTCTTTGTCGTCATCTCCATTGACCACCATAAACCCAACACAACCAGCTCGGAACCTTGGCAACCCATCCAAAGCTATCCATTCATTTGTAGCAATGTCGTACATCTCGACGGAGCTCATTCTACTTCCAGCAGCTCCAAACATTGTATGTCTAGATCCACCACCAGCAACGACTATTTGATCCGAATTGGGGATAGCGGCACAGGCAAAACTCCCTCGAGGTAAGAGCATAGGAGAAAGAGATTCCCAACTCCGTGTCGTGAAATCGAAACGGAAGGCGGAGGAAGATGGCGACGGGCGATCTAGCGGAAACGATCGGGTATCAAAAAGTGACCCGCCGAGTACGTAGAGGTGAGATTCGTTAGAAACTGAAGTGAAATTACAGAGACCGTATACATGAGGGTTACATGGCATAGGGGGGAGTTGACACCAGGCTAGATTTTGTGGATCAAATACGTAAGGGGAAGAAATCGTAGGGTCTTCAGGAAAAATACAGATAAGATGAGATAGATTCAAAAAATGGAGGTGGTTACGGCGAAATGAAAGTAGGGTTTTCGATGAGAAAAAGTGCTTCCATAATTTACAGGAGGATCTGAGGCGTGCGTGGTGAGAAAATGGAAGAAATGAAAGTATTAGAGCTGCTAGATCGTCCGGCAGACCTGGAATTAGGGCTTGTATTGGGTTTTCCGGTTGAAATCCTTCGTCGATCAAGAACGGAGGAGATGATGATAAACGAGGAGACGTCACCATCATCCACAAATCTCTATACCGTGACCTCTACGATCGAATTCCTACATCAATTATCAACAATCACACAGAAATCCTTGCGCAAATCATTCTGATAACTGCTAATTTTATAGGGAGGAAAGTTAAAACTCATACAGGGACATTGAGAGTATAAAAATGCCACAGTAGTGGATATGAACAGAAACTGGCGCATGTGAAGTGGTATATTATAGGCGTCGGCGGCCGTGATCGGTTAACGGAAGGCGGTGGCGTGGTTGCCGATGAAGTCTTCCAATAGGTATATTATAAGCTCAGCGGCGGCTTCGGATTGGGTATACGAAATAATTATTACACATCCTGTACTCATTAGATTCCAAAATATTTCTCATTTTATGCACGTGTTCTTTGTCCGAAACACCTTTTTTAAAAAAAGCGTTTGTCTATCATATGTGTATTTGTTTTTGTTAACTTTTACGAATGAAATTATTAACTGAATATACATTTTGGGTCTGATGAGTACGACAACGAGTTTTTGAAATTTTCAGAGCTTGACTTTTTAGTTCTTTCTTTTAAAAAGAATTCGATTTTAAGAAAATAGTATTTGAGAGTGTGAGTTTGAATATTTTACTTTTAGAGAAAAAAAAACTTTTAATCTTAAAGTTTTTTCAAGTAACTTATAAAGAAAAGCTCATGTTTATTATAACAAAACTAGTAGAATAGTATCTGCCGTCCGTCGAGTTTATTAATCATATATTTTTGACACTATTTTTGTAATGGTGTCTTATATAATGTCTATTTCAGTAAAATCTGTGAACCACAAAGACCGTGTCAGTAAATTCGTTATTAGGCCGGAACCATTTCTATAAATTTTGAGACATCCGGACCATTTTTGTTATATTGCTATTAGACAGTGACCATATCTATAATTTGTAAAAACAGAGACCATTTATGGAATTTTGGTGATTCGACGGTGGCCATTTTGTAATTTTTTTATACATGGACAAATTGGTAATTTTTCAAACAAATAGACATTTTTTGCAAATTCGCTATTAGGCAGAGAATTTCAATAATTTTTTATCAGAGTGACCATTCCCTATAAGGCTGAAGGGTGTGCAAGACACCCATGACAACTCATGACAACCGCCATGTCATCGCCACGTCATAAAGACTTCCAAGACATCCACTAGGGGTGTGCAAGACTCCCATGACTACCATTTTAATTTCCACGTCACATTTATATTTTACGTTTTTTTAATTCAAACCAAACATTAAAAATTAATTAAAACCAAACATTTAAAATTAAATAAAAGACATTACATAAAAATAAAAATAAAAACGACATTGCACGAAAAAAAAAACATAAAAACGACAATTCCTAAATTTTTTAAAAAAAATACTTATTTAAATATTTCTTGCGTCGTTGTTCCGTCATCAATCGGATCGCCTCGAGGTCCTCTTCGGTACCGGATCGGCTAAACAACACGTAATCCAACCGCGATTCCGCAATTTCGTTGTGGCGGTAGAATTGTTCAACGAGCCGGTCGACCTTTTCCTCAACATCGTCTTTCGAAGACGAGCCGGAGGCATCTCGGTTTGCTCTTTTCGCTCGGTCGCGGCTGATGGGGCGTCGAGGCGGAGGCATCTCGGTTTGTGGTTCGGTTTCGTCGTCGAGGTCGATCGGGTCTCGAGCATCCGAAATATCGTCATCCGGGGTCCTCCCACGTTTGGAACCCGTGCTCGAGTGAGGCGAATCGGGAGTTAGTAGCCATTTAGGACCGGTACGCATCAACTCCCAACTTCGCATATGCTTAAACGGTTTCCCGACAACTCGCCCATATTGTTCCATAGCCGTTGTGAAAATCCCGAATTCGTTTTCGCCACTTCGTCGCATGTTCACCAAGTTGTTGTAAATGCCGTTGAACTTGGTGCACTCGATACGAAGTTTCCGCCACTTCCCGTTAATACCGTCGTTGTTTCGGTACACCCCACGACCCATCGCCGCGTGGTAGTGGTCTAAAATGCGTTCCCACAACGATGTGGAACTTTGGCTATTTCCTTTTTGCGAATCCATGGAAATAGCGAGCCACGATCGAACCACTTGAACCTCTTCGTCGGTCGTCCACGGAACCTTCGCCTCTTGCGCGTTTCGCGTTTTGTTCTTTTGTCTATTATTTTTCTTTTTCTTTTTGGAGGAAGACGCGAGGGCTTGTGTTTCCATCACGACCTCTTCGGGTGATGCTTGTGGCGGTGTTGATGGAAGCGGTGGCGATTGTGATAGAAACGGTTGTTGGAAGGGTGCGTACGGGTAAGGTTGTGGCGGGTATTGATATTGGTTCGGTGGTGGATATGGATACGGGTATTGCGGTTGTTGCGACGAACCCGTAAGCATACTCGTAAATGTGCAATTCGTGGAAAAGTTGTAGTTGAATTCGCCGCGGGGCGTGTTCCGATTTGACGGAGGGGTGTTCGGATCGTTCTCCATCTTGAAATGATTAGTAGAATTGAGAGAGAAATTTGTGTTTGTGTGTGTGTAAAATATAAGTTGTGTGTGTGGTTTGTATTTATAATATGTAAAAAAAATTAATTTTTTTTTTTAGTTTCCAACGGCTCGAACAACGGATATATATTTTGAATTCGTCCGTCTTCACGCGTTCAAAGCCTGACGACCTGGGGACGCACCAATTCGAGGACGCGGGGGGGGGGGGGGGGGGGGGGGGCGCGGTGTTTGCCGCGTCTTCGTCGCTGACGTGGAGGACGCAGGGGGGGCCGCGTGCGGCATACCCCACAGCCTAAGGTCACTACTAAGGTCTAAGGAGGGACCATTGCTGTAATTTTATGAAACGTATGATGCAAATTTCTAAATTTATCTCATAAAATATAAATAGTTATATTTGGTAATTAGTAAGTTGCCCTTAAAACCATGTACTTTTTATTGAGATATATATATATATATATATATATATATATATATATATATATATATATATATATATATATATATATATATATATATATATATATATATATATATATATATATATATATATATATATATATATATATATATATATATATATATATATATATATATATATATATATATATCTTAATTTTACGACTACTTTTGTCAAATATTTTCTAAAAAAAACTTACAACTTTCAACTCTAAAATAAGGGTTTATGTCATAAAAGCCCTTAAGTTTGTAAGAAATGTTCGGGTTTACCCTTTTATGTATTTTTTGTTCATAAAAGCCATTATATTTATGTATGTTTCATTAAAACCCTTAAGTTTGACAGGAATGTTCGGTTTTACCCTTGTATCCTGTTATAGAACCTATCAAACTTAAGGGTAAAACCGAACATTCCAGCCAAATTAAGGGTTTTAATGAAACTTACATAAATTCAAGGGCTTTTATGAACAAAAAATACATAAAAGGGTAAACCCGAACATTTCTTACAAACTTAAGGGCTTTTATGACAATAACCCCTAAAATAAAACTTCAGCTACCATCTATTTTTTGGTGGGAATAGCACGCAAAGAAAAAAGAATTGAGTGATGATTATATGAATGTCGCACACTAAATAACATGAAATGGAAAAATAATAGTAATAATGTTTGTAGTGTATATACATTGTTATTTACTAAATTAAATAAATAATAACATAATAGTTATCTATTATACATTGGTCAAAGAAAGAATAGTTTATTTATTTTAAGAATAAATAAAAGGGTTTTATTTAATTGAAATACTATGAATAATTTATTATGGAACTACCCAATCATGGTTTGTGCTTAATGCATATAGATATTTCTCAATCAGCAGAAATATGCCAGGTATTACCTTGTGCAAACCATGTCGCACACCGGCAGACACTCAGAGGAAGCTTGATGCTTTGGGTCCTCCGATTGCGGATGCCACCCTCTATAGCGGGAGCTCTTGAGTACCTCACGTTTACTTGCTCGGACGCAGCTGTGTTGTCCAACGGGTTTTTTTTATACATGAATGATCCAAGTGAGGCTTATTTTATTTGAAGTGCATTCTTCGCTATATACAGGGTACCCTTGATCATGGTCTTCAGTTTCATGCCTCCACAGCTCGACAGATTGGGGGATGTCCCTCGACTAGACGATCCACCTTGGGTTATCATGTATTTCCCGAAAACAATGTTCTGTCCTGGTCTTTTAAAAGATATGTACTAATCTCGATCTAGTGCCATAGTATTGAGGCATTGCAAACGCTGTTGCAGAAACAACATGACTATGTAAACTTTTCGGTGAACTTCACTCCCCGCTCATGAAAGCTACACTTGTTCTTTGTGATAATATTAGCACAGTCTACTTGTCGACCAACAGTCCAACATATTGAGATCAATATCCACTTTATCCGTGACAAAGTGGCAATGAGACATATTCATGCTCTTGATGTTTCCTCCTCATCGCAGTACGTAGACACCTTCACCAAATGGCTTCATTCGTCTATGTTCTAGGAGGTTAGATCCAGTTTTGATGTTCAGTCTTCTACTCTTGTTTCAACTGCGGGGAGATGTTAGCATATATGTTGTATTGTATTATTTATGTATTTGTGTTGATAGTACCCCGGGCCATGTATAGTAAGCGATAGTCTGTATTGTTTGTATATATAGCTTTGTTGTGATGGAAAATATTTCCCTTATTGGATTTGTCTTGTACCAACTAATCTACATAGTTAATAGTCCCATCGTGATAGAATTCCAAATCGAAGAAGATGTTACTTGAATTGGAACAATACAGCAAACTGTGGACTCGTAGGAGAGGCCGAGGGTACATCTTTGGTGGTATACTTGCTAAGGCTGGGGGGAGCAATTCGCCAAACCCCCTCGCCAAGTCCTCGCCAAGCAATTCGCCAAGGTCGCCAAGCTGCTCCGCCAAGTTCGCCTTCGCCTTCGCCAAAGTCCCCTCGTCGATATCTCAGCGAGGTCGCCAAGCTGCTCCACCATTCACTTCCTCCATCTCAACATCCACTTCCTCCTCGCCAAACACCACCTCCTCCACTCGCTCTCGCTCTCGCCAAGCATCAGCGAAGGGATTGGCGAGGGGACTGCTCCCCCCAACCTAATTAAATGATGCGACTTTATGTCTAAATTTAAATGGATAAATTTCTTGTTACGACGGTTCTTTCAATTTGCTGGTATATGCAAATCATGTAACCTTTCGTGGAATTCCAATTTCTTCATTTTTAATTAAATATATAGTCGTTTGAAGACTTTTGTTACGGTAATCTATAAATATCTTGAATAGTATCACATTAGATGTGCAAGAATAGATGAACGAGTTAAGTTATCATCTCTTCTATTTCACAGACATTGCCTGGAAAGATATTTCTATTTTTTCAAAGCATTTAATAAGATTTCAAAGATTATTAAACTGAAAAGTTAAAATAGACCGAGAACCAAAATTCATCCAACTTTGGCCATATGTCCCAAAGTGAAATAAAACGTACTTTAATGAACCGAAAAACCATTCGATGTTTTTTCAAAAACATTTCTTAAACTAAACACATGGTAATTGTCGAGACATGTGAAAAATACCTCTCGTACATAATTTTAACTTGTGAAATAAAGCATGATGCCATCCATTAAACTCGTGACGTTTTTATTGTGACGTTTGCCAAAATTTACAACGTTCTTTTTACGAATCTCATTGTTTTTAGCACAGGCTTTCTCTTTAGGCTACACGGAGTGGTGGCCAATGGCCAACGGATGGCCAAGGGGTTTTTGTGGGTCAGACTATGGTTGGCAGGCATTGACCATTTTGTAGGCAGTGGTGGCCAATGGCCAACGAATGACCAAAGGAGAAAGTTGTACAAGTGCTAATGCTAGATGTACAAGGAAAATAGCCGTTGGCATCTCGCCAACCGGTCGGCGAGTGAGGAAGGCGAGGAAGATAGCGAGAGGGGCCGGAGTAGTGTTGGCGAGTGGAGGTGGCTCGCCAAGAGGGTTGGCGACCTCTTTGGCGAGTGCCACTCCATGCAGCCTTACACCTTGATTCCATTAACATCAATATCAAAATTTGACACCTTTTTTATCCATTGACTGATTTTGTCTACTCTAAAGATATTAAATTCCAATCAAAGATCATAGAATAAAGATATTTATTTTCAAATCGTCAAAGTATGGTCACCAACATGATTATCTAAAATACAAATTGATTTTAAGCATCCGAATCGTATTTTTGATAGTTTTATAGAATTCTTTAAATCTGTTACTTTTACGTGCAAATCACCCATCTAAATAACTACCAACAAATGTTGATATCATCAACACTCTATCTACGTGACAAAATAAATGATGAAATGAACCAACATAATTTTACGTAATTAACAAGACGTTTAGAGTTGCCAATAAGTAACAAAGATTGACAAGTTTACCTATATATTAATATCATTAGAGAATACTTGTCTACCAATGTTTTAGTAATCATTTAAGATATTAATGTTTGTTTTATTATCAAAATTATCAATTGATGACAATGAAAGCAACCATTCTCTATTTTTATAATTCCAAAAAACAAAATCTATGTAGTACTGAATTGATAGAACGAGGTCCAAATGGCATGTGTGTAAATTGTACTAATTCACTAATATTATGCTAAAAACTGAAACCAAAAATGATCATGACTCAACTCCCGGCAATAAGAAACTGAAACCAGAATTATCACGAATGAGTGGTGGGGGCTCCACATCTGCTATGTTAATCTGATCCATTGATTTCAAGAGATCGTCAACAGAAAACGGAATGCTGCATCACAGTATATGAAACCTCATATAGTAAAATAAAAAGACAAATTTCCCAAAAAAAGGAAAATATCTTAGGTAGCATTTAGTTTGTAGAAGAATCAAATTCAATATTCTCTTTGGTTGACAGAAAATGGAATTAGAATCCAATTTCTTATTATGTATGGTTGGCAGGAAATGAAATTGGAATCCATGTAAATGACAATTTGACCCTTCTTGGTTTTTTGGATAATTTTACTTTGTTCTATAACCTATTGGTAGGGGTGGGTGGCGGTGGCGGTGGTGGTGGTGGTGGTGTGTGACGGTGGGTGGTAACGGCGGTGGTGGTGGGTGACGGTAGTGGGTGGAGGTGGTGGGTTGTGATGGTGATAATGGGTAGTGGTGGTCGTGGTGAGTGGTAGCGGCAGCGGCGGTGGTAGGTAGTGGTGGTGGTGGCGGTGGGTGGTAGTGGTAGTGGTGCTGAATGGTGGCGGTGGCCGGTAGCGGCGACGGTGTTGGTGGTGGGTAGTGGCGGTGGGTGGCGTTGAGTGGTGGTGGTGGTGGTAGTGGGTGGTGGCGGTGGGTGACAGTTGTGGGTGGTGGTGGTGGTGGTGGGTATTTGCGGTGGTAGTAGGTGGGGATGGGTAGTGGCCGTGGGTGGTAGCGGCAGCGGTGGTGGTATTGGGTTGTGGCGGTGGTGGGTGGTGGTGGGTGGTTGTAGTGGGGTGGTGGCGGTGTTTGGTAACAGTGGTGGCGGGTGGCGGTTGGCGGTGGAGGCAGTGGCGGGGGCTCCACATCTGCTATGTTAATCTGATCCATTGATTTCAAGAGATCGTCAACAGAGAACGGTATGCTGCATCACAGTATATAAAACCTCATATAGTAAAATAAAAAGATAAATTTCCCAAAAAATATGAAATTTATTATAATATGTTCAAAACCTTGAGTCATCATCCAGCAAGAACGAGCTGCTCACGGCGTTATTTGAATCTTGAGTCATCAGCACTCTCATTTTGGAAATTACCTGTCAAAAAAATATTAATAATTATACGGATAAATAATAATATTTAATATTAATTATTAATTAACTATACTAGGTTTGTGTTAAGTAATGAATACGTCTCGAGAAAGGCTGTATTTCTCATCCCAATCGGTAGTACTGATTATGTATAGCTGTTGTATGCTAAGAAGAGGGCACAGATCATGACTTATTTCATCCAGTGTCTTTTTTGGCTTTTCATGTATGACCTAAATTCAAGAAAGAAAAAACCGAAACTTGACTAATTGATGAACAATTAGATAATTGTATAAAAAGTTTATAATATAAAATACAATACCAGGAACCCGGTAGCTTGTCTTATGTGCTTAAGCTCATCCCAAGCTGATCCCACATACTGGAATTTGAATTTGAAATTTTTGGAAAGTCAGATAAATAAGTAGCAAAAACATGAAAAATAAGTAATAAAAAAAGAAAAAGTTACTTCTTCGGTTGCTTTGTAGCACCAACGTTCCAATTCGGATAACCCTGCATTCACATATTCTCCATTACAGAAAGAGCGGGATTCTGTTCTCAATAGCACACTGCAAGCATAGATTAAAAATAAATAAAAAGATTAAATGGATAAGATTGTCTAATGTATGTAAATAGACATGTAGTCAAAGATTATTGTGTCACAACCTGTTGAATAGTTGTACATTGATGAAAGAAAAAAGCTGTGTGAAGATATTGCGAACCAAAAATGGTGGGACCTACAAGGACACAATATTTGGAGATGGGTAAAGTCTTTCACATTGAAATTAACCATGGATCATTGATAAATTTATGAGAAAATAGGTTTATTGCTATGCGAGTTCATGACTCTTGAATGAAGTTTCCAAAATCATACAATGAATAACATGGAAGTTCAAATATGAAATTTTAGTAAGTGAATGTGACTGACAGTCGCACACAGGTTCATGGCATAATAATAAGGGCTAAATGCAAGAAATAGCAACCTACTTTCATTTATTTGTTGTATTTTTGCATCCTGCTTTCATTTCTTCCTGCAGCAAATTACAGAAAAAGCGTTATATTTTGGGTATTTGCGGTTTAACCACTTATACTTTATCTTTTCCAATCAAACCATAAAAAGTTCCAAGATTATTCCAAATTAACCGTTTTGAATTGATAAACAAAATTACCGGTGAAACCTTGATTTATAACAGGTCAAAGTGGTTAATTTGAAAACATGTCTGAACCATTTATGGTTTGATTGGAAAAAAAATAAAGTATTGGTGGTTAAATCACAACACTGCCCAAAATATTTTTTTTTTTTTGTAATACGACCCTCCCTTATTTCTATTACAGCATCGTACTTCCAACTTTTTTCTTATTAAGACATTGCACTTTCAAAGTCCTACTAAACTATAGCAGTGTTTTTCAATTTTGACTAAAGGCAAGAAATAGCAACCTACTTTAAACTTAATTGTGTATTATAACATACTGCTTTCATTTAATCCTGTTACAGCATTGTACTTTCAATTTTTTTTCAGATAAGACATTTTAATTTGAATAACTTTACGCAATTGTAGCATTCTGCTTTCAGTTTCGCCTAAATACAAGAAATAGCAACTTGCTTTCATTTATATATGTATTATAGAATCTTGCTTTCATTTAATACTATTACAACATTGTACTTCCATTTTTAGTTATTATTAAGACAATGTACTTAGAAAATTCTAACCACTTTCAATTTTTTTTCCTTATTACAACATTTTACTTTGAAAATTCTACCCAGTAATAGCAGAAAAAATTGCTTTGTATTTGGATGACATTGCTATACTTGGGTACAATTTTCAAAGTACAACGCAATAACAGGAAGAAATAAAAGTAAGACGCTAAACAAATCAATGAAAGTGTGTATTGCTATTTCTGACATGTGAGAAAAAGTGGACTAACATTGTTAGACTTCAACATGTTAAGGAAGCATCCGATGTTGTTAACAATCCCTTGCCAATAAGCAATCTGAAAGCCCCTAGAAGGACATCTTGCAAGCATATTTACTCTGCATATTCTCGGTGCCTACACCATTCCCAAATAACACGTTAAAAACTTTCAAAAGAGTTCAAGACAAAAAAAAAAAAAGAAGAAATAAACATAATTTATAATAGCTGTAGGTAAAGTACCTGAATGCACAATCCAAGCAAGGGAGAAATCTCTTTCTTTATGTTGTCACGTAGCATGCCATATATCTTCTCAACATATGCTGTTAACTGTTGCTTGAAAATCAAGGCAGGGGATTTGGCTTCAACTTGCTGTAATGTGTCAGATCCACCGTCTGTCTCCCCGTCTATTAAAGATATGTTTACATCTTGTGGTGTCCTGCAAAAGCTCTACAAAAGAAGATTTAAATAAGTACCAATTTTGATTTGATTTTTTTTTCTCTTTATTTATTTTACCTGAGTCGTCCTTCCAGAAAGGGTAGATGATGTTGTGCACTGGAGCTGTGGGGCCCCTGCTGTGCCACTGGCTTTCAATGTGCATTGTAACAACAGGAGCAGTGTTGATGCGTTAGATAACCAATAGGCTAGGAGATTGTTGTTATCTTGCGTCTCCAATAAAAAGGGAAAGTAAGTTAATAACAGTTATAAAGTAGATTACATTTTTGGTACCTGAATACAGATTATTTTTGCAATTTTGGTCTTATTTGAGGTTCTTGTAATGATTTTGGTCCCCATTCCAAGTATAATGAGTATTTTTGGTCCCTGAGTATAGCTGTTTTTTGCAATTTTGTTCTAAAAAATATAGGCATTTTACTTGGAAAAGGGACCAAAGATGTTACAGAAACCTTAAATACATACGGACCAAAATTGCAAGAGAACATTTTGGGACCAAAATTGAAAAAAATCAGCAATACTCAAGAACCAAAAATGTAATTTATTCTATAATATAATAGTAAGATGTAGGTATACCAAATGGATATAGCTTTTAGAATATGTACCTCAATTGCTTGGCCTATGGTTTGAGTTATACGATCAAAAATGTTGGTTTTTTCTACTTCAAAAGACCGCCACTGTCTCAAACATCGAATGAGCAAATCCTGATATTCCTGTTGTTTCTCATTAAGTGACTTTTGCGGTCTTTCCTCCACATCAGCATCCCTCATTTGCATTGAAGGGCTATGAAGATCCTATAACATTTTTAAAGGAGATAAAAAAAAAAAGAGTTAAAAGATTAATTCAAAGTTGAAATTATAAGTAAAACCGTAATTTAATTTTTGAGAAACCTTTTCCACAGGAGTAGTACTTTTTGTACTTTCGGTCCTCTGTCATTGTTCAAGGGGAAAAATAGAATAAGAGAGATGTAAGAATTGGATTTAATCTTTAAGATAAAAAATGGAGAATGTTTGAGTACCCTAGTTGACTTTGACCGTGCTACCTGTAGCTTGGTACTTTGTGCCATTGTTAAGTCTTGTTGATGAAGCACCTTGTTTTCTGACTCTATGTTGGTAAGCTTCTCTTCAAGCCTAGCAATCACAAGGAGAAAGAAATAATTAAGTTTGTCCAAGGTTCTTCTTATGATGAATTTAGGTGTAACAAACTGATAGGGAAGCACCGACCCATAACCCATTGCCTTCAGAACCGATTCAGAAATGGGTCAATTTGGTCCAGTTGGAAACTTCAAATCCCTGACTGCATGCAATTTATTTTGTTCCCCACGTTTTTGTCAGTCACATTACTTTAACTTTTAGTCCAATTATTTTATTTTATTTGAACTTTTCAAAGTAGTTAGAATTTCCACAAGTGTAGGAAACGTGGTGGTAGTGCCTTGGTAGTTTTTATTTTCTTTTATTTCGCTTTGTGTACTGGGAAGTGGGTTAATGAAGAAAGACTTGAATTTCTTAAAATTTTGTATTCTCTGTACGTATTCAGGGAGTTTTTGTTCCATTGCTATCCTAGTTTTGGCAGGGATTAGGAGGTGAACTTGGAAGACTAATTTAGAGTTCTCGTTACTGTATCGGGAATTCTGGTTAGAGTTCTGCCCCGTAGAGCCCTCGAGTGGTGCAACTGTATCTCACAGGGTCGTGTCTTACTACCGCGTTCAATTATCGGGTAAAATCGTTCCATTACAAAGCTGGGGGACATCACAAACCTATTCATAGAGTTCTGAAATTGATTCGCTCTGTTTATAGTTTCTTTCAACTTCTGCTGTTTAACTTCACTAGTTTCAAGGGCTTCAGTGCACTTCTTTTCAGATTCATTAGCTCGGTTTCTCTCTGATTCTAACAATTTCTGCAACCCAACAATTATGTAAGGCGACTCTTATTACTAGATTCAGATGTGAGAGAGAATTTGTAGGAAACCAACATTACCTTCAATTCATCGACTTCTGCACTTAATTTATCAATCTTTTCAGTATCTTCTACATGGATTGGGACGGGTTCTCGAACAATAGTTGATGCTTCTTCAATTGCTTTCTGTGCAGATTCACGTTCTTTTACAAGCAATGCATTTATTTCATCAACTTTAGCCTGCACAGCTTGCAACGAGTTTTGCAATTTCAAAATTTCCTGTCCTTTTGCTTCTTCCAAGTCAGTCTGCATGATTTAGTGTTATCATTTCATCACAATATTCAAACCACAAATATCTTAGTTTTGATTCGCGAAATAAAAAGAAATAGTAACATGTGCATTACCTTCAAACGTTTTTCTAACTGTAAACGCCAGGTGAGGTCTTCCACTTGTGCTTGAAGCTTATCCTTTGCTTCTTGGAGTGCATCCGTTTCTCTTGCAGCCTGTGTATATCGAAAATGAGCAACTATTTGATGAGATTAGTAGGCTAATATGAAAGAAGGATTTTGTCCCACATTGGTAGAGAGTAAACGGTGGAGTAGGGCCCATGCATATTAAAGGAATCCAAGACTTTAGTATCAATGTGCCAATCAAATACACTTTTAAGTATTTGATTTTTTTCTTCACTCTTATTTTAGAATGTAGAAAATTGTGAGTTATATCTTTAACGAGTGTGGGTGTAATCGGAGGGATTTGCTTGAGAGATTTGTTTATGTGATTGTAATAATTTGCCATGTAGTGAATTTTTCTCTCTAAAGACCCATAGTTATTGAGTTTTCCACGTATATTTTTATGTTCAAAATTTCTGTATTTTTGTCATTGGGCGGGTTGTTGGGTATCTTTGAGACCATTTGTCCAACACTAATAACATGTAGATTAATGCATGGTAAGTGTAACTATATAAATAGAAGCCAACCATCTTTAGCTTCCGAAGCTCTCTCCTAGCAACTCTTCCCCTCCATCTTGTTTGTGTGATAATTGCTCACCTCATCAGTCTCTTATAATATTTATATATGACGATGCCAGTTGGCCTGCAAGCATTGGCACGTTAGAGTAAAAAGAAAAAAAAATAATGGATTTATATACAACATGTAATTTTCCAGGTACTGACTTGTACAAGGAGCAATGCCTTAGTCGTCTTTTTGTATCTAAATGCATTACCAGCAGCCATGGCGCGCAAACCTGTCTGGAGGACTATGCCTGAGTGCTTGAGTCTGCCGTATGCCATCCAAAATAAGTGACGCCATTTATGTTTTTCCTAAAGTACTATGTGCAAAAGCCAAAAGGTAGTTACCATCAATAAATCTTTCTTCCCGCAGTTGTTTCAACCTCAAATTCCTCCATTAATCTTTGTAACTTGTCCATCAATCCAGCAGATGTTTGGGTCTTCTACCCATACGTGAGTGCCTAGGATGATATTAACTGCTTCAGCCTGAATTATAATTTCACCCATCAGATGCCAGATGTTTAGGGGAAAATATTCCTACGTCCATAGCATCTAATATCAAAATCAAAACTCGATTGAAATTCCTCCATATCCTAACTCGTACGATCCGTAAACATGCCAGATCTCGGATCAAAATTTTCAGAGCAACGATTCTTTCATCTATAGCATAACATAATAAATCCTTAAGAACCTAATATAATAAGTTCAACTACTGCCGTAGATAAACATAAAATCACGCATTGATGTCGAATGGGAAGCA
Organism: Cichorium intybus; assembly: GCA_023525715.1. Taxonomy (NCBI): domain Eukaryota; kingdom Viridiplantae; phylum Streptophyta; class Magnoliopsida; order Asterales; family Asteraceae; genus Cichorium; species Cichorium intybus. The sequence goes on along the minus strand of CM042010.1, from coordinate 156,626,311 downwards.
AACATACCATCTTAACACTGAAATCAAAGTTTGATTACTTCGACTCCCTTCATCTCTCTTGTCATTCACATCATAAATCAAAATCGACCGGGATCGTATAGCGATAAACGAAAACTGACTGGGAGTGTGGAAATGAGGCTACCGTCTCCGGCGAAGTAGATACGGCACGGCAATAATGAAGAGTGAGAAATTGAAACTTCGAGAGAGTATTGGATTGGTCTGATTTGTGAAACGTTGGTGTTAGAAAACCCTAGAGAATCGGAGGAGTTTAAATTCATGTAGAAATTTGCTGAAATCTGGGAGGTTCTTGTGGTTGTGGCTCTCTTCATGGTATTTTGGCCGGGAAGAGACGAGTTTTGCTTCAACCAAAAACTCAGGGTGTGTTTGTTTTTTTAAAAAAAGTCTTTTTTCTCCCAAACATCTTCTGGCGGGTAGACATTTTGCAAGAAGAGCGTTTGTTTTTTGAAAGAGAAAAGAGATCAAAAAGTCCTTTTGAGGTCTTTTGCCGGAAGACCTAAAAAAACACTTTTTCCCTCTTTCTGAATCCTCACGCTGTGTCTTTTCCTCCCGTTTTCAGTCATCTCTTCCTCCCGTTTTCATCATCGCTCCTTGCTACCCTTTTCTCCGATCGAGTACCGGCCATCGCTCCTCACTACGCCGGCCATCGCTTCTGCTGCCGGCCCGCTGATTCACGCCGCCGTCGATCAACAACGCCGCCTCCCTTGCTCCAGGCCTCCGACAATCGGGTCCATATTGTAGTTCCGATTCTTGATTCTCTTTTCTCCCCACTTTGTCGTCCTCTTTGATTATATGAGATGGGTTTTCCGGATCTAAAAGCTTTTCGTTTCTGACAGGTCTGCTTCGTCTCCGGCCACCAAAATCCCGATCAGCAAAGCCTTACCGAAAATACCCTTGCAGAAGTAAGTTTAAAAAACGTAATTTTTCCTTTCATTTGCAGTTTAACATGTGATTGTTTGATTTGATTTGGTTAAGATATTCCAAATTCTTGTGAACCGATTTAAGATACATAATCTTAACTTGAAAGTTGAAGATGAAGTTACCTTTGTATTTGTTGTCCACAGAGTATTTTGCAGCTTCATTTTGTGGCATATCAGCTAAATTTCGTTCTAAGGCACAACTAAAAGGAATAATTGGCTCACCCCCATGATCATGCACCCTACAAAAAACACTAACTTGGAACGTATTTGTTTAATTGTGAAAATTAAAAAAAAAATTGCATGGCAAATCATACCAAGAATGAATTTTGGGAAGGAATTTGTTCTTTTTCCTCTTGATAATCTTTTTCATTCATGTTGACAAATTAAGTTACATAAATGTTTATTTTTTCGTTGCTTATTTTTAGCTGAATTATGTATTTGTTTCCTTTAGCTTTTGTATTTGGTAATACAATCTAGTGTTCAGATTACTATTTTATTTTTCTTTTTCCTATTTGGAACCAGGGTATATTGCTTCTTTTCAGTTTTTTTATCTTTTTCCCCTGTACCATGAAAATTTTGACCAAACTACCCCTGTGTATGGAAACTACCAAAAGGTACGTATATGGCAACAACCGAAGAGCAAATTTATGAACCAACTAGCACCAAAGTTAAAAGAATGAATTTTTATAGAACAAACATGTGCGTTGATGGACAAGTGTTAAATGACAAAAATATCCCTTAGACTTTTGGTTGAAATATGTATAAACAGTAGTTGATGCACAAAAGTGTAAAAACAATGCACTATTCCACAATAATATATTTTCTAAGGGGTGGGTAAGGTGGGGTAGGGGTAGGGGTAGGGTGGGTGCTGGTGGGGCGGGAGTGAGGGATAAAAAGTTTTAAAAAAATAATATTTTTTTGAGGGGTGGGTAGGGTGGGGCGGGGTGGGTGCTCGTGGATGGGGTGGGGCGGGAGTGGGGGTGGGTGGGGTGGGTTCTAGTAGGTTGGGTGGGTGAAGTGGGGTTGCACGTGGAGTGGGGGTGTGTTAGAATGAAAATAATTCCAAAAAGACATTAAAAACAAACACTCTTTTTATGAAGACAAAAGACATGAAAAAAGACTTTTAGTCCACGTCTTCTTCCGCAGACATGGAAAAAGACAAAAGACATTTTACATCTTCAAAAACAAACACAACCTCAGTATCCTACAAAGTTGGGACAGGTCTAATTATTTTTTGTTAAACCTTTTTTTAAAATGATAAACGAGTTATTATTATTTTTTTTTTACATACAATACAATTTAAAATCAAGGGTGGAATTGTTATTCGGAAATTTGGTATTTGTTTTTTAAATACTTCAAACGTTCGTACTAGGATAGGGTTTTATAAAAGGGAAATTTGTTATAAAGTCCTTATATTTTAGGCTTAATTTTGAAAAAACCCTCCCTGATTTTTTTTTTTTTTGCTATTTAACCCTCGTAACCGGTAAATGTTTGTAAAATTACTCCCTCACCCCGGTTACCTATTAGGTTACTGGTTACCTCATTCGCTTGGGGGTATTTGAACATGGGAATGCAGAAATAATGTACAAAAAAACCACAATCGAGAGAACTTTCCGCAAAAATGGCTTCCTCATCGTCGACTGGAAGTGTCAATCGAAGGGCAGTTGTGAGGACGAAATGTCATTGTGGAGATGATTTCGGTATGTGGACTTCGTGGACACCTAGAAACCCAGGTAGACGATTTGTTGGGTGCCGTAATTTCAAGGTAAGGGTAATTTAATTAAGTTCATTGCTATCGATGCAATGTATAATGTTGTAATCATGAATGTTGCAGGATAAAACGAAGGATTGCAAATACTTTGCGTGGATTGACCCTCCATTACCCAATAATTGGTACCGGGGTCAAATGATGGTAGGGCATAACTTAGGAATCAGAGGAAACATGGAAGTAGAAGCAGTTGTTGATGGCAATGCAGGAAACATGGAAAACGATGATGGTGTACCACTTGGAACTTGCAAGATTGCACTAGTTGTGGTGTTGGTTGTTGTTGTATTGGTTTTTGGTAAATGGTAGGATGCAGTAACTGTAGTCTTTTGGGTCCTAATGTTAGTATGGGAAGTCAGTGAAGTCTTTTGGTATGTTAGTACTTATGTTTATGTTTCGGATGTATGTTAGTACTTATGTGTATTGTTGGATCGTTATGGTAATGAATGGATGAATGTGTTTATGTTAGTACTTGTGTGTATGTTGGATGAATGTCTTAATGTATTCATATTACAAAGTACATTGTTAATTGTGACACTTCCATAACAAAGAAAATAAGCATTTTAATGGTTGTTTGATGAATATCTTAAAGTATGCATGTTACAAAGTACATTGCTAATTCTAACACTTCCATAACAAAGAACATAAGCATTATAATGGCAGTTTGGAACCTTGATAACCATTAATAACAAGTTGTGCCATAGTGTTAACCTTTTGGAAAGGCTTGTAATATTCACAAGATACACAAAAAGGGCTTTCAAATACATTTGCCCAATGACTAGATACACAAAAGGTTACACTATGACAGATCCCCTATGACTAGATACACAAAAATGACTTTCAAATACATTTGCCCAATAGCGGATTCCGAAACAAAAGAAGGGTTATCAAACCCATTAATCTAAAAGGTGTGGTTGTCGTGCACTGCTTCCCCTCCCATCTGGATACACGACATGCATACTTAGCTTTTTTTAATGATTCTTTCAGATGACTTCCTCCTTTGACTTTCATATTTCAAGACATCGATTTGGGTTTCCTCTACACCTTCCTCACCATTGTCTTCTTCATTTACAGCCTCCTGAATAGTTTCTTGACTCGCAACACCAAAATTCTGCTAAAATAATTAAGTACAATAGTAAGTATTCATATAAGAAATTAGAAAGTTAAAATTGTAATATGTTTGTTACCATTGACAGGTCTATTTCCACGGGTACTTCTGCAATACAAAGGATGGCATCCATTTCAGCTTTGGTTAGTCCTAACGCATCCATAATCACTTCATCATCATATTTTGAGTCTCTCATGTCTTGAATCGTTTTTTTATGTGAATCATTTCACCCTCTTCAGCTACATGTACAGATACCTGCTCCTCTTTCCTTTCATTTACTTCAACCGTATTTCCTCTACCCCTAGATACCTGCTCCTCTTTCCTTTCATTTACTTTAACCGTATTTCCTCTACCCCTAGATACCTGCTCCTCTTTCCTTTCATTTACTTCAACCCTGTTTCCTCTACCCCTCTGACCTCCACCCCTAGACCCTCTTCTTGGTGCCCTAACGCCACCTCTTATCCAATGATTAACATCCGGATCTAACCTTGGCCTTCCCATTTTCTTTTTTGGTTTAGGTGGTGGTTCAACATGTGGTTTGTTGCATGAAACCTTGTTATGGCCCATCTCTTGGCAGTTTGTGCACTTGACCGTCCTACCCTTACCTAAGACTTGGAATTTCATGTCATCATTTTCAGAAATATGTCTTCTTCTTTTTATACTTGGCCTCCCTGGCATCCTTCTTGCTATGGGAGGAAGGGGTTTGATAAACGGAGTAGAAACCCAAAGTTTACTACCATTAACAGGTTGCAAGTTCTTGGCATAGGTTTCTTGGAATTTTTCTTTGCTGAACCACACGTTGATGAAATCAGTTGGATCCTGGTGTGTGTAATAGATACAGGCCTGTGCATGTACACATGGGATTCCAGATATTTCCCATAGATTGCATGTGCATATATGTACACTCAAATCCACAGCAAATGAATCATATCCATTCCTGGTTTCATACACATTCATTCCACTAGGACAAACCACCCAATTCCTGTTAAAGTTTATAATAAAGTTAGTTTTTAATAAGTAAAAGTACTTACAAATTAAGGATGTTGGCTTACCTCACAAATTCACCAAACTTAGACAATTTCTTCACAGCAGAAGGGCACGTATTTCCATTCCATTTGTCCACCTTTTGTTGCATTTTAAAGAACCTATCCATCAGGTATAACCGTATCTCTTCAAGCATAGTCAAGAGTGGTTTCTTCCTAGCCTCCAAGATAATGGAATTGAAGCACTCAGCAATACCATTTTCAACTGCTTCACAAGAAATTCCACTCCCAAAATAAGCCCTGCACCATGTTTTTTCATCCCTTGCTTTAAGGTAATTATATGCACCAGGATTAATAGCTTTTATTTTTTCCATTATCATCAAGAACTCTCCCTCCACAGTAGATGTAGCAGCTGCCCAGAACAAGTTTTTAAACTCTAGTCCACTATATACCTTTCTGAAGTTGGCATAAATGTGCCTAGCACACTGCCTGTGCTCGATATATGGCAGGATCTATTTGGTGGATTCTAACAAGCCCTACACAGGGTAATATGCAATAAATTATTACTCTATTACAATAAACAATGACAGATTAAATATAAAATTAGATAACAACGTACCTTGTGTTGATCTGAAATGATACATAAACCTCTTCCACCTTGTAATCCTAAATCCTCATCTAAAAGCTCCAAGAACCACTTCCAATTTGCTTTGTTTTCAATGTCCACAACAGCCCATGCTATGGGATACACCTGGTTGTTGCCATCTCTGCCTATTGCAGTTAGAAGTTCACCCTTACATTGCCCTTTTAGAAAACAGCCATCAAGACCAATAACCCTACGACAACCTCTTTTCTAACCTTCCTTAATTGCGTGCAAACATATGTACATTCTATGAAAATATGTTTTATTATCAGGGTTAACATTCACACCAACTTTGATTGTACTACCAGGATTGGATCTCAGCAACTCATCTGCATAATCCCAGACTCGTGCATAATGTTCACTAAGTTTACCTTCTATGAGAGACATTGCCCTGCACCTAGTTGTATAACACCTCCACCATGAGACTTGACAGTGAAATTTGCTTTGTATCATAGTCTGCATATCTTTGCATTTAAGGTTTGGTTTCCTAATCAATTCTTTCAAAAACTGCCTAGCTATCTAAGTCGGGTTCATAAGTGATGCATTGCCAAAATTCCTCACACACTTATGCTGATCTACCATATTTTTAATTTGAAAGGACCTCTTTGTGCTCATCCAAGATGCATAGATTCTGAAGGGACATTTTTTTTTGTCCGTGTTCTTCCCACATGTGACAAGCATTCTAACACTATCAAATTTCTCGAATCTCAACTGATAGCCATTACTAATTGCATAATTTGTTAAACAATGTCTGAGTTGTTGAGGTGATTCATACCTTTCTCCACAAACGGGTTTCATTTTATTCCACTTCACAGACGGATCATGGGTACGATATTCAATCCCAATTCCTTCTTCCTCGTCATCTTCATGTGTAGCGTCCACAGTGAGGATTTCATCTTCAATTTGATACTCCTCATCAACTTCGTCTAACCCAGTAATGTAACCGTCGACATCTTTTATCGTGTTTAAAAAAACATCCTTGCATCTAGATGGTGCTTTAACTTTGAAATCCTCGTCCTCTTCAACGTCAATGTTCGTCAAATCGAGTGGTTCTTCTTCGTCGTCATCGCTAACGTTTGGGACAAGTCGAATTTCTCCGGGCAACATCGAATGTTTTGAAGAGTTTACACAGACGTTCGTTTGGGGAACGTTCAAATTAACCCAATTCGAATGAGGTAACCGGTAACCTAATAGGTAATCGGGGGCAAGAGTAATTTTACAAACATTTACCGGTTACGAGGGTTAAATAGCAAAAAAAAAAAATCAGGGAGGGTTTTTTCCAAATTAAGCCCAAAATATAAGGACTTTATAACAAATTTCCCGAAAAAAGCAAAAAATAAAAATAAAAATAAAAATTATATATTCACTAAAGAGTTATTTGTATAGATTGTCAGATTTACGGAAGAATTTGCTAATTAACAAGTTACAAATTCATTAAAAAGTTGTCTTTAAATAAGCTTTTTAAATAGCTTTTTTCAATCTTTAAGAGTTTTTTGGTTTGAAAAAACATCTATTACGAATGCTCTATAAAACTAAAAATTAAAGTTATGAGAGATTTTTGGTAGAGTTTTTTCATATAAGATTCAAACAATCATCCAAGTTACGACAGATTTTTTGTAGAATTTTTTCATTAAAAAAACTTTTAAGGAAAAATCTCATTTTATCTCCACAATAAGATAACCTTTTTTGTTTATTTATGGGGCACAATAATCTTGTTTTGTGATTGTATTATTGTTTATAAAAGCTGTCTATTTACAATTGATTGAAAACTTAAAAGATCCATAAAATTATTGAAAAAATTCTGGAAAAAAGCTTGATAATTAAAAGCATATTGAAAAACTTTGGTTGAAAAAAAATCATCCAATAGGTTCTTCGATTTTTAAAAGGTTTTGAGTTTGAAACCACTATAAAAATCTCTTATTGTGGATACTCTTAAAACAAGCATTTAGGATATATTAATTTTTATGAAGTTTAATATATTCTAACATCGATATTTTATTTGTATACAATTTTATCATTTATTTACAAAACATTAAAGCCAACAAAGTTTAATGGAACATATTTAAAAAAAATTAACTAAAAACATTTCTTTCCTAATGAACCATTCAACGACCATTGAACTTCTTATCTACCGAATGTCAAATGACATCTCAATATGGTTGAATTAAATCCATTAAATATAAACTAGACATTCCACTATATCCAACCGTTCCATTAAATCATGCATTATGGAACCTTATATTAGAAGGAGACGTATGTACACGCATTACACATGTTTAATATAATACGATGAAATAATATGTATACATTACATGTGAACTATAAAATATCAAATAAAAAGTTAATTATAAATCGGTCATCTGAATACCTATTGTATATTAATAATAAAGTTTTCATCACAAAACTTGAAAAAAAAATATCATAATCAGTTTTTTGAAGTCAACTATGTATAGGGCTTTAAAGCCTTTGTAATATTTTAACATGTTAATATAACCAACATCACGATTCACGACACATCTAATAATGTCATTCATTATATATAGGCAATCTAGCTATAAAATATAGGGTTTTGACATGCAATTCCTTAAGTTTGTCCATTTCTAGTTTATCCCTAATATGATTTCTTATTCATTAATGCCCAAAGTTTGCAACTTTTTTTTTCAAATTTCATCCTTTTAGCTGCTATAACATGTTTCCAGGTTATCATGAAATGATGTAAGAAAAAAACCTTTAAGCTTACAATTCTTTTATGTTTTTACCCTGTGTATTTTTTTATATTATACATATTCATGAAGAAAATATGTATTTTTATTTTTTTAGAAGCATGAATACAACTTTTAGAAGTATAAATATGTATCTTTACGTTTTAAGAAGTATAAATATCAAACTCGCATAATGTAGTTCAAAATCAAAATCTAACCATGGCAGGGTTTGAAACTTAAAAAATAACTCTTAGAACCAAAATCAAGCAACATCAATGGATGTTGTTGATCAAATAAGAAAAAACTTGGGGATTTTATTACTAGAACTCAATAAAATACCTAAATTGTCAAAGGATTTCGAATTCATGAGAATAAAAAAACCCTAAGTTACATAAAATGAAGAAAAGTACTAGAGTTTATACCTTCTAAAGCTTGAATGCAATAATCTTAGCTTAACCCCTTCACTTGTTCTTCAAACACTCTTAATCTCCTTCTTCAAGCTCAAAATCGCCACTTTTCTTCACCCTAAGCTCTCAAAAGTCATTTGTTTCAAATGAAAGAGGAAAACGAGCTTAAGTCTAAATTATGGTCACTTAACACAACTAACTCCCCACTTCCTTTTATTCATAAGATTGAGCATTCAAATGTATGAACGAGACTAAAGGGAAATATATTTATAACAAAAATAAGGATTTGGTTTTCTTGTGATATGTGACTCAATAAGGATAAAATATATAAAAATATAAAGGAAATTATGATGGGGTGCGTTCAAAAGGATGCACTACCATTATTGGCAATTTTATGATAAGTGAAGCACATATTATCATCAAGGTAGACTCATTTTGAGACACGATATCTTATCCTAGGAAAAACAGGTGTGATTTTTAAAGGTTTTTGAATGTTGTACAATCTAGCAAACAATTTGTGTACCCCTTTGAATTTAAAAAAAAAAAAGGAAGATGTTCGTTTTTACATGACATTGTCAAGTGCATATTTGTTATTCAGAATCCTTTGGTGTGATTTTGTGAAGATTTTCCCTTATACAAGCAAAGTTTGTTTAAAGAGACAATTATGAGATAACAATAACTTGTTAACAATAATTTCTTGATTGCAAGTATTCAAGGTAAGTACCCTTCCTACATAATAATAGTATGATGTTTGTAGCATCTTATGTCATTTAAATGATACAATTCATCATTTATTGAAGTGGGTTATTTTCTATGTAGAGCCTTAATTGATTTCTGGCTATGAATTAGGATGATTAGTGAAGACTTATTGAGACGATCTCTTCCTCATAAAGGATATCAATGATGAAAGTTATTGGATTTGAGTCAGGAGCATGATGAAGAAAAGAACAACATTGTTATCGTTAAGGAGATATATGACTTTGCACCTTAAGAACCTGTATGTTGCTCATATGTTGCTCATCAAAATATGAAAGAAAGTACATACAAATGGGTGGTGAGAGAAAATAAATCAACTATGTGGTGATCATATGGTGTGCATGCAACGTGAGTCAATCCAGTCATACATTAAGTTAGGAGTTTTATATTTGACTTCCATGTAATGTGGACATCCCCATGTGCTGAGGAATGACATTTTAAGGGAACCTCATACAGACAAATGTTAGTTTCATAAGAAAAAGGTGAGTACATATGTAATAGCCATGATCAAGACACGTACGTGCTTAGCTACAAAACGCTTACAGTTGACACTGAGTAACAAAGATTGACAAGTTTACCTTATTAATATCATTAAAGAACACTTGTTTACCAATGTTTTAGTAATCACTTAAGATATTAATGTTTGTCTTATTATCCATTATCAATTGCTGACACTGAATGCAATAATCCTCTATTTTTATAATTCCAAAAAATATATATATATATATATATCTAGTACTGAGGTCCAAATGGCATACATGTAAATTGCTCTAATGCACTAGAAATTATGCTAAAAACCAAAACCAAAAATGATCATGACTCAGCTCGCGGCAATAAGAAACTGAAACCAGAATTATCACGAATTAGTGGTGGGGGCTCCACATCTGCTATGTTAATCTGATCCATTGATTTCGAGAGGTCGTCAACTGAGAATGGTATGCTGCATCACAGGATATAAAACCTCATATAGTAAAATAAATAGAGAAATTTCCCAAAAATAATATGAAAATTATTTTAATATGTTCAAAACCTCGAGTCATCATCCAGCAAGAACGAGCTGCTGACGGCGTTATTTGAATCTTCAGTCATCAGCACTCTCATTTTGGAAATTACCTGTCAAACAAATATTAATAACGATACGGATAAAAATTAATATTTGATATTAATTAATTATGCTAAGTTTGTATTAAGTAATACATACATCTGGAGAAAGGCTATGAGTGCCGTATTTGTCATCCCAATACATAGTACTGATTCTGTATAGCTGTTGTATGCTAAGAACAGGGCACAGATCATGACTTATTTCATCCAGTGTCTTTTTTGGCTTTTGATGTATAACCTAAATTCAAGAAATGAAAAACCGAAAGTTGACTAATCGATAAACAAGTAGATAACTGTATAACAAGTTTATAATATAAAATACAATACCAGGAACCCGATAGCTTGTCTTATGTGCTTAAGCTCATCCCAAGCTGATCCTGCGTACTGGAATTTGATTTTTTTTGAAAGTCAGATTATTAAGTAGCAACAACGTGAAAAAGAAATAAAATAATAATAAAAAGTTTACTTCTTCGGTTGCTTTGTAGCACCAAAGTTCCAATTCAGATAACCCTGCTTTCACATATTCTCCATTACTGAAAGAGCAGCATTCTCGTCTCAATAGAAGACTGCAAGCATAAATTAAAAAGAAATAAAACGATTAAATGGATACAATTGTCTAATGTAAGTAAGTAGACATGTAGTCAAAGATTATTGTGTCACAACCTGTTGAATAGTTGTACATTGATGAAAGAAAAAATCTGTGTGAAGATTTTGCGAACCAAAAACGGTGGGACCTACAAGGAATATTTGGATATGAGTAAAGTTTTTCACATTGAAATTAACCATGATATCATAGATCAATTTATGAGACAAAACAGGTTTATTTTTATGCGAGTTCTTGACTCTTGAATAAAGTTTCTGAAATCATACAATGAATATTTGCTGAGACAGTGGCACAGGTTCATGGAATAATAATAAGGGCTAAGTGCAAGAAATAGCAACCTACTTTCATTTATTTGTGTATTTTAGCATCCTGCTTTCATTTCTTTCTACAGCAAATTACAGAAAAAGCATTATATTTTGGGTATTTGCGGTTTAACCACTTATACTTTATTTTTTTCCAATCAAGCCATAAACTGTTCCAAGATTTTTCCAAATTAACCATTTTGAATTGATAAACAAAATTATCGGTGAAACCTTGATTTAACAGGTCAAAGTGGTTAGTTTGAAGACATGTCTGAAACATTTATGGTTTGATTGGAAAAAATTAAAGTATTAGTGGTTAAATCGTTAAACTTCCCAAAATATAATGTTTATTTTGTAATACGACCCTTATTTCTATTACAGCATCGTACTTCCAACTTTTTTCTTATTAAGACATTTCACTTTGGAAGTTCTACTAAACTATAGCAGTGTTTTTCAAATTCGGCTAAAGGCAAGAAATAGCAACCTACTTTATCTTATTTGTGTATTTTAACATATCCTGCTTTCATTTAATCCTGTTACAGCATTGTGCTTTCAAATTCTTTTTCAAATAAGACATTTTAATTTGAATAACCCTACCAATTGTAGCATTTTTCAGTTTCGCCAAAATGCAAGAAATAGCAACTTACTTTCATTTATATATGTATTATAGCATCTTGCTTTCATTTAATACTATCACAACATTGTACTTCCATTTTTAGTTCTTATTAAGACAATGTACGTAGAAAATTCTAACCAGTTATAGCAGTGTACTTTCAATTTTTTTTCCTTATTACGACATTTTACTTTGAAAATTTTACCCAGTTATAGCATCAAAAATTGCTTTTTATTTGGATGACATTGCTATACTTGGGTAAAATTTTCGAAGTACAATGCTATAACAGGAAGAAATGAAAGTAAGATGCTATAAGAAACAAATCAATGCTATTTCTGACATGTGAGAAATAGTGGACTGACATTGTTAGACTTCAACATGTTAAGGAAGCATCCGATGTTGTTAACAATCCCTTGCCAATGAGCAATAAGAATGTCTTGAGAAGCAGCGCTTGCAAGCGCAACAGCTGTCCCCTTTAGCAAGTTTGCCCTGGATATTCTCGGTGCCTACACCATTCCCAAATAACTCATTAAAAACTCTTAAAAGAATTTAAGACAAAAAAAAAAAAAATTTATAATCGCATTAAGAAAGTACCTGAATGCACATTCCAAGCAAGGGAGAAATCTCTTTCTTCAAGTTGTCACGTATCATGCCATATATTTTCTCAACATATGCTGTTAACTGTTGCTTGAAAAGCAAGGCAGGGTATTTGGCTTCCACTTGCTGTAACGTGTCAGATGCACCATCTGTCTCCCCGTCTATTAAAGATATGTTTACACCTTGTGGTGTTCCGCGAAAGCTCTACAAATGAAAATTTAAATAAATACCAAATTGATATGATTTTTGTTTTCTCTTTATTTATTTTACCTGAGTCATCCTTCCAAAAAGGGTGGCTGATGTTGTGCGCCGGTGCTGTGGGGCCCCAGCAGCGCCACTAGCTTTCAATGTGCGTTGTAACAACAGGAGCAGTGTTGATGCATTAGATAACCAATAGGCCAGGACATCGTTGTTATCTTGTGTCTTCATTCAAAAGGCAACGTAAGTTAACAATAGTTATACAGTAAATTACATTTTTGGTACCTAAATGTAGCTTATCTTTGCAATTTTGGTCCCATTTGAGGTTCTTGTCATGTTTTCGGTCCTTGTTCCAAGTAAATTGAGCTATATAGCTGGTTTTTTCAACTTTAGCCTTGCAAATTTGGTCCTTATTTGAGGTTCTTGTAATGTTTTTGGTCACTGTTCCAAGTAAAATGAGTATTTTTGGTCTCTTAATATAGTTGCTTTTTGCAAATTTGGTCCCAAAAATTAAAATATAGGCATTTTACTTGGATGTTACAAAAACATTAAATACATACGAACCAAAATTGCAAGAGAACATTTTGGGACCAAAATTGAAAAAATCAGCTACAGTCAAGGACCAAAATGTAATTTACTCTATAAGATAATAGTGAGATGTAGGTGTACCAAATGGATATAGTTTTTTAAAAGATGTACCTCGATTGCTTGGCCTATGGTTTGAATTATACGATCAAAAATGCTGGTTTTTTCTACTTCAAAAGACCGCCACTGTCTCAAACATTTGTATATGATGCAAGCAGCAACTGGACGGCCTTTTGAGAAGCCAAGGTGTTGTGCAATACATCGAATGAGCAAATCCTGATATTCCTGTTGTTTCTCATTAAGTGACTTTTGCGGTCTTTCCTCCACATCAGCATCCCTCAATTGCATTGAAGGGCTATGAAGATCCTATAACATTTTAAAAGAGAGAGAAAAAAGTGAGTTAAAAGATTAATTCAAAGTTGAAATTATAAGTAAAACTGTAATTTAATTTTTGAGAAACCTTTTCCATGGGAGTAGTACTTTTTGTACTTTCGGTCCTCTGTCATTGTTCAAGGGGAAAAAGAGAATCAGAGAGATGTAAGTATTGGATTTAATGTTTAAGATAAAAAATGGAGAATGTTTATGAGTACCCTAATTGACTTAGACCGTGCTGCCTGTAGCTTGGTATTTTGTGCCATTGTTAAGGCTTGTTGACGAAGCACCTTGTTTTCTGACTCTATGTTGGTAAGCTTCTCTTCAAGCCTAGCAATCACAACGATAAAGAAGTAAATTAAGTTTGTCCAAGGTTCTTCTTATGATGAATTAGGTGTAACAAACCTATTCATAGATTCCTGAAGTTGATTCGCTCTGTTTATAGTTTCTTCCAACTTCTGCTGTTTAATTTCACTAGTTTCAACGGCTTCGGTGCACTTCTTTTCAGATTCATTAGCTCGGTTTCTCTCTGATTCTAACAATTTCTGCAACCCAACAATTATGTAAGCTGACTCTTATTACTAGATTCAGATGTGAGAGAGAATTTGTAAGAAACCAACATTACCTTCAATTCTTCGACTTCTGCACTTAATTTATCAATCTTTTCGGTATCTTCTACATGGATTGGGACGGTTTCTCGAACAATAGTTGATGCTTCTTCAATTGCTTTCTGTGCAGATTCACGTTCTTTTACAAGCAATGCATTTGTTTCATCAAATTTAGCCTGCACAGCTTGCAACGAGTTTTGCAATTTCAAAATTTCCTGTCCTTTTGCTTCTTCCAAGTCAGTCTGCATGATTTAGTGTTATCATTTCATCACAATATTCAAACCACAAATATCTTAATTTTAGTTTGCAGAAAAAGAAAAGAAATAATAACATGTGCATTACCTTCATACGTTTTTCTAACTGTAAACGCCAAGTGAGGTCATCCACTTGTGCTTGAAGCTTATCCTTTGCTTCTTGGAGTGCACCCGTTTCTCTTGCAGCCTGTGTATGTCGAAAATGAGCAACTAATTGTTGAGATTAGCAGCCTAACATAAAATAAGAATTTTGTCCCACATTGGCAGATAGTAAATGGTGGAGTGGGGCACATGCATATTAAAGGAGTCCAAGACTTTGGTATCAAAGTGCCTAATCAAATACACTTTCAAGTATTTGATTCTTTTCTTCACTCCTCTTATTTAGAATGTAGAAAATTGTGAGTTATTTCTTTAACGAGTGTGGGTGTAATCGGAGGGATTAAATCGGCTTGAGAGATTTGTTTATGTGATTGTAATAATTTGTCATATAGTGAATTTTTATCTCTAGAGACCCATGGTTATTGAGTTTTCCACGTATATTCTTATGTTCAAGATTTCTGTATTTTTGTCATTGGACGGGTTGTTGCGTATCTTTGACCATTTTGTCCAACACTAATAACATGTAGATCAATTCATGGTAAGTGTAACTATATAAATAAAAGCCGACCATCTTTAGCTTCCGAAGCTCTTTCCTAGCAACTCTTCCCCTCCATCTTGTTTGTGTGATAACTGCTGACCTCATCAGTCTCTTATAATATTTAAAGTCTCTATGACGATGCCAGTTGGCCTGCAAGCATTGGCACGTTAGAGTAAAAAGAAAAAAAAAATAAGGGATTTATATACAACATGTAAATATCCAGGTACTGACTTGTACAAGGAGTGCTGCCTTAGTTGTCTTTTTGTATCTAAATGCATTACGAGCAGCCATGGCCCGCAAACCTGTCTGGAGGACTACGCCTGAGTGCATGAGTCTGCTGTACGCCATCCAAAATAAGTGACGCCTATAGTTCTTCTGTATTTTAAGTGAAGCAGCCTGCCTTTTCATGTGGTCAAATAATTTAGCAGCAAGCTTTCCTAGTACAAACAAAAGAGAGGGTGAGTGAAATCATTTATACATGCACAAGAAGGGTGAGTTATGTAGAAAGACAAACCTCTGCAGAGAGATTGCAATGAAATAGAAGCTTTTCTCAAAGCAAGAAAACGGTTCCTAGCGATATGAGTTCTTATTTTTCTTTGAATTTTTTTGGCTGCATTGTTAAGTATTTGTGCTCTCCTTCCATCTAGTTCAGCCATCTGACCAGCCCTAAGGAAAACTTTTGTTTTGCCTATCTGGCAAACCATTTATACACCATTTTTAGTGCATGGAGAATATGTAAATTAAGACTGGTCATCTAAGTAACATCTTATATTACCTGAGACCCTTGAAGCCCCATCTTGTCAAGAATCTTTTTACATGCATCCTTTGCATCAAGACTGTTAATATAAGCAACACATTCAAATTGTAAGAACCGATATTTTCCAGATTTTTTTATAATTAGATGTCAAGATGAACTTTACTTACTTCCCTACCAAAACTTCTGGAGCGAGAAGACTGAACCGGTTGAGGAAATCAAAAAAACTCTTGCGAGTTGGGTATCCAGCCATGCTTATACGAATCGCCTCTAGAACCCCCTTCATAATGAGTAGAAAGCCATATTATATGAGATTAAGTTTTACTAAATTAAGTTAGTATATTGATATTTATGATACACTCACCCCACAACGTAATTGTTGCATGATGTTGGCATTCTCGAAGATACAAGGTTTAAGAAGATTATTTGGCTTCACGCATCTAATATAGTGGGGTTCTGTGGAATTCAGAGTCTCCATTAAAGATTGAAGTTGTAGCTGCATTAATTAAGAGAAACATTAATTGTTTTCTCACAGTGCAAATAACCTAAGTCAATGACAACATTTATATTTTCTTTTATTCTTTTTGGAGGGAAGAAAATTACCTGTATGGTTTTTATAATTTAGCACCATTGTTTTTACTAATAAATGACCAACAATTTTCATTAAATATTCACTTCTAAATGATTCAATTGATAACATGCATTAGTTATTCACATATGAATACGATGATTCTAAAAGAATTGGTCATTCACTGATGAATACAATGATGCTGAAAAAATGGCCATTCACTAGTGGATACAATGATTTATTTGAAACGGTTGACAAAACGAAGTAAGTTCCTATCCTTTTAATGTTTTTTACATACATATTGTACAACTTCAAAACACATTACATGAATTGCAAAACCCCTATTATGGGATTTTGGGTAATTGTCGTCTCTGTTTGGGCTAATTTCTCTTTGTATACTAAGCCTATTCTATGAATGTTTTAAGAGAAAATTTACCTTAAAGCGAGAACCTATTGATGAGAACTTAGCAGATTTGCTTGAAGATTTGTTTGATTCCTCGGGGAGTGGAGGGAAAAGTCCTGCTATGAAAGAGCATTTGGAAGCCAACAATAAATCTTGATGTTCAGGAACAACATAATCTTTGTTTTTGTCTAGAAATAGTTCGGATACATAATTAACCTGAATATAAAGACAAATCAAATACTTCAGTTCTGGATAAACATTAGCAGCTCTTCTTGCATGGTAGATATTAGAAAAAAGAATTCAAATACCTCTCCTGCATAATGAGAAATGGTAAAATCACTGCGAGCCAATTTGGGTTTGATAAATCGTGGGTGCTTATTAAATGTCTGATAAAGCTTCTGTGCAAATGTTTCATGAGTTGACTTGGGAAACATACTGTAAAACACAATAAGTCATCATGAGATAACAAAAAGCTGAGTCAGCAAATGGTAGTTAAAGATATCATCAAACATTTTCTTCATACCATGCTTCATCAAGCAAAGCAATAATTCCACCAGGTTTCTGCAAAAGTAGTACAACCATTTAAGCATGGTTTTCAAACTTTATCATTTGGACTTTAAGTTATACAAACCTTTTCAATAAGTTCTAGGACATCTTTATTATCTACAAATTCTATGTAGCTCCAGTCAATTTTCTCTTTGGTGTATTCCTCTTGCTCCATCTTAAACACATGCTGGTTAAAATGTTGTTGCAGCTTCTCATTAGTGAAATTAATACAAAATTGTTCAAAACTGCACAAGGAAAACTCTTGGTGATCATCACAATCAAGTCATGAAGAAGCACTAAAACTTAATGATTATTTCATCAGATCGGATTTTACCTATTTTGCTTGAAGCTCTCAAAACCATAAATGTCAAGAACACCGATCAGAGATTTTGAATTTGGATCTTGCCCAATAGACATATTAATTTTATCTACTAACCTGCAGATTTGAACACCATTAAAATCAGCGTCTTAATTCAAGTAATTTTAATAAATGCCCACGGATCAACATACCAATCAAATAAACGGGAATATAATGTCTTGGCCAAACCATCCCTGCTAATGGTTGCAGCCTCAGGATTAAGACTTCTTTTAATTACTTCTTCAGGGGTAACCATTACACGTTTTAATAACGCGTCTTCAAGTGCAGCACGATCACACCTGCAAATCATATAAAAAGTAGGATGAATCTATACACACACATATATTGCTTACAAAACAACCAGCAAAAAATTCGTTTCTGATGTGGAAGATCAGACACAGCTGTTATGAACCTCTATAACCGAGACACAAAACAACAAAAAGAAAATTCTTTTATGATGTGGAAGATCATATACAACAGCAACCATATAGCATACTACAAACCTCTAAAACACAAGACCTCCCCCAAACCTTTGATACCACTTATTCGAATATTGTCTCAAAGATTCCCAAGACATACATATATAGAGACACGCATGCATATACTCATAAAACTAGAATATATATATATATATATATATATATATATATATATATATATATATATATATATATATATATAAAAGTTATACACGCACATGAGTAGCTCTGCAGTCATCTTCAGATGAAATTTGGATTTGTCATCTTTCAAGAGTGATGAATCCATCTCTTTTCCTTTGATAAATTGAACATTACCAAGATGGAGAATTCCAGCCACAAGTCTAAAAATTGCATCCTGGAAAATAGGAGAATATGTTACATTGTTATTGCAGTTTCATTAAAGCTGTAATAAATTACAAATATAACATAATAGATGATCATGTGACCTGGTCCTTGTCACTTATTCCAACAACATCCATAGCTCTTCTAGTGGCAAGATAATCATGAGCATCACTTATACCAACAAGTTGGAAGCAATTTGATTGATTGAGATAATGAAACGTTTTAGGGTCTCCCAATTTATATTTCTCAACTTCCTGAAAATATTTCAAACGAGCTATTACTTTATAGAAAGATACGATCTTAGTTACAAAATATGCATTGAGTGTGATTCTACCTCCGGGGGTGCTGCACATAGAAGATAGAAACAATGATAGTTGCGTTCAGGATCTGAAATCTGGCAAACACGTGATCTCTCTAGAAGGTATGTTCGGATGGCTGCCCCTGATATTCTTCCATGTTTATCAAACTGAATCTCAACAAATTTTCCAAAACGACTGCAGCAAGATAAATAAAAACATCAGAATTCACACTGAATGCAATAAAAGCATGTTCTCTTTAGAAGTACTGCACCTTGAATTATTATTCCTAACAGTTTTTGCATTTCCAAATGCTTCTAAAACTGGATTTGACTGCATTTACAACATTTCTAATTAGTTACTCTATAAAACATTAGTATTTTGAGTGGAAAATTGAGAAATATAAGAGATTTTGCCATCTTACTTCTAGAACTTGTTGTTCAACTGTCCGTCCTTCAGTGCCTTTACGACCACCCAAATAGGCAAGATAGCGCATAAGCATTTTAGTAGTCTCAGTCTTACCAGCCCCACTTTCACCACTAACCAAGATCGAGTTGCTTTTTCCTTCATTAACCATTGCCCTAATTCATCTCAAATGTTTACATAATCATTAATAAGTTAAGTTTTCAAATTGCAAAAAGCAAAGGAATAATTACCTGAAAGCAACATCTGCAATTGCAAAAACATGAGGACTTAGTTCCCCAAGTGGTGCTCCTTTGTATTGTTCCATCATATGAGTCTCATACAAGTGAGTCAATCTTTGAAATGGGTTAATGGCAATGAGGATATTTCCGGTATAAGTCTGTCATAAAAGTTCATCGTTTCTTTTGAGATAGTCAACAATAATAAATACATAAATGAATTAGACATGGAGATCTCCTTACATAGATTTCATTTAGTTGAAACCTGGTGGATAAATTCTGCAAAACTCCCGGTTCGTGCAAATAAGAAAGCTTAGTCATGTCATCAACTCCGCCAGCTGGAGCATCGACATCTTTGGGATATATTTTTGATAATTTTGCAGTAACCTGCCAATAATTAAAGAGAAAGTATCCAAAATGAAGAAACTATGGAGCTAAAAGTTCTTCACTTTTGACTTTTATTTTTCTCCATATAACAGTGAGATCAAAAGGTTAAACCCAAAGAGTATAAGATCAACTTACTTTCTTCCCCTCAGTTGTTTCAACCTCAACTTCCTGTCCATTGATCTTTGTAACTTGTCCATCAATCCAGCATATGTTTGGGTCTTCTACCCATACATGAGTGCCTAGGATGATATTAACAGGTTCAGCCTGCATTATAATTTCACCCATCAGATGCCAGATATTTAGGGGTTCAAATTGCAACTTTATTGCAAGCTATCATGTATCTTAATCACTGTTACCATAAAGAGAATCGCATATCTACAAATAGACATAACTTATGTTTGTTACTTAACGCTCCAATAAGATAGTCTCTAAAGCTTTACTTTCAGCTACTTGGGCATGGCCTTCTATGAACTACACAAGTCATGTTGAGTCTTAAGTTCCGTATAAAGTTATTTTCTTTCTTTTCCCTCATATTAGTAAATTAAATTATTCATTCTATTTTAGTCGCAAAGAACACACTACTAAAAATGTGTAATGTACTCAACAGTAGAACATGCATCAAGCTGTACGTGATAGCCATTTATGTTTTGTGTGGGCCTGCATGTTGCAGCAAGTTTACCAGCCACCATAAGCATGTGAAATTGTGAATACAGCAATTTACAAGGAGAATATTCCTACATCTAGAGCGTTACATTCAGCTAAGCAAATTGATGTCATAACTATTCAACCGTGATTTAGTCTAAACGAGTGGAAAATATCAAAACCAAAACTGGATTGAAATTCCTCCATATCCTAACTCGTACGATCCGTAAACATGCCAGATCTCGATCTCGGATCAAATTTTTCAGAGCAATGATTCATTCATCTATAGCATAACATAAGAAATCCTTAATAACCTAATATAATAAGTTCAACTACTGCCATTGATAAACATAAAATCACGCATTATATTGATATCGAATGGGAAGCAAACATACCATCTTAACACTGAAATCAAAGTTTGATTACTTCGACTCCCTTCATCTCTCGTGCCATTCACATCTTAAATCAAAATCGACCGCGATCATATAGTGACAAACGAAAACTGACTCGAAGTGTGGAAATGAGGCTACCGTCTCCGGCGAAGTAGATACGGCACGGCAATAATGAAGAGTGAGAAATTGAAACTTCGAGAGAGTATTGGATTGGTGTGATTTGTGAAACATTGGTGTTAGAAAACCCTAGAGAATCGGAGGCGTTTGAATTCATGTAGAAATTCGCTGATTTCTGGGAGTTTCTTGTGGTTGTGGCTCTCTTCATGGTATTTTGGCGGGGGAGAGACGAGTTTTGCTTTAACCATAAACACTCTGAATTCTGATCCTACAAAGCTGGGACAGGTCTAATTATTCTTTGTTAATTTCTTTTAAAAATATAGGGAAATGAGTTAATTTGTTTTTTACGTACAAATTAAAATAAAGGGTGAAATTTTTATTCGGAAATTATTATCTTTTCACAATAATTTTTTTTAAATGAGTTGTTTATACATATTGGCTGAAAACATATAGGACTCACGATCATCTAAAAGTTTTATAGGAATAACTTTAAATTAACAAGCTCATTAAATAAGCTTTGACTAAAAAAACTCTTCTAATAGGGTTTTTCAATTTTTAAGAGTTTTTTTTTCAAAAACATTTATAGCGGATGCTTTAAAAAGCTAAAAATTAAAATTAAAGCATCTACAATATGAGGGTTTTTTCATGAAAAATTTTATAAGAAAAAAGGGCATTTAATCTCTTCAATAAGATAACCTTTTCAATTTGTTTATTTAGACAACTCGTAATGCCCATCACGAGCCAAACCGTGAAGCCACCTCAGCCCCATCACGGTCCATTTTCTATTTTTCATAAGTCTTATGGGACACAATAATCATTATTGTTTATAAAAGTTGTGTATTTCCAATTCGTTGAAAATCTAATGGTGTGTTTAGTTGCGGAAAATTGTTTCCATTTTTTTATTTTTCATTTTCAGAAAAATGAAATAAGTTTTCATTTTCAGTTTTCAAATGAAAATTTAGAAAACACATTTAGATAAAACCAGTTTTCATTTTCTATTTTGAAAAAAAAAGATGTTTATATATATATATATATATATATATATATATATATATATATATATATATATATATATATATATATATATATATATATATATATATATATATATATATATATATATATATATATATATATATATATATATATATATATATATATATATATATATATATATATATATATATATATATATATATATATATATTCTATCAATTTTCATTTTCCAATTTTTGTTATTTCCAATAACACACATATATACCATCAACCCACCCCACCCCACCCTATCATACCCACCGCCTACCTACCCACATACCCCACCCCACCCTTACCCTACCCACCCCACCCTATCGCACCCACCGCCTACCCACTCACTCATACCCTACCCACATACCACACCCTACCCCGCCCTACCCTTATCCTACCAAACCCACCCTACCCTACCCACCCCACCTACCCCACCCCACCCTACCCCACCCACCACCTACCCTACCCCCAACCACCCTTACGCCCACCCACCCATCCCTACCCCTACCCCCACCCTATCCCACCACCCTCACCCACCCTACCCACCCCACCCATCCTACCCCACCACCTCACCTACCCTACCCTTACCCTACCTACCCCCACCCCACCCCACCTACCCTACCCCACCCCCTACAAAAAACAATAGTTTTGGGTTTTCCAAGATCTTTGTAATTTTGGAAAAATGATGAATTTTCATTTTTTGGAAAACTTTAGAAAAGTTGTCGAACTAAACGCGTTTTCAGAATTGTCATTTTTTTTTAAATTTTTTTCGGAAAATGGAGCAGATTTCCACAACTAAACGCACCCTAAGTGATCCACAAAATCATTGAAAAAACTCATGACAAAAACTTGATAATTAAGAGGCACACTGAGAAAAGTCTGGTTTGAATAAATCTCCTCAAATAGCTTCTTCAAGTTTTAAAAGGTTTTGGGTTTAAAAAAGATTTAAAAAATCTCCTATTGTTGATGTTCTTAAAACTAGCATTTACAGTATATCAAAAATTTATGAAGTTTAATATATTGTTACATTAGTATTTTATTTTTTTTTACAATTTTATCATTTAATTTTTACAAAACATTAAAGTCAACAAAGTTTAATAAAAATAATTTTTAAAAAAAAAACTAAAAAAGTTTGTTTTTTCCTAGTGAATCATTCAACGACCATTGAATTTCATATCTATTGAATGTCAAATGACATCTCAATATCTGTTGAACTTCATATCTATTGAATGTTAAATGGCATCTCAATATTGTTGAACTAAATTCATTGAATGTAAACTAGACATTCTCCCACATCCAACATTTCCATTAAATCATACATTATGGATGCTCAAACTTATATTAGAACTAGATGTATGTTCACGCATTACACATGTTTAATATAATATGATAAATATATATATATACACACATCAGAACTAGAAATTTTTGGGTATATATCAAATAAAAACTTATTTATAAATCGGCTAACACAATACATATTACATGTCAATAATAAAGTTTTCATCACAATACTTGAATAAAATATCATAGCAAGATTTTTGAATTCAATTATGTCTCTAGTTTTAAAGCCTTTATAGTATTTTAACACGTTAATATAACCAACATCACGACTCACAACACATCTAATAGTACCTATTCGTTATATGTAGACAATCTAGCTATAAAATATAATGAAACACTTTCACACAATTACCTTAACCCATTTTATTCGGTATAATCATAAACACAAGGAACATACCATAATTCTAAAGAATAATGACCAATAGGGTCTAGAACTTGTAAGAATTTCTTCTTATTTGCAATCCCCTTGATTTCATCAGTATGGTTTTGATCCATGGGAAAGAAGTCGAGCTCCCTAGCCAAATTGTGTTTCCTTTCGTGAGCTATCCCTTTAAAGGTAGTGTTCAAACCAATGTTATGAAAACTTGACCACAATTTGAACCGGTCGTTTTACTAATTTTAGTGGTTCAATTGGTTGGACCGGCTTTAAAAACCGACTTGTATGTATGTATGTATGTATGTATGTATGTATGTATGTGTGTGTGTATTAAGTTCAAATGAGAACTAGTTTTTGTGTAAAAACTTTAGAACTAGTATCAGCTAATCATTTCAAATATTATGAAACTAATTTAAATTAAATGCGCTAATAGCAATGGGGATGTTTTCGTCTTTTTGAGTCTACATTGATTGCCACGATCAATTAGCATCCCGTCTAATATGAGACTGTTATCATATACCATGTGTATAGTAATTCATCATCTTCTTCAATCGTATTTTATCGAAATATATAAAGTAAATTAAAAAGCCAATAATTAACAATAAATAAATAAAAAATTTAACTCTAATCGTGACACATAAGTAATGATAGTAATATAATAAGATCTTTTCTTTTTATAATAGCTTTGCGTTTTCACTAACCTAGGTTAGCAGTGCAGTACTCGTCAACTTATAACACGTGTATATATATATATATATATATATATATATATATATATATATATATATATATATATATATATATATATATATATATATATATATATATATATATATATATATGTGTGTGTGTGTGTGTGTGTGTGTGTGTGTGTGTGTGTGTGTGTGTGTGTGTGTGTGTGTGTGTGTGTGTTACCAGTGAGCAAAATTGGTGGCGGAGCAAGGCGGATTAAAAGGTGACGATGCAAGCAATGACGAAGTCTGAAGTGATCAAACAGGTCAAAAAGTTTTTAGGGTTTTTATTATTTTTAAAGATCGTATGTTCTGATTTTTTGAAGCCTCTTAGTTTTTAGGGAGAATTTCATTTATATCTTTACAAACTTTTAATATTACTTTAATATCCTCATAAAATTTAAAACTACATATATATCCGCATAAAACTCTAAAATTCACATTTATATCCAAACTCCTATTTTAATTAGAATTAAACCAAATTAATTTTAAAAAACTTATTTAAAATTCAATATAACATTTTATTTTACTAAACTGTCCTTCCTAAATTCATTTGGCATTACATGTTTTCTTGAAATCCACTAAAGACACCAGAAGTACATTGCTATTTTAGTACTCCGGACACCAGATCCAATAATTGACATAGGAAACCCCTATGTTAACATCAATGTAGACCATTTAGATACAGGGATAATATTGAAATATGCTTCAAAACCGTAACTGTAAAGGGAACGTGATGGCTCTTGCTGATAATTCAGGCATGAACTTCAAACTGGCATGGTGATCACTTGCAAACTGCAAACATCATTCACGAACTCAAGCTAGTTACAATCGATTGCATGTATTGCTTTTTGTACTTTGTTATCTTTATATGTATCATCCCCTAACAATCTGTTTCAGTTTCTTTTGTGTATAATTATTCTAGTTGAACAAGTCTTGGTGTGGTAGGTTTACATGTGAATTAACTGTTTCTAAAATGCCATAGTGAAGCCTGCTTGAGGTTATTCTTAGATAATTACAGAAGTTCCAAAAATGCCACAGTGAATCCCGCTTGAGGTCTACATACGACATTGTGATTCACATTCCATGTTCAACTGGTTGGTCCTACAGATTGAGTTTACCCATTAATTTTCTAAAAACTTCAGCTTACTTACCAGTGAAGAACTGGGGGAATTTAATTCGCAAAATCAAAACTCCTCCTGTAAAGCTTTCTTAACACTTTCAAGCCCAGCAACATCATTCCACTTCACATTAGGTTTTTCCCTAACAATCGCGAAGTTCAAACCATCCCTAAGCTTCACTTGTGTCGGATCCTTCTCATCTCAGCCGCGAATTATTCAAATCAACATCCCATACAATAAAGGCCAAAGTATAAGATAATACGCCAATTTTCATACCAATAATGGAAAGCCCAATATGCAGAACAAGAAATTAAGAAATTAAGAAACTAGATTGAAAAGGATAGAGAAGGAACTAGAATGGTAAAAGGGTTTTTGAAGGTCTTCATTTAGGATCGGTGTGTGAAAAGAGAAATATGTTCTTCGTAGATTTTTGGAACAAGCAACTAGAGCTAAAAATTCTTGGAAAGTGTTGAAGTATATGAAATTGAAAGAAGGAAGAAGATATATGGCGAGGAGCCGAGGACAAGAAAGATGATATGACAAGATCACAAGAAAGATGGTTAGACTATCCCCATTCATAACGCAACCCAATCCAACTTTCTATTTAAAAATTAATATATCTCTTCCACATACACAATCCATTTAAACTCAATCTTTTACACACATTAGCAACGCAACCCAATTCTATATTTTAAAAATAAAAAATACTAAAAAGTTATTAATAGTGATCTTATTTTGTAGAGAAAAAAAAAGTTAGGAATTATGATATCGTTTATACATTTTTTAACAAATAATATATTTAGTTTTTAATAGAATAAAGTTTAAAGAGAAGAAAAAAGAAAAAGAAAACTAAAAAAAAAGGGAAAAGAGGTGGTGATCCGGATCGTAGGGGTGGCCTAGGTCACCAAGACATTTTGATTTTTTATTTTTTTAAAGCCCAAATAGTGTGAGCTGGGTTGGGTCAATCCTCCAATGGGGATGGTCTTAGTGAAGAATCCGGTAAACACGAGGAGATAAAATAATATAATTGAGGATGGTAGTTTAGTAAAGTAGCATGTTATCTTGAATCTTAGATATTTTAATAAATATTAAATTGATTTAATTTTAATTGAAATATAAATTTGGATATAAATATCTATTAGTTTTGTATGGATGTGTATGTAATTTCATTTTTTTAAGGATATTAAAGTAACATTAAAAGTTTAAAAAAGGTATGAATGAAAATTTCCCTAGTTTTTAATAGAGTTTTAATTGTCTAATGAGATTTGTATTATTGAGTTTTAAAGTTCCACTTTTTTAGGGATTACGTTGTGATTTGAAAGTTTACTAACGTTGATAATCAAGATAATCAGTATCAACACAACTAACAAGCAAAAAAAACGGGAGGCCATGACCTACCAAGGCCTAAAAGGCTTCCGTCAATGGGGATCGAAGGAAAGTCGGAGAGCAGCAGATACGGATATTAGAAGCCCAAAAAGCGGGGGGCTATCTTCAATTGCGAGTTTCCAAAGCTTCACCGGAGAGTGTTTTCTGATGCTTAATTCTCTCACCGGAGAAGGAATCAGGGACTATCTTCAAATCAAGTCAATAGTAGATAACCGATCCTTGTCCATTATTCGAACTGAGATTCATCATCAGAATCGTCCTCCTCCAAATCCGATTTCTTGAACTTCCGAAAATGAAAGTCACTCCGGAGTTCTTTGATTCTAATCGTGGCTTCCGAAAAGTGTATCAACTCCAGGTAATTAGTTTTGATGCACTCTGCATTACATCAAGTTTCTACTATCGTAATAGCATGGTTCGAAATCACTACACATGCTTGCAATCGATGACCTTGAAGAAGCAAACAAAAGCAAATACATTCTTTTTTTTTTGTCCACTTTCCATACTACGTTTACATCCACCTTTTAGATGTTACCATTGTACTGTGTTTAATAATGTTCAATCAAATATGCGAAAGCGATATGTTTGAATGCTGACGAAATGAGGATCGCTAATCATGCAGCCTGATTTGGAAGTAGCAAATGGACACGAAATTCTGAAATTAAAAAACTCCATGCAAGCTATACATGCTAAAGTTGATGAAACATATGCATTGCTTACGAAGGAACGTGAATCTGCACATAAAGCAATTAACGAAACATCGACTATTGTTCGAGATGTTAGCCTATTAAGGTTTTTATAGGTTTGGGCCTTATTTAGCCCACTAGGTTTATTTAGCCTATGTATATATTCATGGCTTTCTTTGTATTTTGCTCATAACTTATATTTCACAGATTATGTTTTCTCTCTCAAGAACCCTAGCCTCTCTTCTCTCTATTCTCTTTGGAACTTGATCTTGATATTTAACATGGTATCAGAGCTAGGTTGTTAAGGGTTTCTTGTACCCGTTTTCGGAATTTTCGCAGTTTTTGGTATGATTTTCTGCTTCATTTATGTGTACCGATTGATATTTTCGGCTCGATTTGGTTGTTTTTCTGCTTCGTTTCTGGGTTGAATGTTTGATTTTGAGTGTTAATTGTTGCTGCTATTATTGAGTTGTTTGTTCATCTGCATAAGGGCAATTTTGGAATATATTTGCTTGACTGTCTATTGATATTATGGCTCCAAGAGATGACTCTCTTCAGTCCATTAGTACACAACTGGATGGTAAAAACTATGCATATTGGAGTTATGTAATGAAGAATTTTTTACGGGGCAAGGCTATGTGGGGGATTGTTACAGGTGTAAAGGGAAAACCAGCAGATGAGAAGGCTGAAAATTTTGCTATTTTATTAGACTCTTGGGAGACTGATAATTCCAAAATTATTACATGGATTAATAATTCTGTCATTCAGTCAATTGGCACCCAGTTGGCTAAGTATGACACAGCAAAAGAAGTTTGGGACCATTTGGAAAGGCTGTATACTCAATCTAATTTTGCAAAACAGTATCAACTAGAATTTGATATCCGAGCCCTCCAACAAAACAGTCTAAGTATTCAGGATTTTTATGCTTCTATGTCTGATTTGTGGGATCAATTAGCTCTTACTGAATCTGCAGAACTAAAGGCTTTCAAGCCTTACATTGCCAGAAGGGAAGAGCAGAGATTGGTCCAGTTCTTGATGGCATTAAGGTCTGATTTTGAAGGCTTACGTGGGACAATCCTTCATCGTACTCCTCTTCCCATAGTGGATTCAGTTGTTCATGAGTTGATTGCCGAGGAAACCCGTATCAAGTCCCAATCTGACAAAGGGTCTAAGGCAGTAGCCACACCTACTGTCTTTGCTGTTCAAAACCAAACAAGACCATCTGGACAGTTTAAGCCGAAAGTTGCATTTGATGAGTGTGCATTTTGTAAAAAGAAAAATCATTGGAAGTCTCAATGTCCATTGCTGTTGGGGAAGGGAAATTATCAAAACCAAACAAGACCATCTGGACAGTTTCAGCCTCCACAGTTCAACAGGCCTCCTGGACAGTTTCAACAACGTCCATCATTTCCACCATTTCGTCCTCCACAGTTCACTGCTGCTGCTACTGTACCTTCTACAGAGAACGATTTGAATATGACACCACCATCAGCTTTGGATCCACAGGTTTTTGAGCAATTTCGCCAGTTCATTGCTTCCAATCCTACTGCCATGTCAACATCTATGTCTCACACAGGTCTATCAGCATCTAGTCCTTCAGGTATTCCTTCATCCTTATGGATATTGGATTCTGGTGCATCTCATCATATGTCACCACATTTGTCATCTTTTTCTTCGTTATCAGCTAGTCCTCATGTTTCTGTTATGTCAGCTAGTGCTACACCTATGCCAGTTGAGGGTATTGGCCCTGTTGTTACCCCCCTTATCTCTCTCACTAATGTCTATTATATTCCCACACTTGCTTTGAATCTTGTTTCGGTCAGTCAGTTGTGTAAATCTGGTTATTGGGTCTTCTTTTCTGATTCTATTTGTTGTGTACAGGACCCACAGTCTCGGAGGGTGACTGGGATCGGCCGTAAACTTGGGGAGCTTTATGTTTTGGAGCAGCTCCAAGTTTCTGATATTGCGGCCTCTAGTGTTGATTTGTCGTCTTTTCGTTTAAGTCATTCGTCTTCAAATTTTTATCTTTGGCATTCTCGTTTGGGTCATGTTTCAGCTTCACGTTTACAGTTTTTATCCTCTACTGGTGTGTTAGGTCGTTTGAACAATGTTGACATTTCTGATTGTTGTGGTTGTAAACTGGCAAAGTTCTCTGCCTTACCTTTTAATAATAGTGTCACTCGTTCGTTTGCTCCTTTTGATCTTGTGCATTCTGATGTGTGGGGTCCTTCCCCAATAACCTCCAAAGGAGGATCGCCTTATTATGTTTCGTTCATTGATGATTATACTCGTTATACATGGGTTTATCTTATGAAGCGCAGGTCATATTTCTTTGTCATTTATAGCAATTTCAGAGCTCTTGTGAAGACCCAACACTCCGCTGTCATAAAATGCTTCCGGTGTGATTTAGGAGGGGAATATACTTCTAATGATTTTACTCAGTTACTA
Organism: Cichorium intybus; assembly: GCA_023525715.1. Taxonomy (NCBI): domain Eukaryota; kingdom Viridiplantae; phylum Streptophyta; class Magnoliopsida; order Asterales; family Asteraceae; genus Cichorium; species Cichorium intybus. Next base: position 156,596,098 of record CM042010.1, on the reverse strand, counting down.
GCATCTGATGGGACTGTTCACCAATCATCATGTATTGATACTCCTCAACAGAATGGTATAGCAGAACGGAAACATCGACACCTTGTAGAAACGGCACGGTCTTTGTTATTATCTTCTGATGTTCCTAGTGTCTTTTGGGGAGAAGCTATCCTTACTGCTGCCTATGTGATTAATCGCATCCCTACTCGCCACAACTCTGGAATGTCTCCTTATGAAAAGTTGTATGGTCAATTACCTGATTATTCATCTTTACGGGTATTTGGGTGCACCTGCTTTGTCTTACGACCTCATGTAGAACGAAACAAGTTGTCTCCAAAGTCGGCCCTTTGTGTATTCTTGGGATATGGTATTGGTCAGAAAGGATATCGGTGTTATGACCCGGCGAGTCAGAAATTGTATGTCTCTCGACATGTTACTTTTTTGGAGCACATTCCTTACTATGCTATTCCTGTACAGTCTCACAACATGACTCGGTCAGAACTTCAAAATATTGATCCTTTTACCATTGATAGTGATGACACTACATCTAGTGTCCCAGTTGATGATGCTTCCATAGCTCCAGACAACCCTCCTGCTCAGTCTGCAACTGCTCCCATTCCTGTTGTCACTCAAGAAAATCATTCACCACCATCTTCACCACCATCGAGACCTGTACGTACTCATAAGACTACTAAACTGCCAGATTTTGTATATTCTTCTTATTCGCCAACATTTGCATCTTTTATTGCAAATATACATCGGCTTTCTGAACCGGAGTCTTACAAAGAAGCTGTTTCTGATTCTCGTTGACAGAATGCTATGGCGGAAGAACTTACAGCTCTTTATCAGACTCATACGTGGGATCTGGTACAGCTTCCTCATGGAAAACGTACGATTGGTTGTCGTTGGGTATATAAGATCAAAACCAAGTCCGATGGCTCAATTGAAAGATATAAGGCAAGGTTGGTTGCAAAAGGATACTCCCAGCAATATGGTATGGATTATGAGGAGACTTTTGCCCCAGTGGCAAAAATGACTACTGTCCGCACTCTGATCGCAGTTTCCTCTATTCGTCAATGGAAGATATTCCAAATGGATGTCAAAAATGCTTTCTTGAATGGTGAACTTCATGAGGAAGTTTACATGTCTCCTCCTCCAGGGATTGCTCACCAACCAGGTGAAGTTTGTCGGCTTAGGAAAGCCTTGTATGGTCTCAAACAAGCCCCTCGTGCTTGGTTTGAGAAATTCTCTACTGTGATTACTTCTCTCGGTTTTACTCCCAGTAATCATGATTCAGCGTTATTCGTTATATGCACGAATGCAGGTCGGATTCTTCTATCCTTATATGTTGATGACATGATTATTACCGGTGATGATCATGATGGTATAGAATCTTTGAAACGTGATTTGGCTTACCGTTTTGCTATGAAAGACTTGGGATTGCTACGTTATTTCTTAGGGATTGAAGTTGCACAATCTTCAAAAGGTTATCTTTTATCTCAGACAAAGTATATCTCTGAACTATTTGAACGTGCTCGTCTCTCTGACAACAGGACAGTTGATACTCCCCTGGAGACTAATGCCAGGTATTCTCCAACAGACGGTGTCCCTTTGTCAGATCCAAGCCTATATCGAACTATTGTGGGAAGTTTGGTTTATCTTACTGTTACTCGACCAAACATCTCTCATGCAGTTCATGTGGTTAGCCAGTTTGTTACCGCTCCTTCTACTGTTCATTGGGGAGCTGTTCTTCGTATCTTGAGATATCTTCGGGGCACTCAATTCCAAACCCTTGTGTTTCCTTCCACGTCCTCACTCAAGTTGTGTGCCTATAACGATGATGATTGGGATAGCGATCCTCATGATCGAAAATCCACCACTGGTTTTTGCATCTTTCTTGGAGACTCATTGATTTCATGGAAGAGTAAGAAACAAGATGTTGTCTCTCGGTCCTCTACTGAAGCTGAGTATCGAGCTATGGCTGTCACCACTTGTGAGATTGTTTGGCTACGTTGGCTTCTTGCTGATATGGGAGTTGACGCTTCTCATCCTACTCCCTTGCACTGTGACAACAACAGTGCAATACAGATTGCCAAGAACTCGGTTTTTCATGAACGAACAAAACATATAGAAATTGATTGCCATTTCACTCGTCATCATCTTCAACTTGGGACCATTACCTTGCCACATGTTCCTTCAACTCTACAGATTGATGATATGTTTACGAAGGCATTGTCTGGTTCTCGATTTCGTTTTTTGTGTGACAAACTCTCAATGCTTATAGCTGTCGCATTGTGAGTTTGAGAGGGGATGTTAGCCTATTAAGGTTTTTATAGGTTTGGGCCTTATTTAGCCCACTAGGTTTATTTAGCCTATGTATATATTCATGGCTTTATTTGTATTTTGCTCATAACTTATATTTCACAGATTATGTTTTCTCTCTCAAGAACCCTAGCCTCTCTTCTCTCTATTCTCTTTGGAACTTGATCTTGATATTTAACACGAGAAACTGCCCCAAACCATGTTGAAGACACAGAAAAGTTTGACAAATTATGTGCAGAAGTTAAAGAATTGAAGGTAATAATGTATTCCTAGAAATTTTCTCCTTTCTGTGCAGGTGTTACAGTGATGCATTTTGATTACAATTAAGATGTTGGTTGTAATTCAACTACTTCAACAATATCTTGGTGTGATAACTTCTGCTGCTTTCTGTTTTGTGTCATCCGCTGTGAAAATGGTAACATTGCAATGTCTCATGAAAAAAAAGGAAGTCCTATAACATGATCGGTTGACTTTTGTTTGACCAAATGCTAGGCTAGCCTTCTTGATAGCAGGTTCAAGGGGTGTTTAGTGATGATCAGTTAATCAAATTTCATCACCTGATTTACAAAGGACAATTGTTAAAGCAGTGATTAAATGCTTTCATCAATCTAGTGAACAGATAAACCCCATAGATTGATTGCCTTTGGATTTTCTTTGGTGTGATGCTAATGTGATTTTTTTTTAGAACCCTAATTCCTCTTTATATTTTCCCCATATAGTAGTTACACCAAACATCAATCCACATTTGTTAGTTTCTCATTTTCAACATATACAGGCTGCAAGAGAAATGGGCGACCTCCAAGGAGCAAATGATAAGCTTCAAGCGCAGGTGGAAGATCTCACTTGGCGTTTGCAGTTTGAAAACCGCATGAAGGTAACTCATCAATCTACATATTATTATTAATCTGTGAACTAAAACTCAATTTGAGTGATTAGAAATATGTGGTGAAATGCATTGCTTACCATGAAATATGAATCTATACAGAAAAAGATTGACAAATTAAGCACTCAAGTGGAAGAATTGAAGGTTCTAGAACTTCTCTCTCCCCCTATCGATCCCTTTCCCGTCTTACATCTCAATCCACTAATAATTGTTGGCTTACAGAGTTGGTTAGAATCAGAGAAAAATCCTAAACAGAGCGAATCAAGTGAAGTTAAGCACCAGAAGTTGGAAGAAACCGTAAACATACCGAATCAAATTCAGAAATCTATGAATAGGTATGTGTTACATCTAATTTCATCATAGTAAGAAAAATTTTGTTTTTCTAACTTTGAATGGACAATTTTAAAGCAAATCAATATCTTTTATTAAGTTATTTTGAGAGAATACTTGTCCTTGGTAGGCTTGAGGAGAAGCTCACCAACATAGAGTCGGACAACAAGGTTCTTCATCAACAGGCCTCAACAATTGCAGCACAGTTGGAGTCAATTATGGTAGTCATAAAAAATCCTCCATTTTCATCTTACTATATAAATTTTAATAACCAAAAGTACAAAAACTCCTATGCTCTTCCTTGATGGCATAGTGAATTGATATAACTTATTTTTTGTATGTCTCTTTTAAAAATGTAATAGGATCTTTCTTTGTAGGCCTTCAATGCTGATGTGGCGAAGAGACCACAGAAGTCTTCTAACAAGAAACAACAGGAATACGAGGATTTACTCATTCAATGTATTTCCCAACACCTTGGATTCTCAAAATGCCGACCGGTTGCTGCTTGCATCATATACAAATGTTTGCAGCAGTGGCGGTCTTTTGAAGAAGAAAGAACCACCATTTTTGATAGAATAATTCTAACCATAGGCCAAGCGATCGAGGTACATTTTTTAAAAATAAAAAATTAAAAGAACATTACATTGTCATATTCTTACCATATGCTTCCTTTTACACGAAGACACAAGGTAACAACAACTGTGTTCTAGCCTATTGGTTATCTAATGCATCAACATTGCTGCTGTTGCGACACACATTAGAGCAAGTTGAAACCAAATGCCCTGCTTCGATTTTCGAGAAACAGTTAACATTTTATGTTGAAAAAATATATGGGATGATACGTGACAACTTAAAGAGAGAGATTACTCCCTTGCTTTCGGTATTGGCCATTAAGGTACTTTACTTACTGCTAATATAATTTAATTTCTATTTTAAATTCCTTTGAAACATCCTAACATGTTATTTGTGAATGGTCTAGGAACCAAGAAATTATGCACCGGAGTTGTTAAGCAGGACAGCTGATTTTCAGAATATTTTCATTGCTCACTGGCAAGGGATTGTCAGCAAGTTTGATTGCTTTCTAAACATGTTGAAATTTAATAATGTCAGTGCACTACTCTTCACAGTAAACCTATTTTGTCTCATAAATTTATGTTCTTATCATATCATGGTTAATATTAATGTGAAAAAAAGCTTTACTTATCGCCATCACATATTTTGTATTTATAGGTGCCTTCATTTTTGATTCGTCAAATCTATATACAGATTTTTTCTTTCATCAATGTACAATTCTTCAACAGGTTGTGAGACAAGAAGCTTTCAGTATATGTCTATTTACTTACATGAGGAAAGCATTTTCATTTTATCTTCTTATGTTTTTAATCTATGCTTGCAGTTTTCTGTTGAAACAAGAATGCTTCACTTTCAGTGATGGAGAATATGTGAAGGCAGGGTTGTCTGAATTGGAACATTGGTGCCACAAAGCAATTGGAGAGGTTTTTTTTTTTTTTTTTGCCTTTTTCATGTCGTTGCCACTTCTGTATCTGACTTTCAAGAAATCAAATTCCAGTATGCAGGTTCTGCTTGTGATGAGTTTAAGCATATAAGACAAGCTCTGTCGTTTCTGGTATTCCAAATTATACTTTTAAATATTTATATAATTATCTACGATATATTTAGCAATTCCATTTCTTGGGTTTAGGTTAAACATGAAGAGCCAAAGAAGATATCAGATGGAATAAGTCTATGGCCGGTAAGTGTAAACTTCCTTTATCCGAATAAAGAGCGATATTGCATTGATACATCTTAAATTGATGTTAAACTATTGTGCCTACAGGCTTTTAGCATACGAGATCTATACAGAATGGTTACTATGAATTGGGATAAAAGTGGAGAGAAATACGACACACGACGCGCTTTTTCAGATGTATGTATCGATACAAACTTATTATGATTATTAATATTATTAAGTACCGATCTCATTTACTGCGCAATTCAGGTAATCTCCAACATGAGAGTGTCGATGACCAAAGATTCAAATAATGTTGATGATGACCCGAGGTTGAACATATCAGAATTAATTTCATATTGTTTTTTTTTTTTTTTGGCAAAATTTCTTGTAAAATACTACCATATGAAGTTGTAAATAAAACGTTTAATGTCTCGTGATGCAGCATACCTTTTCGTATTGAGGACCTCCTCAAATCAATGGATCAGATGAATATAGCAGATGTGGAACCCCCACCACTCATTCGTGGCTGTTCAGGTTTCAGTTTCTTATTGCTGCGGGATGAATCATGATGATTTGGGTTTCGGTTTCTTAGTGCTGGTTGCTGACTAGTGCTCATTATGGTTCACTTGTCTTGAAGTTGACCCTCATGGGATTGGGTAGTGTGACTCAAATTTGAATAGAAGATATGTGGGTTTGTCCTTTTTAGTTATCGATAGATTAATTTTGGGTAATGTTTAGTTATATGAGTAATATTTTTATTGTTGGAAATTAATAGGATTATATTTTATATGCTAATATTGAAAGTTAAAACAAGTCCTCAAAAGTTAAATTGCTATATGGCAGAAACTGTTATGCACTTGATTATTTAACCTTATGAACGTCCACAGGACAAGCAAGTCTTTATTAAAAAAGAAACTGTCATCCGGTAATTTAATATACCAATCCGTCAAGTTCTAGAAGAATTCGGTCAAGTATCCAGCTACTTTAATCATATTACTATTCGGTAATCTTCAAGTGAGCTATCCGGCAAAAATGATATCCAACATAGTAAATGTATCTAACAATTAATTGAAGAGGTCTCTACCATATTAAATGAATGAGGTATCCTTCAACATATTAAATGTATCCGGTTTAATGTCTTTTAAGATTCAATGATCAAACTAAAAATGATTCTAAATATTCCTATAAATCCACACTTCTATATCAATAGATGGGTGTTGTAGTTTCTTATCCCGTCACAACTAGTGTATACATACATACATACATATACACACATATAGATACATAAATAAATACATATGTACATACATATAATACTCGAATCCGTGCTACTAACGTCGTTGTTAATTCCACCCTTGGTTCTTCCACGAAACTAAGATCGACGAAAGCTTTCAAAATTATATCTTAGAAAACACGTTATGTCTGAACGGTCATTAGTCCTTGATTAGTGGTCATCTAAACACGACAACCGTACGTCATATAAATCCAAGCACCAAGGACAAACTATATGCATATAATTCCACACAACGCACAAGTGTCGCGAAATTGGGAAGCATAAGACAACACATTAGTCACCATTGAAGATTTTTTTTAATTAATCAGCCGGCTAAAGAATTGAACAAGTCTTGTTAATCAAAAAGACTAACCACCCCACCCACACACCCTTTTTAATTGCATTGATCATCTTGTGATTTCTTTAATGGAGTCCATAATGTTAGATCACGAAGAAGTTCATGAACAGCTTCATTTGCAAGATGGGCGATCCTATGAATGCATGTATTGTAAGCATGGGTTCACCACAGCTCAAGCGTTGGGTGGACATATGAACGTCCACAGGAAAGATAGAGCCAAGAGTAGGTCTAATCCTTCTAAGAGTAACACTAGACTCTACCAGCCATGCGTGATCACAAGGTACAGCCCTCAAGAGGGACATACTCGTGAATTCATGTCAACATCGAGTCCTATTATTTATGATAACATTAATCATGGAAAACATGAAAACCCCAATGGATTGATCACAAGTACTCCATCTCAAGAGGAAATGAGATTGAGGTTAAGCTTAAGCTTACAGTTTGGTCGGTCACATGAAGAAGAAAGTATTCAAGAGGGAAATGAAAATGATGAAGTGGATTTGGAGCTTCGTCTTGGCTATGACCCATGAAAACGTTCTTGGAGTTGTGTCTATATACATACTTGCATTATATAAGTTCTTAAGGTAGTATATGCGCATATACATATACATGTTATATATATACACACTCACAAGTTTTGTTATGCAAGAGCATCCAAAAGATTGGTACCTTTTGCATGATATATCAGGAAGATGTGTTGAGGAAACTTTAATTTCAGAATAAAGGTTACATATGAGAGGTTATCGTTTGATGTTTTTGTATATCTTCAATAAAATAATGGTTTAATTCGTATATTATAATGAGTAGCGTAGATGCATCAATAAATAGGTGATACTGGTTTCACTTTCTTAGATGTAATTTTCTGAGCTTTTCTAAAGTAATAATAAGAGTTCACTCAATTATTATCTGACGTATTCAAATTCCCTCTGTCGTTTCTATATATTGATGGTCTTACTTTGACTTTAGGAGTCATGCGTACTAATTTAATTAATTTTTATAATATAATTTTTGAGAACATCAATAGTTCATTTTACATTAATGTACAATAAAGTACGCGTCAACGTTCGAGATTTGTGCACATTTCATCAACCCTAATCACTGTACGAAGAAAATAATGACGGCAAGATAACTAGCTAGTTTATTAACAATAATCACTATCAATCTCTTATTAAACGCACCTTTTTCCAAAGGGTTCTGACTTCTGACTAAACACATTGTTATTAAAAAACAGAGATGTTGGTTTTGAACAGCAACATCGCAGGTGCAAGTATTTACAGAAACTCTATTAAAAATTTACAATGACTAAGTTTTCTCATAATAACCGAGAACAATCGAATATGTCATCGTATTTAATATTTTACTGTAGCCGCTGAAAATACCACATTCCGTCAATTTTAAAGTTAAAAAGTCTGAATCGTGATCTTATTTTATGAACTTTCTTAGGGTTGTAAAACAAAAAGCACCAGTGGTCTAGTGGTAGAATAGTACCCTGCCACGGTACAGACCCGGGTTCGATTCCCGGCTGGTGCATTTCTATTTTTGCTCTTTAACACAGATAAAAATCAAAAGCTGTTATCAATTGTGGAAATAGTTAGAAACAACAATATGCTTTTTAGGAATAGAGTTTTGTAGAAGGGTGTAAAAACGGACCTGTTAAAATGGTTTCACATATATATTAATATAACTTATGCTATTTAAACCATACTGTTGTATTTTTCATTAAATAATTACACAAGGTTGAAAGCATTTAGATATATTAATAAAAGTTATGCTATTTAACTTATTATATTTGTTTGATTTGTTCAACCCGTCTTATTCACATATTATATAGTTGTTTTTGGCACTTTATGCATTTACTCGTTGACAATAAAATACATCTTGTATCAACTTATTTTCATATGAAGAAGTTCAAATAACCACCTTGACGTCTTATACACACATTATATAGTTGTTTTTCATATTTTATTCATTTAACTAGTTACATAAAATACACCTTCTACTAACTCATATTCATATGAAGAAGTCCAAATAACCGCCTTTAAGCAGTTCAAGTGATTGTATCAACGAATATTATCTCACTTATCCTGTTATCCATCCCCCCTCCCCCCACAAAATAAAATTAAAAAAAAAAAAATCGAATCTTTTAAAAACAACTACTTTCCAAGATTATCTATAGCAATAAGCATAAACATCTTTTAAAAGAATTTAGGTTAACATTTTATCGATTAATAATCATTATAAAATATTAACAATACTAATTTCGAATCATTATAAAATATTAACAGTGCTAAATTTGATTAAATTTGTGGCCTATTAAAATGAATCTGGGTATCTAATCTAATTGATGGCCAACTACTTTAGTAAATTTTGTGTTCAACTCAAACTTCACATTCGCTCCAACACCAAATTTATATGCATACAATTGTATGGTGGGGTTTAGTAAAGAATTACAAATCAATTTTCGATTAATATTTTACTTTGGTCATCAAAATGTAAAAAACAGGAAAAAGGCACAAACTATTAAAAGGGTTCATTTAATAACATGATACAACTTGGTTGTAATTATCGACTTTGATCATAGTACTTCAAATAAAACTTGGTTATGCTACAAGATACAAATATTTGCAAGCAATCAAAGTCAAAAACGACAAAATAATATTTGACAAAAGGCAGATGCTTTTATGTGAATTTGATAAGAAGAACCACCATGGGAAAAATACATATCACTAGAAGCAGCACAAGATATGTAAAGCATGAAGTCCTGGAAGTCTCCGAGTATACAGCCATCGCCTGTGTATTCGCTCGCCCTGTGCTTGCTAAGCTATGTTCCACTGCTTGCTCTGTCGAATCAAGAATCTGCACTCCAAGTTCACCAAAGTTGTAATGAACACAGTGACAGTGACAGTGACAGTGACAGTGACAGTGACAGTGACAGTATTACAGTACGACAAAAGGTTCAATCTTTTGTCCAACACAAAAAGGAGGGACAAGAAAGGACAGGGATTTGCTTTCGATCTCTCGTCTATGCAAAAGACGAAAATGCCCTCATCATCATTGAAAATAGCAGTAGAAAGCTTGTACAGTGTAACAAACATAGCCCTAGTGACTTACTTTTTCGGTGTTTTTTATGGATTGATTCATCATTAGAGTACTCTCTTTAAGCTGTCGTGCAAGCACAACCATTTCATCGGTCAAGTCTTCTTGGAGCTTCCTGTTTGAGTCCACATACAGTTAGCCAAACATAAATCAATTTTTCTATTTTAAAAGTTACTTTCATTATTAAAGACACTGTATTTGTTTAAGTCAAAATGTGAATGCAGGCATAGGGTACCTGTGTTTTGAAATATGTGCCTGTGCCCCAGCATCTAATTTGATAGGAGCTGAATCGGTTGCATCAACGGTATTTTGGCCTCTATCTTCCACAGTTGATGTGGGCCTGTCAAATCACAATGAGACCACAATAATATATATTTGAACTCATAAGTCATAACACAAAGGTCCTGTTTCTTTTTTTCTTGTTTTCAATTAAGCGTTGTATAGACAAAGGAGCTGTTTCACTTTTTTCCTCATTAAGTCATATATAGGCAAAGTGGCTGAAAAAGTAATGATGTATGTTCGGATAACATAGGCAAGAATTTTACTCACACAAATCTTCTTCTCAACCCTGGAGAAGGGGAGATAATTCCTGCTTCATTTTTTGTAGTCTTTTCATTGACAGAAGTGTCGGCAGTTGGTGGTTCTGGAGATACTGTGTTGTTCAACTAGCAAACATAAGGAGAAAGGGCTTGTTAGAAGGCATATAGATGACATTCTCCAGATTATAGCCACTTCAATACAGTTATCCCTATCCACAGTTACTAAAAATGAATGTTTTATTTAGCATGATCATGTGCAAGATAAGAAATGGAAACATACTCACCACTTGGGAAGCCAAGTTAGCAGTAATTGCTTCGATTTTCTCAGAGTAGTCACTCACTGTAGCTTTTGAAACTCTACAGAAACCAAAAGGAAATCATTATCTTGTTAAGAAAGCAATCGAGGCACATACAAAATGCCTACAGAGAAGAGTGGATATTAGACCTTGGTAATCCTTCTGAAGTTTTCTCTGCAGCGAGTTGCTCCAACAGCTCCCTTAGAGTGCCAACATACTGCAAAACTAACACTCCATATGAGCATGATCAAGCATCGTTTACACAAAAGTTAAACTGACTGGCGGTGGCATTCATAATCTACGTGAACTTAAGTAGGAATCCTTCTATGGAAAAGAAAAGACCATAATCCATATAGACCTATTTCTAAGATTTTCAAATCCGCAGAAGATACAAATCAGATACTGTAAACGGACACTTGGATAGCAATCAGGTGTTGCCAAAGGGCTTCTAGCCCAGCGGCATCAGGTGTTGCCCTCCCTCTTCAAGGTCGAGGGTTCAAGTCTCGTCTGAGACATAGGTGACATAGGTGGTATTAAGGAGTAGTTTAGGTATAGGAGTAGGTTAGATTGCCGTTCTAAAAAAAAAAATACTGTAAACGGACACTTGGATAGCAATCACACATTACCGATGTGTAGATGACGTACATGAATAAGTTTGGCTTGATGTTGTTGCTGAGGAGCAGCTGCAAGCAATCGCCGCAAATTGATTTCGGTTTTACTCAGTCCCATCGTCCAAAAAACCCTAGAAATCATATCTCTCGTTATGCATACAAAGTGAATTTCTAGCGTATAACGTAATAAAATTACACACACAAAGGATACAACTGTCTATGAGTGAAAGAGTGGAAAATATTGAATCATAAAAGAAGAAATTAAAAAAAATTATGAGATTTTGATCCACGGACCTATCAGGTTTGGAGGTAAGTGGTTGCTGTTGAATTGTAGATCAGTATTCGGTGTGCTTCTTATTTCTTAATGCTCTGTCAAACGGTAATCGGATCGGCAATGGAGATTATTGATATTCAGCGGTATGGTATGGTGGTGGGGGTAGCAGCCGGTGACGACGGTGAACCCGATCGAATGGTAAAAGGTTTTAATATTTTGGGTTTTATGTGTAAACCACTTTATTTTAATTTTGGCTAATTTAGTGTTAGCTATTTTATATTAATTTTGTCAATAAAACTTGTTAGAGAAAATGACTTAAATAAGTAACTATCTTTTCGGCTTGTTCATATATGGGTAACATTTTATTTTTTGTACTCAATAAACCATCGAACTTGTTGAATGTGTACACATATGACCATTATGACCGGGTATCTCCTATTTACTACTGTTGAATAGGCATGTATGCAACATTACATGGAGTCTACATGGCAAATTAACCTTTATATTGAAACAAACTTTTTGCCCTAAATGAAATCAAACCACATATCAAACATAGCGGCTTCTTCTTCTTCCTCGACTTCTTTCTCTTCCCGACAAAAATATGACTTTCAATTGCAACATCCATGTGGTTGTGGGTTACCCTCTCGATTGAGGACTTCGCGCACCCCAGCAAACCCTGGACGAAAGTTCAGCGTTTGCCCTAACTCACTGGTAAGACGAAATTTTCAATTTTAGGTTTGATCTTTTAAAGTTTTAACCTTGCAGCTCATTTGTTAAAGAAGGGAAAAGGTCCAAAATGTGACTACTGGGAATGGGCTGATGTTGAAACGCCTGAGATCAAGAGCAACAAAGAAGAATTTGCAGTCTTCAATTTGATGCTTAAACTTTCTGCTTTGGAACACGAGATCAACATATGCAAGATTAAGATGGAAGAATAAATTTTGATTTGGGGCGGATTGTGATTAAACTTTCAGTCTTGTTGTCACGCTGACAACAATATGAATGGTCCTAAGCGTTGTTTTAAGTCAGAAGTGGGACATACATCAACTTGATATAAAAAAACACCTTCCTAACACACTGATCTTCATGAAACTATGTGAATGCATCAAGCACCCAATTTTTACTACCATTCTAACCACGGGCATGTGTTCAAACCAAGAAAGTCACTATACGACCTTAAATAAGCACTACGAGCCTGGTACCAACAATTCGTCAATCATCTTCTGCATCTTTGGTTTTGTCTGCAACAAGAGTGACACTTCGCTATTTATTTATAGACATGGTAACAACCTTGTCAATTTACTTTTATATGCCGACGACGTGTTAACCACCACGTCATCTTCCACATGCCCAAAAACCAAGATGATCAAAGCTTTGAAACAATAATTTGAAATGACGGATTTGGGGACATTAATGTCTTTTTAGGCATATCGGTTAAACGTAGTGCGAATTCCATGTTCCTTAGCCAACACCAGTACATTGATGACATCATCACTTGTGCCAACATGCAAAATTGTGAGCTCGCCGCCACCCTGGCCGACACTAATCCTAAACTTAGCATCTCCTCAAATGAGTCTGTCACCGACCCATCTATTTATTCCAACTTAGCCGATGTGATATAATAAGTGACTTTTACCCGCTCGAACGTTCATATGCAGTTCAACAGATCTGCTTATTTATACATACCTCCCGAGTGCCAAAATTTAATGTATTGAAATGCATTATTCGGTAACCTACAAGATACCGGTAATCTCAGTTTACATCTCCATTCATTATGCAATTGCCTTCCTACATGAATGTTGATCGGGGCGGCTTCCTTGACACTCGATGGTCTACATCCGGTATTATGTCTTCTTAGGCGACAACTTGATATATTGTTCTGCTAAACAACAAGCTACTATTTCTCGTTCTAGTGCCGAAGACAAGTACCAGTGAATCACCGATGTTTGAGCTTAATGTTTCCCTTGCCTAATACACCTTAGTTTATTGCGACTAGGGGTGGCAAAAGCTGGGACGACACGACAAAAATAACCGAAACGAAACGAAATTGGGACGAAATCGAAATTCGAATTTGTGTTTGTGTCGTGTTCTTGTTGTGTAAAAAAACACGATGTCGTGTCGTGTCGTGTTCGTGTTAAAAAATGAAAACGAAATTGACCCGATAATAACACAAAATTAAAACGATAATAACCCGATAAATACCCGAATATAGAACGAAATATAACACGACATTAAAAAGAATAAACTCAATACATATAGGATTTTAGACTTTGTTATTCATAATATGTTAATATTATTTAAAATATAAAAATAAAAAATAATTATTGGAAACCTAAAAGGCTAAAAGACTCCATCGGAACCGCAAACGACTTCACAAATTACAAACCCAAAAGTTAATTCTTGGAAACTAATACATATAATACAAGGTCTTTTGCTCTTTCTTTGAGTCCACGATTCACAGTCGGAAACGGAAACCCGGAGGCCGGAATTAAGTAATTGACTACAACAACTCTTCCGATTTCTTCATAATTCTTCATCGGTCAGAAATCCAACGCCCAGTTCACGACTTTTCCGGTTTCCTACAAGTATGTATCGATTTCATTATTCCGATTTTTGTTCTATTATGATTTCAATTGTTCTATTCCGATTTCAGTTGTTCTATTATGATTTTACTTCATTATTCCGATTTCAATTGTTCTAGTTCGATTTCATTATTCCGATTTTACTTCATTATTTGATTTCAATTGTTCTATTTCGATTTCATTATTCCGATTTTACTTCATTATTCCGATTTCGTTAATCCAATTTATTGTATGTTATTATTCAGTCATTTATTTGTAGTCACAATATGAATAGGACAAGGTTAGATACAAATACCTCACACAAACCTTCTAAAGTTGTGGCTCCTCAGGTACTTTTATTTCAGTAGCTTATTGAGTATTTTGCCATTGTATTTTATTAATTGTTTATTCTATTGTATTTAAGGATGTTGACCTTGAAGAAGAATATGATGACATTGATGTGGTGGATGTGGATGTTAAAATAGAAGGTGATGAAGGTAAAGTAAAAACAGAAAGAGAACCATGGTCGGAGGTTTGGAATTTTTTTGAACGACTTCCAATTGGTCCCGATGGACGGAGGTTTGGAAGTTTTTTGAACTATTTTTAATATGTTTATATTTATGTTTATTGTTTTGTAGGTGATGAAGAGTTATGTTTACAAGAACTTACCGAAGATATTATGGAGTTGGATAGCAAGGATAAACATGAATCGATGGTGGATGCATAAGTTTGAATGAATTTTTTTGATGTTGAAGGCATTTAGTACTATTTGAAACATTTTATATGTAACTCTTATGTTTTGGGACACAATTATATGATTAAGAATTAATTAAGTAAACAAATGGAGATTTTATGTTGATTTTTGTCGTGTTGTCGTGTTGTCATTTTTTTAAATGGTTCGTGTTCGTGTTAGGAAAAAAAACACGACTTCGTTTCGTGTCGTGTTCGGGTTATGCAAAAAAATTCGTGTCGTGTCGTGTTAGGTAAAAACACGGAACGACAGTCCGATTCGCCACCCCTAATTGCGACGATGTCTCTGTTGTTAACTTTTTCGACAACTGCGTTCAACATCGACACACCAAACATATCGAAATGGACTTCATATTGGCATTATTCACATTCCATCAACCTATTAGTATGCCAACATATTCACGAAAGGACTGCGTCAACAGCTATTTTTTGACTTCGGATCTAGTTTGAACATTGACATCATTTCGCTCAAACTGCGGGTCTGTAGCGGATATATATTTATTGTGTATGTATTTAATTGTTTAATGTTGATGTACATCTTTTCCCAGATTATTGGGATCCTATGTATCTATACGTGTTAATATCAATATATACGAAAAAAAAAACAAATTTATTGTTCTCTGTTTCAATTCCATTTATCCATTTCTATTTTCATTTCCGCTTCAATTTCATTTTTCTTTAATTTCTTTGTACCAAATTGACTACAAAAATCAAGTAACCTTTGTAATTTCAACAAAGTTTAGTGCTTAGAATCTTAGATACACATATTTAATGTCAACCTTTACTCCTTTGATGTTAGGCTTTTTTCTATATTTGCTTACACCTACATACTATTCTATTCCTAAATCTACATATTTCGTCATCTTTTCCAACCCTCTCAATACACAATGATACATTAACTTTTCTTTCTCCCCGACCATCTTTTCTGTACACACAACACAAGAAACTCATATTTCTCAACCCACTTCCAAGATACACTTATACAACGAGTGACAACATATGATACAAGCTTTACGAGTGAGATGAGAATGATGGTGAAACCGCTTCACCCCAACCCACAACGAACCCTCCGACCACAGGATGGTGGTATCAACGATACCGGCCCCATCTTTGGCATACCCACTCTTGACTCCGTCTATCCTAAATAAAACTTAACCCTCAACATGGTCGATTTTCCGATTCATTTACACGACGAGGCTTTGGTCTTTAGTGTGACGCAAACAACAAAAAGCGTGGTCCGGCATCTATTTTACCCATACCTAACGATTAACGGAGATTAACGGAACACTTGGTCTTTGGACATTTTCTCCGTCTCTTTCTCTCTCCCCCTCGCTATCCATCTGACTGGTCATTGACGTCGATGCCTGCCACGATGACGGCGACTTTCTCAAAGATAATAAGTTTGGTTGATAATACTCTCATCTCAGATTCATCATATCTGGGAGCTTGATTTAGGGTTTGATCCAAGCCAAATGGGTTTCACCTTGTTCGTCGGGCGACTTCTCTTTGCTTCTCTCTTCATACTTTCTGCTCATCAACTGTACATACTTATATCCCTTCTTTTCTTTTCACAGATCTGGTTGATATCGATTATTGGCTTGTTAATTGCTTCATTAGTTTCTTCTCCTGATATGCTTTTTGCTCGACACTTGTTTTTCGCTGAAATTCACTTAACATAAAGAAAATGGAGAAATAATGTGCTAGATTTTGATATTCAAACAGATAGTTTTGTTGAGCTGGTTTACGATGTTGCAGAAATGCAAAACGAGCGTGTAACACAGATCTACTTTATATTAATTTTTAGCTTGCTAGTTGCTTAATTACTTTGATTCTCTCGTTGACTGCCGTTAATAAGTTTTTTTTTTCTTCGTTGTTTGTATTTCGCTTCAGTTTTCCTAATAAATTGGAGCTGTGATGTTTATTTAAACCGAAAATGAGAAATAATGCGCTAGATTTTGACACCTAGATCGCAAATCATCATGTCGAGCATCTAGCTCTTATTATTCTTCGCTTTGCTAATTGGTTGATTAGTTTTATTCTCCTGATAACTGCTGTTTAATAAGTTTTTCTTCTGAAATGTTTGTATGTCGCTTCAAATTTTTTTGTTAAATTGGATTCGTGATGTATGTGGCTTCATCTTTTTAGGTATAATGAATATGGAACAGATGGAGGGCCAGCTGTAAAGATTCTTGAACCAAAACTTAATGTGTTCACTAAATTGATTGCTTCTAAAGTTGGCATACAAGTTCCTGAAATTGATGTAAGGATCTCTTTTTCTCTTCAGTTATATTGTGCATTATCATCGCCATTTTATAGCCCTCATATTTGTTTACATTTCTATTTTGGAAATAAGATTCACAAAATAGAAACTTACAATAAAGAAGAATATATTTTATATTCCAAACTTTAATTCGTTTGTTTTGAACAGACAAAACATGTAGTTCAGGCAGTGATTGTTCTTAAAGGCTTTGGTGGAGTTGGCTTTGTATTTGGTAGCTATGCTGGTGCCCTTTTACTGGTAATTTAATTAACCATAGTTTTTGAATGTCACTGCTAATTAATTGTAATTTTATGGTTTTTCAAAATAACTCTAAGTTTTTTTAATCCAGATTCTGCATCAGCTTGTTTTTACACCTATATTGTATGATTTCTACAACTATGATGTTGAAGACGTGGAATTCGGTCAACTTTTTACTAAATTCACACAGGTTAGCTTCTCCTTTTACTCATTTTGTTCCAAGATTTGTAAACTCCAATCCAGAATTGCTAAAATGTAAAAAAAAAATTATGTGGCAATTTCGACCCATTTATCTTAGAATTGGACGACTTGGATTATGTATTATCTCTGGTGGGTCAAACGAGTAAAAAAAAAGTAGCTAAAAAGAAACGTGTCAAAGGGGTCGACAGTGCATTCAAATGTTTACAAGTTACAATCTCCTTAATTGCTTTATTCGAAAACTATATTTTTGTTTGAAGGTAAATTACTCTTTTCGTCCGTTTGCTTTATGGATTTGGTCCCCAAAAGGAATTTGTCCTTTAAATGAAGTTTTGTAACATTTTTCTTCCCTCGAGTGGATGCCGTTCGATCCTACATTAACCCTATGGAATATGACCATTTTGCCGTTACTTTTATATTTATTATTTATTCTGTCGATTATCTTATGTGGTCCCACATAATAATATCAATAATAATAGTAATAATAAGAGATAATGCTATAAAAACCTTAAAGTTTGACAGAAATGTTCGGTTTTACCATTTTACGCATTTCTGGTTCATTAAAGCATGAGGTTTGGGTTATTTTTACTACTTTTACCTTTGGTACCTGCAATCATGCAATCAATCACAGGTTTCCAGTTTACCTTGAAGTGAAATTTGAAAAAAAAAAAAAAACACTTACGTTTGCAATTCTTTTATGTTTTTACCCTAAGTATTTTTTGTATTATACGTATTTATGAAACGAAAAAAATGTTAATACACGAAAACACTCATTTAAACATGAAAAAAATGTTTCATTAAACATTGTATTTACGTTATTAAAAAAATGTTATTTATGTGTATGTGTTTTTTTGCCGGTTTATATGGTTTAAAGCGTAAAAAAACGTATTTACATTTTTGTATAATGGTGAAAATTTAACATTCTTAAAATCGTTTTTTAAAAGCACAAATGTATTTTTACGTTTTTTAGAACTATAAACATATTTTTAGAAGCATTACTACGTTTTTAGAAGTATAAATACATATTTTACATTGTTAGAAATATATAGATATATTTTTTAGAAGTATAAATACGTATTTTTATGTTTTTTGAAGTATAAATACGTTTTTTTTCGTTTCATAATACGCTTTTGACTGCTACATAGGTGTTTATATGCAAAAAAATATATTTATACTTTTAAAAATGTAAGTTTACATATTTATACTTCTAAAAAATGTATCTATATATTTCTCAAAACGTAAAATACGTATTTATACTTCTAAAAACGTGGTAATACTCTAAAAACGTATTTATATTTCTAAACAACGTAAAAATATATTTGTACTTTTAGAAAACGTAAAAAACGATTTTAAGAATGTTATATTTTCACCGTTAAGTAAGTATAGTTTCTTACATTTTAAACCATATAAACCGACTAGAAAAAACATATACACATAAATAACATTTTTTTAATAACGTAAACACGATGTTTAATGAAGCATTTTTTTGTGTATAAATACGTATTTTCGTGTATTAAACATTTTTTTCGTTTCATGAATACTTATAATATAAAAAAATTACTTACGGTTGAAACGTAAAAGAATTGCAAACTTAATGGTTTTTTTGCGAATTTCGTTTCATGGTAACATGTGATAGTGTGATCGCAAGTAACAAGCGTAAATGTAGAAAAAATAACCCAAACCTCATGCTTTAATAAACCAGAGTTGCGTAAAAGGGTAAAACCGAACGTTTCTGTCAAACTTAAGGACTTTTATGACATTAGCCTAATAATAAATGTGAAACTAAAAGGTAAAATGGTCATTTTAGATAGGATTAATGGAGGAAATCAAACTGCGTCCCTTAAGATATGAAAACGGTTGCAAAACTTCATTTTCGGGACGAAAAAGGTTAAAAAGTCCTTTTGGGGCCAAATCCGCAATTTCTAACAAAGCATATGGACGAAAAGTGTAATTTACGCTTATTTCATTTATAGGTTTTTTTCTAGTCATGATTAATCCATTAAATATCGATCCCTATAGTTTGTAATTTTTTTGGTTTAACCACTATAACAATATTATTCAGATTTAACCTCTAAGACTCTGTTTTTTTCTTTAGATTAGCCACCGTATAAAATTTTGAATTCTGTAAAAACCACTTTAGTTGAAATTTGTTCGGTTAAACATCCTAAAAAATCTCAAAAAGTGGGCAAAGGTGTTGGTGGGTCGACCCTACTCAATTTTACCCATACTAAAGAATTGCCCATTTTGACCGGTTACCAACCCCATTCCATGCTTCTTGTCACCTATAAATGAAGGCTAGCGATTATATTTGTAGTTGTATGGATTACTTCTCTTTGGCTGATTTTAATTTCATCGGGAAGGGTGTTTTTTTTTCATTCGTTCATTGAACAGAATGATCTATTATAATTATGAATTATTTGTACTTATGTAAATCTTCAATAACACCAATGTTTTTATAATCTCAAAACTCCAGTCAAATAAATTATGTTATTTTCTAAAAATAACTAGAAGTATTTTTTTATTATAATTCTATTTAGCTTTCATGCTATTTACTATTTTATTTTTGTAAATTGTAAACAATTTTCTTAAAGTGATAAGTAATTCGTTTTACTATTAGAGATGCATATAATATATATATTTCAAGTGGTATCTTCTTAAAGTGATAAGTAATCCGAATAAAGTTTTTCTTTCTAAAATAATATCTTCTCTTTATTTATCAATTCTGTATTAAGTTATCTAGTTATTCCTAACAAAAAATAGTTTTGAGTTGACTTATGTTGTTCATTCCATTCCATTCCATTGTGATTTGTGATTTCATTCCATCATACAAAACAAACCCTGGTGTATTTATTTCTTCCACTTTAGCAATTACAATATTGACCTTTTTAACGTTTGGAAGCAGAATATGGCTTTGCTGGGAGCATTATTATTTTTCATAGGAATGAAACACTCGATATCATTGCGCCAACGAAGAAAGGTTCCCAAGACAAAAACAGGCTAATTGTGGACCATCATCTCTATCAATCACTCGTTAGATACGTAAATTATGGTTTAAAGAACCCCTTTATGTTTTACTATCCAAGAAAAAATTGATTTGTATTAATTTGTTGGGACAATATTAGTCGGGGTTCATTTTTTTCTCATTAAAACTTGTCTACCCCTCGTCCTGATGTGAGGGTGATTCATTGTTGTATCAATTTGAATGTTCAAGTGATAGTAGTCTATGATGACTTGAGATATTTGTTTGGTTGTGTGATGTTGCAAGTTACAACAATTTTATACCCGGCTAAACGTTTATTATATGGAAAACATCAAAATGTAAAGAAACAATAATCCATTGGACAAACTGTTTTGGCTTTTCCATTGTATCTACGTTGACTAATGTAACACCCTAATTCTAGTCTAGCAAATGTAAGTGGTGAAATTTTATAGAGACCTTTAAACACATTCATTATGTTGATCTTCATAGATAAATTGAATAAACTTATATTCTTTATCTATTTTTTATTGATTAAATAAAAACTTCAATGTTTTACTTTTTTCTGTGAGGATAAATTATAATAAACTCGTAAAGACATTTTTAAAAAATTAGTGTTTATTGAGGAGAGAGTCCATAGTGTGCTAATTGTTGGATTGGTCCTAAGGACACTCGAAAATATCAAGGAAAACGTTTAAGTTGCTCCAATCCAACATTATATATTACATCAAATTTTGTATTGGTGAATAATATAATGGGTATAGTGTATACTAGAGGTGCACATTTGAACCGGTTTTTGAAAAAAAAAAACCGGAACCGGTTTTTTAACCGGTTTTCTATCCCAAACCGAACCGGTTTTTTACCTCGGTTTTTGTTCAGATTAATCGAACCGAACCGGTTTAAAAACCGAAAAAAAGGTCTAAAACTCAATTTCCTTTCGAAAAAATCGGCCAAAACCGGACCGGTTATAACCGAAACCGGTTGGACCCAAACCGGTTTTTGAAAAAACCGGTTTTTACCGGCTTTTGATATCAAATATAGTTATAAAGTTTTACTAGTACAAATAGGTCTTTCAACTCTAAATTTATTCATTTTTAGTTTATAGTCTATATAATAATAGCCTATAGTAAATTGTTACTTTTGTTATTATATTATAAATTAGATTGATATTAATATATTATGTAAAAATCTATGAGTCAAGTTTGTATTAAGTTATTATAATAACAAAATAAGTCAAGCTTATAAAAAGCTAATAAAATATGTTTTGTAAATGAAAAATCCATAAACTCTAGATAAACAGAGATAACTACGAATATTCTATTTGATGTTAAATGCAATATAATGAGTTGGAAAGGATTTATGGCTTGTATTATTTTTTATACCATTCTTTTATTTGGTGTAAAATATAGTATTACGAGTTTGATATGGTCTAAGCTATATGTTTATCTTTCGACTGTTACAAGTAATATATGTTTATTTAACATGCAAGCATCCGCTTATTTCTAACTGGATGTCATTATAATGGTGAAGTGTAGAACTCTTTTTGGGAGTGTTTATCACCACCTAGTGACCTTACGGCGACCATTCAATTGAAATTTTGATAAGAAGTGAAAACAACATTAAACATTTTGGTAAACCGAAGACAAGGACTAAACTGTTCTGGATGATTGAAAAGGGTTATAAATGAAAATATTTAATAACGTAGGACTTCTTTGAAAGTAATCTGATAGTTTGAAGGACCTCTTGATTAACTAGGGTTTTGAAGACAACGGCAGAGAAAATTCTGATAGCCGACGTCGTCCCCGGTAACGGTAAGCCTCTCAATAATTCGAACAAATCACTACCAGCGATTATAGTTTTGATAGCTTGCCATACAGTGTTATGAACTGTTATTTCAATCTCTGTTGATTATAATTAGGAATTTCCGTCTTATGAATGATTCTTCTCCTATTTCGTGTGCTAAATCTTCTTGATTGTTGTATGCTTGCATTACATGCTAGAAAAGTAATCGTTGTAGGTTTCTGAGTAAATTGTTTAAATTTGACGGCACATTCGCAGTTACTATTTCAATCTCTGTTGAGTATAGTTTACGGATTGGTTTTATGTTGACATTTTCTGTCTTACGCGTGGTAGTTCGTTTGGAATGCAACAATCTCATGATTGCGAATTGGAACTAAAATTGATGCCTAATCTATTAAGAGGTTTGTCTATCATATGTTGAAAATTTTTCTATCATATATGTTAGAAAGAAGAATTTTTGCACGTTAATAACGAAATTATATAAATTTGAGGGTGCATTGGGAATGCCCAATGCCATGATTGCGAGTTGGAGCCTAATCTGATAGAAAATTTTCTATCACATCTTAAAAAGGAGAACCGTTGCGGTATTATACTAATTGTTTAAATTTTCAATGCCATGATTATGGTAGGAACGAGAATTGGAGCATTATCTATTAGAAATCTGTCTTAGATCACAAGTTAAAAAGGAGAATTGTTGTACATTCTTCTGACTAATGTTCTCTGATTGTTGTAGATTAAAAAATGGGAGAGAAGAAAAAAAGTGCTACAATTTTCATACGACTGGTTTCAGCTGCAGGGACCGGTTTCTTTTATGTTAAGAAGAAGAACCCAAGAAAGATACAGACGAAGCTCGAATTCCGAAAGTACGATCCTCGTGTCAATCGTCACGTCCTTTTTACTGAAGCCAAGATGAAATGATTGAGAGCTTCTTAATGGTAATTTTCCGAAAGTACCCTTTTAAATCACCTGTCTTACCATTAGCAGTTCTTTGCTAGTCACAATAAGAACTATGATTTCTATATCTATTTCTGTTTCTTGTAACACCCCTAGTTTGTTTTATTAGAAATTTGTTGTGCTGATTGATCTGTCTTTTATGCTACTAGTCTTTTCTCGAATGACCAACAATTCGAGCCATATAACATAAATTGTAAAAACAAAAATGCAACACAATGTTTTATTTGTAGAATTCATATAAATACAAACTAAAACTTGCAAACATCATGTTTCGTGCATTCTTTGGATAACGGTTAATAATAAACATTTACGAATAACAGTTCACAATAAACTGAAGGAATAAACACTTTGCAATAAGTCAAATTGCGAGTAAGCTTTGGTTTCAATTTTTATGAAGAGTAAGAAACATTTTCTTCCAATTTTATTAAGATAAATCGTTGACTATATTTCAAAATCGTGAATGACATAAGGTTTGATTTTTTCTTTCATACATATAATTGTCTGATGGGCAACTATATACAACTCCAGTTCCTTTTCGATTAGATAAATAGCTGGCAATTATTTCTTCCAACCTAAAAGATACATAAAAGGTCAAAACAAATTAACATTCATGTAACACCCGGCTTTCAATATAAATACACCCCTTTATTTTACACGCTTTAAACATATTTTATTCAACAAAATATTATACAGGGGAATATATTACAAGAAAAAGGTACAAGTGGTATCTCCCCAAAGCCGGGCTGCTACGGTCATCAGTTCTAACCCCGAATTAGATCCTTCCCTTTAGTAGGGTCTACAGCACCTGCACAGTTAGTATCAACAAGGATGAGCTTTACAAGCTCAGTGAATAATCGATAAGTGTTATAACAACATTAAAATTTCAGCTTCCACATCATATCACAGCCCCCTGTGATACCGAGTCTCAATGACTCAATGTACACCTGTTGAATGTGTGATAAAACTGCCAGCCAAATAGGCCATCACAACATTTGTATGTGGTCCCACCACAATTACTGCTAATTCGATCGTCACCGCATATATGTGGTCTCAACCACAATTACCGAGTATGTGACCCCACGGAAAGATGGTCCCAATCACAATAACCGATAATGTGGCCCCACAGTAAAAGTAACACTTAGGGATAGATTACTCACATTGATTTTTGGTATACGGTATCTGGTTATTCCTGCCTTCTTACACCCACTATAACTGCTTGGTTTGTACCTATATATTTGTTTATAGGTGAACTACTATTTCAACCGGCATTACTACAGATCACACCATCACGCTGCTTTATATTCTCTATAATTCCAATATGATACCTCGTGATTTATCAAATAAAGAACGGCCAGGTAGAAGATTAGATGGGGTGGCAGGATCCTTTCAGCATTTTAGCCTTTCGGAAAATCCAACAACCAGATCCCATGTAACCGGCCTAGGCACCGTTCTCGTAAGTAAATCATTGGGCATTATTATTGGAATTACGAATAGTATATATAACTTCCACATATAATAGTTTAACACTTTATAAACTATTAACGAAATAAAGTAGTGATTACTCACTTAGTATTGTCGCTGGCTCGTTCCCCGTTCAACTCTTCCGACAACTCTCGAGCACTTCGCTACAAGCTATCGCTCGTTCCTTACCTTTCCCGACCTATTTTCTCACCAGAACACTCTCCGATATCGTTTGTTTGGTGTTTGTTGTGGTTTGAAATGAAGGGGTTGGGCCTCTATTTATAGTGCTCAAAATCACTATTCACGACGTCATCACGACGTCATCACGACATCAGTGACACTATTCACGATGTCATCATGACGTCATCACGACATCATCGTCGATGTCATCACGAGGTAAGCGCTTACTTCATCTCTCGTACTATTCACGCCGGAGCACTATTCACGCCGGAGTTACTATTCACAATTTTTTTTTTTTTTTTTTTTTTTTTTTTGAAAAAACCGGGGTTACAAGTTCTCCCCCCCTTTATAAGATTCCGTCCCCGGAATCAAGCAAACAATTGGGGGTACTTCGCCTTCATTTCCTCTTCGGCTTCCCAAGTTACATCCGAGCCCTTGTGATATCGCCACTGTACTTTTACCATATTAATCTTCTTGTTCCGTAGCTGTCTCACCTTGCGGTCTAAAATCTTTTCTGGCTGTTCCGGATACCTCAGCTTTTCATCTATTTCAATTTTAGGTAAAGGCACTCGTTGGGACTCGTCAAACAGAGTCTTTCTCAAATGTGACACATGGAAGACGTTGTGAATGCCTCTTAGCTCCTCAGGTAGCTCTAACCGGTAGGCTACAGCTCCCACCCTTTGTAATATCCGGAACGGGCCAATAAAGCGAGGACTCAGCTTACCTTTCTTTCCAAAACGAATCAGACCCTTCCACGGGGAAACCTTAAGCATCACCATATCGCCAACCTGAAACTCTATAGGTTTCATTCGACGATCAGCATACTGCTTTTGGCGATTTTGAGCAATCTTCAAATGTTCTCGAATTTCTCGAATTTTCTCCTCGGTTTGAGCGACAATCTCGGGTCCAGCTAACGGCTTTTCCCCTAACTCTGTCCAACATGTCGGAGTACGACATGGTGCTCCATACAATGCCTCGTATGGCGCCATCTGAATGCTGGAATGATAGCTATTATTATATGCGAATTCTACCAAAGGCAAGTGATCCTCCCAGCTTCCACCAAAATCTATAACACAGGCACGAAGCATATCCTCCAATGTCTGGATAGTCCTTTCACTCTGTCCATCAGTCTGAGGATGGTAAGCAGTACTCATTAAAACTTTCGATCCAAACCGCTTTTGGAAGCTCTGCCAAAACCCAGACATAAATCGACTATCTCGGTCGGATATAATGGAGGATGGTACTCCGTGTCTACAGACTACTTCATCAATATAGATTCTGGCTAATTTGCTAACTTTATAATCTTCACGTATGGGTATGAACTGAGCGGATTTGGTCAGTCGATCCACGATCACCCATATTGCATCGTGTCCTCGTGGCGTCCGAGGAAGTTTTGTCACGAAATCCATTGTAACTTCGTCCCACTTTTTCTTCGGGACCGGTAACGGCTGAATTTCTCCATACGGTTTTTGATGATTGGACTTCACTTGCAAGCATGTTTGGCACCGTTCCACATACCTTCCTATATCCCGCTTCATGCCCGGCCACCAGTATAACGGCTTCAGCGTTCGGTACATCTTGGTGCTACCCGGGTGTATAGCATAACGAGAACAATGCGCATCCTCGAGGAGTAACTTCCGTGCTTCACCCTGCTTTGGCACCCATACTCGACCTTTAAAGGTCTTCAATCGCTGAGAATTTTCCTCGAGTTGGTTAATATAGCTAACCATGCGTTCACTTTTCACATGCTCCGCCTTCCCTGCTTCCTCTTGGGCTGTTCGAATCAGCTCAGGTAGCCGACTAACTATGCTCATACAAGCAGACACAACCCTAATGGGTCTCTCCTTCCGACTGAGCGCGTCTGCAACTACATTCGCCTTCCCTGGATGGTACAAAATCTCGCAGTCATAGTCTTTGAGTAAGTCCATCCACCGCTGCTGCCTCATGTTCAAATCCTTTTGATTGAACAAGTATTTAAGACTTTTGTGGTCCGTATAGATCCTGAACTTTACCCCATATAGGTAGTGCCTCCACAACTTTAATGCTAATACTACAGCAGCTAGTTCCAGATCATGTACCGGGTATTTTTTCTCAGCTTCCTTCAATTGTCTGGATGCGTATGCAATCACCCTGCCCCTCTGCATTAAGACACATCCCAGACCTACCCTAGAGGCGTCACTGTAAACCACAAAGTCTTCTCCACCTTGTGGTAATGCAAGAACTGGGGCTTCACACAAAGCTTGCTTCAGCTTCTGAAATGCAGCTTGCTGTTCTTCAGTCCATTCAAACTTCTCGCCCTTCTTAGTTAATTTAGTCAAAGGAGCTGCAATAGAGGAGAAGTTCTCTACAAATCTTCTGTAATATCCAGCTAGCCCAAGAAAACTACGTATTTCTGATGGATTCCGCGGCGGCTCCCACTTCATTACAGCCTCGATCTTTGCAGGATCAACTTTAACACCTTCGCTGCTAATAACATGTCCCAGAAACTGAACTTCACGAAGCCAAAATTCACACTTTGAGAACTTGGCATACAGCTTCTCTTGACGGAGTAACTCCAAAACTTGACGTAGATGCGTCTCGTGCTCTTCCTGACTCCGGGAATAGATCAGTATATCATCAATGAACACGATAACAGAGGTATCAAGAAATGGACGACACACTCTGTTCATCAAGTCCATGAAAGCTGCAGGGGCATTGGTTAACCCAAACGGCATCACTAGGAACTCATAATGTCCATAACGGGTACGGAAGGCAGTCTTCGGAATATCCGACTCCCGAATCTTCAGCTGATGATATCCCGATCTTAGATCAATCTTAGAGAAATAGGATGCTCCCTGAAGCTGATCGAATAAATCATCGATCCTGGGCAGTGGATATTTGTTCTTTATGGTGATCTTGTTCAGTTCTCTATAGTCTATGCACATTCGCATAGACCCGTCTTTCTTCTTCACAAACAGGATAGGTGCTCCCCAAGGTGAAGTACTCGGTCGAATGAATCCCCGATCGAGTAATTCCTGCAACTGCTTCCTCAACTCTGCCATTTCTGATGGTGCCAATCGATAAGGAGCACGAGCAATAGGGGCTGCTCCTGGAATCAAATCGATAGTAAACTCTAGCTGCCGATCCGGAGGTAATCCCGGAAGCTCATCGGGAAAAACATCGGCAAACTCCTTTACAACAGCGACATCTTCAACGGATCGTTTGGTAGGCTCTGTCGAGTCCACACATGCAATGTAAAATATTCCTTCTTTGTTGTTATGACGTCGTACTTTGGCAAAAGACATGACAGGCATCCTTGTACGTGGCCGTTCACCTTGAATTATTATTTGCGACCCGTCTGGTGCCAGAACTGCAATTCTTTTTCTTTTACAATCGACTTGAGCATCATTGGATGCTAACCAGTCCATTCCTACAATTACTTCAAATTCTCTGGTGGTGATCGGCTTCAGATCAATAGGGAAAATGGTCCCGTTAATCTCAAGCTGACACCCTGGTATCTGTTCAGAGACATATACATATCTACCACCTGCTACTTCTACCTCCAGTTCTTCATTCAACGGGGTTAAGGGTATCGAAATTTGGGGCATGAATGATGTGGATATAAAGGAGTCGGTTGCTCCAGGATCAAAGAATACATATGCAGGGATCGAGTTTAGTTTAAAAATACCTGTGATAACATCGGTCTTCTCTCGGGCCTCCTCAACGGTCATCTGGAATGCTCGGGAGACTACTGGTCCACCTCGTGCCTCCTTCCTTTCTCTTCCCTGCTCCTCCCGTGTCCTGTCTCGGGATCCTCCTGTCTTCAGCTGTGGACATTCTGATCGGATATGATCTTTGGCTCCACACTGGAAACATACTCGAGTTGTTTGGTTGCAATCTCGAGCATAGTGTCCTGTCTTCCCACACTTAAAACAATACAATGGTGAGGGACTAGTAGGACAATCTCCCGTATGCTTTCTCCGACATTTGTCGCACCATTTGCCTTCATCCTTCCGAGTCTGACCCCGCGACCCAGATTCTGATTGTTGGGACTTCTTCTGAGAAATCCACGGACGTTCCTCAGCCTTTCTTTTTGCTTCTACGGCCCTCCTTTCACCTTGTTGGCGTTGCAGCTCCGCCTCACGTTCCACCGCCCGATCAACTACTTGCCGAAAGGTAGTCAGCTTGAGTGGCTGTACAACCTCTCGAATCCGGGTTTTCAATCCCCATACGTACTTGTCTATCTTTCTTTTCTCAGTATCAACCTCATGTTCACAGAATCTAGCTTTCTCCAAGAAATCCATAGTATATTCTTGCACAGAACGAGTCCCTTGTTCCAAATGTAAGAACTCTTCTGTCAGCTTCTTCACTGCTACTTCGGAACAGTATTCTTCAGTAAATTTTGCTTTAAACTGTTCCCAGGTCAACATTCCAAGCAAATCTGAACCCAAAGCTCTACTGAAAACTTGCCACCAATACTGGGCATTCCCAGCGAAAAGGTTGGTAGCAAACTCCACCTTGTCTGCCTCATCACACTTGCTAATCCGGAAAACTTTCTCCGTATGTATCAACCATTCCATCGCTTGTACAGGACTATCAGTTCCCGTAAATTCCTTAGGCTTGCAACTAAGGAAATTCTTATACGTACACTTGGTTTTCCCTTCTGACGTTCCCTCAACACCTTTGCCTTTATCTGCCACGTGTACTCCACTTTCGGCATGTCCCTCATCTCTAGGGGCTCCATCACGCACCTGCTTAGCAGTATCCTCCCTATGTGTCTTTACTATAGTGGGTAATAGCTCCCGTACCACATCAGTAATGATAGCTCGTAAATCTGGTTGGTTCCTTGCTGCCTCTCCCGCCTCTCGGTGCACTGAGCCCTGTGATCGAGATCTGCCTCCCCTGGAAGCTCCCTGCCTAGCACCTCCTCGGTTCTGACCACTCCTGGTGTTTGCCATCTTCAAAGTTCAACAGAAAGATTAGTCTCCTAATCAGATAACATAAATTATCCTTTTCCAATCCTGAATTCCACTATTTCCTAAGGTTCAAGTCTAGGTATCTACCCTATAGAAACCTAATTCACTTAAACCTCGGCTCTGATACCAACTTGTAACACCCGGCTTTCAATATAAATACACCCCTTTATTTTACACGCTTTAAACATATTTTATTCAACAAAATATTATACAGGGGAATATATTACAAGAAAAAGGTACAAGTGGTATCTCCCCAAAGCCGGGCTGCTACGGTCATCAGTTCTAACCCCGAATTAGATCCTTCCCTTTAGTAGGGTCTACAGCACCTGCACAGTTAGTATCAACAAGGATGAGCTTTACAAGCTCAGTGAATAATCGATAAGTGTTATAACAACATTAAAATTTCAGCTTCCACATCATATCACAGCCCCCTGTGATACCGAGTCTCAATGACTCAATGTACACCTGTTGAATGTGTGATAAAACTGCCAGCCAAATAGGCCATCACAACATTTGTATGTGGTCCCACCACAATTACTGCTAATTCGATCGTCACCGCATATATGTGGTCTCAACCACAATTACCGAGTATGTGACCCCACGGAAAGATGGTCCCAATCACAATAACCGATAATGTGGCCCCACAGTAAAAGTAACACTTAGGGATAGATTACTCACATTGATTTTTGGTATACGGTATCTGGTTATTCCTGCCTTCTTACACCCACTATAACTGCTTGGTTTGTACCTATATATTTGTTTATAGGTGAACTACTATTTCAACCGGCATTACTACAGATCACACCATCACGCTGCTTTATATTCTCTATAATTCCAATATGATACCTCGTGATTTATCAAATAAAGAACGGCCAGGTAGAAGATTAGATGGGGTGGCAGGATCCTTTCAGCATTTTAGCCTTTCGGAAAATCCAACAACCAGATCCCATGTAACCGGCCTAGGCACCGTTCTCGTAAGTAAATCATTGGGCATTATTATTGGAATTACGAATAGTATATATAACTTCCACATATAATAGTTTAACACTTTATAAACTATTAACGAAATAAAGTAGTGATTACTCACTTAGTATTGTCGCTGGCTCGTTCCCCGTTCAACTCTTCCGACAACTCTCGAGCACTTCGCTACAAGCTATCGCTCGTTCCTTACCTTTCCCGACCTATTTTCTCACCAGAACACTCTCCGATATCGTTTGTTTGGTGTTTGTTGTGGTTTGAAATGAAGGGGTTGGGCCTCTATTTATAGTGCTCAAAATCACTATTCACGACGTCATCACGACGTCATCACGACATCAGTGACACTATTCACGATGTCATCATGACGTCATCACGACATCATCGTCGATGTCATCACGAGGTAAGCGCTTACTTCATCTCTCGTACTATTCACGCCGGAGCACTATTCACGCCGGAGTTACTATTCACAATTTTTTTTTTTTTTTTTTTTTTTTTTTGAAAAAACCGGGGTTACAATTCAAATACTGTAATTGACCTAATCATATTAGCATATGAATAACTGTTGACAATTTTAACCAAATTTTAGTTCCGATCAAACAGACCCTAGTATATACATAAAAAATGAAAAACAAAAAACATTTTAATACTTGAAATGGACTAATTGTATTGGGATATGAATGATAGTTAGGGATTTTGATTTTTGACCAAACTCCAATTCTGACCAAGTTATTAATAAATAAGTAGAAGTCAAAACCTATATATACATATAAATACTAAATTTGACCATACTCCGATTAACATAACATTTAGCAATTTTGAGCAAATTGACAAAGTAAAAACCAATTAACTTTAAATACTGAAGTTGCCGCTAATCTTATTATGATATGAAGTACAAGTAGCATTTTTGACCAAATTACTTGACTCTAATAGATACATAAAAAAAGAAAACCAATATACATTTAAACACCCAAATTGACTCTAACCCTATTAGCATATGAGTAGCAAATTTTACCAAATTCCAATTTGACCTAATTGACTGTAATAGGTACATAAAAAGTGAACCAATAAACATTTATATACTAAAATTGACCACCAAATGAACAGCAGTTAGGAAGTTTGATCAAGTTTCTAGTTCTGACAAAAGTAGAGTTAGCAAGTTTGCTTATGAAAACCGAATGCATAAGGAAAAATTGAATCTAATACATAGATAGTTACAGAGAAAGAGATAGAGGGAGAGAGAGATAGGTACAGAGAAACAGAGATGTGATTAACTAATTCATATCATAATCATGAGTACGAAAGTGAGTTACGGTATCAATTAGGGCGATTGAATGGGATTTTACGGATCTTACATCCATCTTTTTGGAGCTTTCAATTAGGGGAAGGGACTGAAAAAAATGAAGAGTTTCACAAAAATCTCAATTCACTCATTTTTGTGAGTGTGTTTTAACCGCCGGGTAATCAAGAAAAAACCATCAATCACTTCATGATCTGTACAACTTTATAATCATCATAAGTTTACATATTCGCAAGCCAAATCACAACAAACAAAAGAACACGAAGCAATCTTCACTCATTTCCAGCAAATCAATTTTGCATAAAAAACACCAAAAAGAATATAAATTTTTTTCAAAAGCAAAGTCAAAAACCATGGCTATCAAACACAAACTGCCGACCCCAAAACAATATGAAAATGATCAAACTCAAGTGTTGGTTTTTAATTGCAATATCTGAATGAGTGACCATAGTATATCCACCCGATGTATATTTCTGTTATTCTCTCCCTGTGTAAAGAAACAACATATTCACAACATTAGGTCAATAAAGTATGCTACAATGAACTCTTTTGACAAAATTTTTTTTAAAGATTGGGTCCCGATTTACCTCAACAACGAAACACATCCAGGTTTTATCACCATGAACATCTGTCGCGCCTTTTAAAATGGTCAAACCCAACCTCCTAATCGCTTCTGTCATCTCCAAAAATTGGACACATTCATCGCACATCATCTGCATATACAAACCAAAATGTTGGTACAAAAAATGATAACATTTCATGGTTTTCTTGCGTTACAAGTCACACTCGTACCTCTATCAGCATTTGCCCATTGACGCCGATATTTTCTACAATTATCGGACATAGTTTAAGGTTGTCCCCTACTTCCATTGCCCAACTCGAACCCTGATTATGACCATGAGGTCCTTGTACTCCCTTTTCCTTGCCAGCCAACTGTAGAATGATCATCAAATCAAATCAATATTCCAATCCGGTCCAGTTTGGAACCGGAATCGGAATCAGGACATGGAGTGTATAAGACAATAGACCAGAAGCTACACCGTACCTTGAACTCGGCACATTTATCGATTTTATCCGCGTGTTTTGTGACACATTGCATGAAGAGCATATGTTTGATTGTTCGTTCCAAAAGCGAATCAATACTGCACTGTAACACAAATTACCATTTTCAAACTCAAAATCTATATAAAGAATCAAATATAGGGGTCTGTTTGGTACAATGGAATGTAAATCAGTTCACAAAGGAATGTATTTAATGAGTTGGCTTGATGAGATTTAATGAGTCTTTATGTACAAATGAAATATTAAATTGATAAACAAAGAAAAAGGGTAGTATTTTATAAAAACAAACTTTTATCAAATAAAGATTTTGCAAAAATAATTACATATAAACATATTTCATGTCATTCGAAATATATACTTTTATATATCTCAAATAGTAAAAAAAAAAAAAAAAAAGTTGTCTATAGAAGTTAAAGATTAAATAAAATTAAATACCATGAAACCTTATAATAGAATTTTAATAAAATAATTAGTTATTTTTGGAAAATAACTAAAAAAAATTATTACCTTTGATCCATTTGGAACAAGGTCGCGAAGTTCCTTAATACGATCCTGAATCAACTGTCTATCTCTGGGCCGGGGTCTACCACTTTGACCAGGCCGGGCCCGTTTTTTCCCGACTTTAGCCGGTGGTTCACATGACCCTTCTGCACTTGTGTATGCTTGCAAGTTTGTTGTCATGTCAAATGAATAACAACCCGAACCACTGGTTAGTAAATCACTAGCCCGTGAAACGGGCTTGGCTGATTGTGACATTGACCCATTAGCAACAACTGCTTCCAAAAGATGTTCAGAGCCGGATATTTTGCTACTTAATGTTTCTTCAGGCATCTCGTTGACTGTTACGGTTTCGGTTGTTGCCGTGTCCCACTCGAAACTATTTTTCTGCTTACAAAATGCGGGTCCCAATGCTTCGTATAACTCACACCCGACAGGAAACTTGAAAGACTCGTTGGTTTCGGTTTTGGACAAGTTTTGATATTGATCGTTGTCAAGTGTTGATTGGATGAAATCTGATAGCGGGTCTTCGCTTTCTTGTTGATTGTTAATCGTTTCAACTTTTGTCCATGTGCTTGGCATGTTATACTTCATCGTTCTATCTTTTTTCTTAACATGCTCGTGAAATCTCCCTGAGCCTGAACTCGTTGATAAATCTGTCTGAAAGGAAAATGATATACAGTAAGATTCTATACCGATAAAGTGCTGATTGGATAAATGATGTTTAAAAGGTACTTAAGAAAATGACGATACGATTGAGATGGATGGAAATAATAGAGGGGAAGTTTGTAAAAAGTGCCTTAATACATTAAGGCACTTTTTTGCTTAACCCATCAAGTCCTTTTGTCTGGTTCAAGTCAATAAGAAACAATCATATATAGTTGTCCAGATTAAGTGCTTAACCCATTTAGCTCATTAAGTCAAAAAGTAACAACACTAGGGAGAAAGGGAGATACCACACAAGGAGAGCAGTCTGTGGACTCCATTAAAGAACTTTGTAGGCTGGAAAAGATCTCTCTACTATAGTTCACGAGCTTCAAATCCTCAGCAATCTGCGCATTTGAAATCACACGATAAAATCTTGAAAGTTCCATGAATGCAAGTGTTTTATGAGCAAATACACGAAATCAAATTAGAAATTGAAGTTGTCTTACGGTATTTAAAGAGCCGAGTTGTATGACCCCGTGTGGAGCAACACCAATCACAACAACGGTCTGTTTAGCATTAAAACACCAAAACACAAACATTTCATGAATTCAATCGAAAAAAAGATCACTCTTTTGGGTCGTTTTAGCGGTTTCTAGTTCGATAACGACATGATATATAAATATATGTGACGTACCCTGATCCCAGCTTTAAATTGTGATCTCCATCCATCAAGATGCTGAAAGAACGATTTAACAGAGAAAGTCAGGAAAAAAGGTTTCACCATTAATTCTTAACTTTTTACCGTCCCCATCAGACTCGGTAAAAATAATATGTATGCTTAAACTATAATACGGTTATTACTAATATCCGAGCTATTTCTCACCTCATCTAGAGAACACGAGCTATTAACAAGTTGATGCCCGGATTTCCATACATGTTTGCCCGCAGCTGCAACCTGTCCTATGATACTGCCCGACAAAGTACATAAACAAACATATTATGAACATGATCAAGCAATTAACAATATAATGTATGCATAATATTACCAACTTACCCTTCTCCAATGGAGTATACACGATAAGACATCTTCACAATTTCTAATCCAAGATGATCAGTTGCAAACCGCCCGTCCCTTGAATTGTCGTTTGTGTTGTCGCAATAGGCATCTTCACAGGTCAACGTCCTATGAACATTTCCCAATTTTGGTAAGTTTTAAGCTAAAATTACATATATGCCCATCCTCTTGTGAAGATTTGGTCATATACTCATTTGGATCACAAGATTGAAGGGTATTTTAGATATTTAACGAAATCAGAAGTCCAAGCTTAGCATACTAATTGACTTTTCGAACCGGCAAACAAACAAATAAATACTCCAAATCATGAACCTATTGATAAATCCAAATCTAAGCAATTTGACAAAAATATAGCACTAAAGTGGTTGAAAACAATCTTACATTCGATCTTGATGATTGAGTTTCCAAAAAACAGCATACTTCCAGACAGTGTTAACACACAGATTCTTGAGTTCTTGGTGTAATTCAACACCATCCATCTTCTTCTTCTTCTTATACCCCACTAGGTTAATGAAAATGAACACCCCCACCCCTTAACACAAACTAAAATGACGCTTTTACCCTCTCTGCAAATT
Organism: Cichorium intybus; assembly: GCA_023525715.1. Lineage (NCBI taxonomy): Eukaryota > Viridiplantae > Streptophyta > Magnoliopsida > Asterales > Asteraceae > Cichorium > Cichorium intybus. Next base: position 156,559,918 of record CM042010.1, on the reverse strand, counting down.
CTAACTACCCCTGTAAGAACCTCTACCAGCCTGTTTCCTCCGAAGCCCTGCTCGTCGTTTTATCGGTGGGCCCACTGTGGGAGGAAGTAGACTACCCAATCCCATCTTCTCTTCTCCCCCAAATCACAAACCCTAACCCTAGTTCACTAATTCGATGATACCAAATCTATGAGATCACTTTTCAAAAGATCAATATTTGAAGAAATTACAACAGAATTCGACCACTTCAACATCAAACTTCAAGAATCTTGAAATGAATTCTTTGTGATCAATCAATCACCAAGAAGAATTTGATGGGTGTTTTTTATTTCAGCTAATGTCAAACGACATCGATGAAAACACCATAAAAATGGAAGCTTTTCATGAAAGGTTGCTTTAGTTTCAGTAAAAAGGAACACACCCGGATGATCAAAAGTCCACAGAGACAAAGAAAAAGGTGTTTTGTTTGTGGGTTTTCATCTTTTCAAACTTCTGTTTATAGAGGGCGGCTTTTTTTTTTCTGTGGCAAATTTTACACCCACAACCCTCTACTTTAAAGAGTTGCTAAATTGGTGCAAGAAGTGAAAACCATTTTGCTAATTTGTCCATATCATTTTTTGCTAATCTCTGCCCATATCATTTTTGGGATTTATGGGTGAGCTTTTATAGGTAGTCTAATTTGATATGGCAAACAGCAATGATTTTTATAGCTAAAAGCTAGAACACCAACAAAACATAACCCCATTGCTATCTTGTCATTATGTTTCATGATAACTATTGATTTGTAATCAGTAGTATATGTTATTGCATGTTTTTTGGTCAATGAAAAATACAATAAGTTTGAAATAATATGGTTTTGTAATTCATTTCAAAAAATAGAATGAGCCGAGTTAAAGGGTTTTTTTTGGGTTTGATTCAAGGACTTGACTCCATGATAACAAATTTTGACTTTTTCATTTTCAAAAGGTTAATTTGCGAAAAAATGAAAATACAATATACATTTAGTCATTTACCGTTTTAATAAATCGTACAATATACTTTGTTAAACATTTAATGTGATAAATTTATTATTTTTTATATCATTCTTTTACCATTGTATGTACCATTTTGCCAAAATGGGAAAATTATTATACTAAGTGATTAAAAAGCGTTACATGGTGAAATAGTGAAATTATTTATGGTTAGTCATTTTCTAGATACATTTTAACTATTGGTTCCACCTTATTATTGTGTTTTTAAAGTTTCATTCCACATTAAAAAACATCATTATTCTTAGGTTTCATATATTCTTTAGTTAGCAACAAGGTTTTATTAAAATTTTCTAGATTTATATATATATATATATATATATATATATATATATATATATATATATATATATATATATATATATATATATATATATATATATATATATATATATATATATATATATATATATATATATATATATATATATATATAACAACAACAACTAATAATAGAAGAAAAGATCTACGAACCGAAACAAATTAAAAATCAAAATAATTGACAAAGAACAGACGACGAGCATCTAAAAATGACTCATAAAAATAAATCGGAACAAATAGGGTTTATCTAGTTGTGATTGTCAATGATCACTAATCATAGTTTAAGATTATGGGGTTTTCCCTTTTTTGCATAGAGAAAGGAAATGCATGAAGTCACGACAAATTTACCAAGAAAATCAAATGTTGTTTAAAAAGCGAAACGAAATGATTATATATGTTAGCTTTAATCATGCATTGTTTGAGTATATTTGTTTATCGAATTTTTCTAAATACATGGCAAATATATCAATCGACAACAAAGCTGTACTAATTACTATTTATAAAGCTAAAAAATGTTATGTCAAAATTTCCAATAAAAATATAAATTTAGTCTAATTCCTTAAGGTTTTGCGAAAAAATTAGTCAAATAACTGAAATAGCCACCATTTTCGCAAGTGGGCTATGTCATCATTGAAAAGTATGACGTGGCCTGCTAAAAGTTTTCAGAACCTGCGAAAATTCATTTTTATAATTTTTTTTTAAATTTTCGAAGTCATCTGCGAAACTCTCTCAATACATGTGAAAATTATTTTTTTTAATTTTTTTTGTATTTTTTAATGGTTTGCATGCATTTATTATTGCTTAAAACGTCAACTTAGAATTGCCTTCAACTATACGTGAAATAAATAATTTTGTTCCTATTTAAATAACACGACCAACTTAAAGTTAGCCAACATTGTTTAATGTTTTATACACATTAATTTGGTTCAACGAAGTATAAAACCATTCAGCAAAACTCATTCTCAGCTTTAATCTAAACCAAATAAAATCGAATATCTGCAAAAGGATTTGAATCTCTAACATAACACGAGTTAACCCGACACAAAATATCTTTTTTATACTATATACCAAGTCTTACATTCGACTTTTAGGAAACATATCTATTGATTAAATATCTTTTTAAGTTTCAAGCAACAATAAATGCATGCAAACCTTTTTCCTATGTAAATAAATAAAAATAGTAATAAATAATATTTTCGTAGGTTATGTGAACTTTTCGTAGGTTTTGGGTACTTTTCGCAGGTGAGCTTCAAAACCTACCAAAATAGAAGCTATTTTGATCATTTGACTAATTTTTGGTTTTTTTGGTAAATCTTAGAAGATTAAACTAAATTTGTCTTTTTCTTAATTTCCCATGTCTTAATTTAAAATTTTAATATGGAACATTTTCAATGAGGCATTTTTTTATATAGTTTTTTACTATGTTTTAACTATTTGTTTGACAATTCAACATCACTCAATATCATTGAAGAGGATAATGTTTTTGCTAATTTTTATTGACCACGTAAGATATATTGAGTACTCAATATCGTATCATGGTTTAAACACCTAACCTATTTCTCTTTAATAATATATCATTTTAGCCCCTTATTTGTATTTTAGTTTTAAAATTAATATCTAGTAATAATATTAATTAAGATATTAATGTCTAGTGATGATATCTATTAAAATATTTTGTATTAAAATATGATGTGTTTAAAAAACGACTAATTAAACGAGGGGGTTTTACAGAATATTTTAAAAGATGTTAATCATTAGAGATGTCATTTAGTTAGATGTCAAAATTAATGGAACGAAGAGGTGACAATATTTTTGAGTCATAATACAGGTTTACCAAGGGAGATGATATAAATCACTAAAAGAAAAAATAACAAATAAAAAGAGATCTAGAATTAAAGGTGTTTAACAATAATTTTGCTTTATGATTTTGCATGCACAATTAAAATATGTCAACTTGGACAAAACGGTGTTTCGTTAAAGTTTACAAAAGAAAAAAATTAAACGGAGGTTATGGAATTTTCAGAAATTTCTAATTTGTTAATAAAATAAGTATGTTATTACTAAAATGATCGTATATTTTGTGTGATATACATCCATAAGATCACATTTATCCAAAAGTCAAGAAAAAGACCCCAAAAATCGTGAAATTAATCTCGCTAACTTGCGTTTAGGCTTTTTCTGACAAAAGTTGTTCGACAACTCTTCACGGGGATCACGTCTCGTTTGCGAAGTTTATTACTTCCACCTATCCATCTTCCCCACGTAGCCATTAATGATGTCAACATAACTGGACCTCGCTAAAGACTCGCAAATTGCTTGTAAGATCATTTTGTTCGTATTCTTTTTTGTTCAAAACCAAACTCACGAGCTTTGTCTCTGGAAACGACTATTTCTTCTCTATCACAAGAATCAGAAGTACCATCCTTAGTAGATGAAGCAGTATTGTTGAGAACATGGACTCATACTTAAATTTCTTGACTTAAATATTTTCGAGGGAGACTTCGTTCATTAGTGGTAGTTTTGAATGCCTGGAATCACAACAATTTGAGTCGTCACTTCTGACACCATCGTCTTTACACCTTGAAGTGGAAAGCTTGGAGGTTAGGCAATGCAATATGGTTTATAACACTACATTGGACTTCATTTCCTGCTTTAAACCTTTGTGAGGTCGCATGTCTACCTTACGAATATCATTATTGACATCAGAAGAAGAGGACTTAAGACAGTCGATCATTAGGTGTATGTCACATGTCCTCATTACAATGTCTAATAATCTGATAGGGTTCATGACTTCAGTGGATGGAATTGAAGCCGCCTATGTGCTGCCTCCAACCTTAGAGGTGCGACTTACATTGACCAACAATGCCATGGATTTGATTCAAAGTTCCAACAAATTATTTGATACATAACTTTAACCTTAAAGGGAACGATTCAAATGATGTTCACCATAAATAATGTAACACCCAATCTTTCAAACACCTTAAATGGTGTTATTGTTTATAAAAACGTTGTGAAGTAAATTTTCCTACTTTTAAAAACCTTTTTCATGACCTTAAATCATGTCTTTTAAAACTTTGGTCCCAACAAAAACAAATAAGTTTAAAAGTATTTAAACAACTTTAGGGGTTACAAACTCATATCAAAACAATCATAGTAAAACAATGAAACATCTCAAGGCTAATGTCCCATAAGTATTCAACATTTCTACCGAAAATTTGGCATATCACTATTGGGCATAATGGATAAAACCCATACTCACCCGACTCAATTAGGTAAACTTTGGTTGGTGAAGCATTTTTGTCAAAGTTTGGTGAAGCTTTTTTCTAAATTGTCTAGTAAACTAAAGCCTATATAAAGGGCAGCATAACATAATACAAGATGCACCACACAAAAAACACAAACACAACACAAACACAATACATAGATAGATATATTAGAGATAGCCTTTTGTGCAGAGTCCAGTTTGGCAGCCAAAAGTGCGAGTGATATTTTCTTGTGAGTGGTCAGACTACAAGTGCAGTTTAGCCTTGTATGATTGTAGTGTTTTCTTGGTGTTAATAAAACCCTCTCTCTCTCGTTTGCCCTTGGACGTAGGTCGTGATCCCGTGACCGAACCACGTTAAATATTGTGTTCCGATTTTACATTTTCGTTTACCGTTTATTTCGGTAATTTTATTCCGCTCGTGTCACCGAAATCAAATATCGATTTGTTTGAAGTGCTTAACTCGTTTTGTTATATCCCAACAAACTGGTATCAGAGCTCCGGGTTTAAAGGAAGTTGTATCTCGCGTATGCTCTGTGGTTGCAGCTTAGTCTGATCTTCCACATCAGAAACGAGGTTTCGATTGGCCTTATAAAATATTGTTTTTTTAGCTATGGCTGAAGATGGGAGAGTTAAGATCGACAAATTCGATGGTCACGATTTCGGTTTCTGGAAAATGCAAATCGAAGACTATCTCTACCAAAAAGGGTTACATGAACCTCTGTCTCAAGAGAAGCCTTTTCACATGAGGCCAGAGGATTGGGAATTGTTAGACCGGCAGGCTCTTGGTGTGGTGAGGTTGTCATTGGCAAAGAACGTTGCTTACAACATTGTCAATGTGAAGACAACTCATCGGTTGATCAAGGCGCTATCTGACATGTACGAGAAACCCTCGGCGTCGAATAAAGTTTTTCTGATCAGACGGTTGGTAAATTTGAAGATGATGGAGGGTAGTTCAGCAACTGATCATATAAATGAATTCAATTCAATATTGTCGAGGTTAATATCGGTTGATATTAAATTTGAAGATGAAGTTCAGGCATTGCTGCTACTATTATCTTTGCCTGAAAGTTGGTCCGGTACGGTCACAGCAGTCAGCAGTTCAGTCGGAGGTGCTAAGCTGACGTTCGAAAGCATTCGAAATTTAATCCTTAGTGAGGATGTGCGCAGACGGAGTATCGGGGAATCTTCCAGTAGTCTTTTAAGCGCTGAAGACAGGGGAAGGAAGTCCAACAGAGGAGGCGGTGGTAGAGGAAGATCAAAGTCGAGAAAGAGAGGTCAGTCAAAGAACAGGTCGAATATTACCTGTTGGAACTGCAAGGAGAAAGGTCACTTCAGAAATCAGTGCCCAAAGCCTTCGGCAGACAAAGGCAAGAAGGAAGTCAATATGGCAGTAGATTCTGAAGATGATGCACTCATTTGCTGTGTTGAAAACTCAACAGAATCCTGGATCATGGATTCTGGTGTGTCGTTCCATGCTAGTCATTCCAGAGAAGTAATGCAGAATTTCTGGCAGTACAAAGGAAAGGTCAGACTAGCAGACAACAAGAGCCTGGATATTACAGGTGTTGGGGATGTAGTCTTCAAGACAACTTTAGGTACAGATTGGACTTTGAAGAATGTCAAGTTCATTCCTGACTTGAAGATGATGTTAATATCCGTGGGGCAGCTTGATGATGAAGGTCACCATGTTACATTTGGTGATCATCACTGGAAGGTGACAAAAGGGAATTTAGTTGTTGCTAGAGGACAGAAGCGGGGTACACTTTATATGGTGGAAGTTTATGATGCCGAAGCACATGCTGTTGAAGAAGTTGGGGCATCCACTCTGTGGCACCAAAGACTTGGACATATGAGTGAGAAGGGAATGAAGATGCTAGTTTCCAAAGGAAGAATACCAGAGCTGAAGGCTGTGAAAGTCGATTTCTGTGAGCCATGTGTTCTTGGCAAACAGAAGAAAGTTACTTTCAAGAAGGTTGGTCATCAGCCCAAGTCCGAGAAATTGGAGCTAGTTCATTCAGATGTCTACGGTCCCACTTCAGTTTCTTCAGTGGGAGGATCCCGATACTATGTCACGTTTATCGACGATTGCACAAGGAAGGTTTGGGTTTATTTCTTAAAGCATAAGTCTGAAGTTTTCAGCACTTTCAAGAAATGGAAAGCTACTGTGGAAAATGAAACAGACTTGAAGATCAAGTGTTTCAGATCAGACAATGGGGGCGAATACAGTAGCAAAGAATTTGTTGATTACTGTGCTGACCAAGGAATCAGAATGCAGAAGACGGTTCCAGAGACACCTCAGCAGAATGGAGTAGCTGAGAGAATGAACCGTACATTGAACGAAAGGGCTAAGAGCATGAGACTGCATGCAGGTTTACCCAAGATGTTCTGGGCAGATTCCGTCAACACAACCGCGTATCTAATCAACAGAGGACCCTCAGTCCCCTTAGGGTTCAAGATTCCGGAAGAAGAATGGAGTGGTCGCGAGGTTTCACTCAGACACTTGAAGGTTTTCGGTTGTGTCTCATATGTGAAGGTGAAAGATTCTGAAAGAGACAAGCTAGAAGCGAAGGCAAGAAAATGCACTTTTATAGGCTATGGGTTGGATGACATGGGGTATCGCTTCTGGGATAACCAAAATAAAAGGGTTTTCCGAAGCCGGGATGTTGTGTTCAACGAGAACGTCCTATATAAAGATGAACTTGCAGAGAGCTCAGGAAGAAACAAGCAACCAGAGAAAGCAGAAAATCAAGTCGAGTTTGAAGAGATCTCTGAAGATGACGTTGTGAAACCTATCAGTACTCCAGAGATAAGTGAAAGTTCAGGAAGCAGTGGGAGTTCTGATAACACAGGAGATAGTGGGAGCGAAGAAGACAGTAGTTTTGAAGAAGAAGTCGGAGAAGGAGCAGAGACCGAAACTCCTACTGTCAGGAGATCCACTAGACCACGAAAGGCTCCAAACAGGTATTCTCCTTCAGCAAATTACTTATTGCTGACAGAGAATGGTGAACCTGAGTCTTATTCAGAGGCCCTAAGGATGAAAGATTCCATACAGTGGAAGAGGGCTATGGAAGACGAATTGAGCTCACTTGACAAGAACCAGACTTGGTCCGTGGTCAAGCTCCCAGCAGGGAAGAAAGCACTGCAGAACAAGTGGGTGTTCCGGGTAAAGGATGAGATTGATGGCAGTAAAAGATACAAGGCACGATTAGTGGTCAAGGGGTTCCAACAGAAAAGAGGGGTCGATTATAATGAGATATTCTCTCCAGTTGTGAAGATGACTACAATCAGAATGGTCTTGGGTATTGTAGCCTCTGAAGATCTCCATCTAGAGCAGCTAGATGTGAAAACATCTTTTCTCCATGGTAACCAGAAAGAAGACATCTACATGGTACAACCAGAAGGTTTTCCTACAGTCGGTAAGGAAAATCTGGTGTGTAAACTGAAGAAAAGTCTGTATGGATTGAAGCAGGCTCCAAGACAGTGGTACTTGAAGTTTGATAGCTTCATGCAAAGGAGTGGGTATCGCAGATGTGAGATGGATCACTGCTGTTACTTGAAGAAATTCAGCTCCTCTTACATCATCCTGTTATTATATGTTGATGACATGTTGATAGCTGGATCCGACATGCAGGAGATCAACAAGCTTAAGAAGCAGTTGTCAGAGAGTTCGAGATGAAGGACTTAGGGGCTGCTAAGCAGATATTGGGCATGAGCATAGCCAGGAACAGAGTTACCGGTACATTAAAACTTTCGCAAACAAAGTACATCAAGAAAGTTTTAGAAAAGTTCAGCATGGCAGATGCTAAAGCAAGAAGTACACCTTTGGGAAGTCAGAAACTCTCAAAGAAGCAATCCCCAAAGACGGAAGAAGACAGAGAACGTATGACTAAAGTTCTTTATGCATCTGCAGTTGGTAGTTTGATGTATGCAATGGTATGCACAAGACCAAATATTGCTCATGTAGTGGGAGTAGTAAGCAGGTTTATGTCAAATCCAGGAAAAGAGCATTGGGAAGGAGTAAAGTGGCTGTTACGCTACTTGAAAGGAACAGCTGAGATTGCCCTATGTTTCAGAAGAAATGGGGTAGTCTTAGAAGGGTTTGCCGATGCAGATTTGGGTGGATGTGCGGATTCAGGTAAAAGCACAACAGGTTACGTTTTCACAATCGGAGGTACCGCAATCAGTTGGATGTCTAGGTTACAGAAGAGTGTTGCTCTTTCAACCACAGAAGCAGAGTACATGGCTATTGCAGAAGCAGCCAAGGAGCTTATATGGTTGAAGAACTTCCTATCAGAACTTGGAATGCAACAGGAGGATTGTGTACTGCATTGTGACAACCAGAGTGCAGTTCACCTGACAAAGAATCCAGTGTTTCACAGTAGAACGAAACACATTCAGATGAGGTACCATTTCATTCGAGAGTTAATCAATGATGGAACTTTGAATCTGAAGAAAATCCTTGGAACGAAGAATCCAGCAGATATGTTCACCAAGGTGGTTACCACAGAGAAGTTGAAGTTTTGTATGACTTCAACTGGCCTTCCGGAAGTTTGAAAAGGAAGGATGGCAGGAACGAGAGAGATTGGAAAACCATTGAAAGAGTTGGACGGTAGAGAAAGACTACGTTGTTCAAAAATCTTCAAGTGGGAGATTGTTAGGTAAACTTTGGTTGGTGAAGCATTTTTGTCAAAGTTTGGTGAAGCTTTTTTCTAAATTGGCTAGTAAACTAAAGCCTATATAAAGGGCAGCATAACACAATACAAGATGCACCACACAAAAAACACAAACACAACACAAACACAATACATAGATAGATATATTAGAGATAGCCTTTTGTGCTGAGTCCAGTTTGGCAGCCAAAAGTGCGAGTGATATTTTCTTGTGAGTGGTCAGACTACAAGTGCAGTTTAGCCTTGTATGATTGTAGTGTTTTCTTGGTGTTAATAAAACCCTCTCTCTCTCGTTTGCCCGTGGACGTAGGTCGTGATCCCGTGACCGAACCACGTTAAATATTGTGTTCCGATTTTACATTTTCGTTTAACGTTTATTTCGGTAATTTTATTCCGCTCGTGTCACCGAAATCAATTATCGATTTTTTTGAAGTGCTTAACTCGTTTTGTTATATCCCAACACTTTCAAACACCTTAAATGGTGTTATTGTTTATAAAAACGTTGTGAAGTAAATTTTCCTACTTTTAAAAACCTTTTTCATGACCTTAAATCATGTCTTTTAAAACTTTGGTCTCAACAAAAACAAATAAGTTTAAAAGTATTTAAACAACTTTAGGGGTTACAAACTCATATCAAAACAATCATAGTAAAACAATGAAACATCTCAAGGCTAATGTCCCATAAGTATTCAACATTTCTACCGAAAATCTGGCATATCACTATTGGGCAGAATGGATAAAACCCATACTCACCCGACTCAATTAAAAAAATAGCTCAACAACAATTAGGGACATAGCCACTCATTACAATATGACTACAAGGGTATACTATATCATAAACAACATGACTCTCAATAATTCACATGATTATATCGTCTATAGGACAAAACTGCCCTTCAATCTTCAATTCTATCTATAAAGCCTTAGCTTTCTTCTAAATCCATCACTTCTGTCATCCAATGCTCGTAATCCTGTTCCTGAGATACATATCATTAAAACAAAGATACGTAAGACAAATATATCTCGTGAGATACATAAGTTTTAGACTCAAAGCATTTGTAAACATAACATTATATCATTTCAAGACCTTTGTAATCAAATAATGTATTGACATTTAAGATTAGATAGTTCACAAATGAATCATGTCATAATAGTTGTTGTCAAAACTTTTATAATTGAAGTATATAGCTATTTTACTTGTAAAGCCTCTCCATAACAAATTAAATAAAAATCTTACCAACATAAGACTTTTATTACTTAAACTTGACTGATATTCAATCATAACTGGATTTTTATACTTAGTACATTAATCACCTTAGGTGATACCCCAAGTCTACACTAGTATGGAAAAAACTAAATCAGTCCACCCTAGCCTCATAATAATGATTTCAGATCATAAGCCATACAAAAACATCTAAGGAGTTGAATGGTATTGAGAAGTTATCATTAGACCATTCATCCTTAGTATCGTTTTTTATGTAAGGTAAAAGATTATATTTGCGTATAACTTATTAAATGAAATTACGTCTTCTATATCTTATTTGAAATTCGAAATGCAAAAAATAGAAACTTAAAACTAATATAAATAATTTTTTATGTAAAAAAAATGTTTAATGATTAAATTTGAATCGTAGATATAAATACAATACAAATATAGGTGGTACAAAAATATAAAATTTGGTTCTCGACCCAAAAAGTCAACAAAAGAGGTAAAAACACATACGCACTATGTGAGCTTGCAAAAGACAATTGAACAAAGTTTGTATCATGAATTATACATCGTTTCAAAAACTGATTTTTTCTGTCTACTTTATTCTAATAATTATTACAAGATTTATATTTCTTTTTGGTTGTTTATACTTTCAAATAGAAAATGATAGAAAGTAGATTTCGTAGCTTGGCTTTTTAGTGACATGTAATCTTGAAAGGGTGACTATTTACTCTTCTCTATCATTATGAGTGCTTCTTTCATGTTTATCACCTTTTTTAATGGGATATCGTAAAAAGATTAGATTTTTTATCATTGTTAATAAAGTATTAGTAACTACTATATACAAGATCTAGTTGTCAAGTTTAAAAACAAAATTTTGGATTATATTGTAATAGAAAAACTTAAATTTTTCGATCTTTCACATCCATGTTTTCACCATATCCTTATAATGACGATGTTTTTTGGGGTTAGAACATGTAGTACAACTTAAATTATAGTTTGTTTTGTGGTTAGAAAGATTTTAAAAAACAATTAAGATGACGATATCTTTTGAATTTTTATACAATCTTTATCTTTCTCATAATAAGATATCGTTCTTTTTATAATAACTTATTTCTCGAGATAAGAGTTGATGTAAAATTCATCCACTACTCCTCTAGTGGCCACCAACCCCAAACCAAGGCCGATCTTTCTTCCTTTGATGACGTTTCTTTTCAATGTTTAAAAACCTTTAGGTACAAAATAGTCACTTTCATAGGCTATAAAGTTTTGTATTAAAAAATCATTTGGATACACAGAAATATCTTAATTTATGTCAATAGACGACGTGAGATAAAGAAGTATACACGCTAGAACACAAAAACCTTATATTTGTACAACTTGTCAAATTAACAGTCGTTACTTTTATACGTTCATTTATATAATGTCAGTAGTTGTGAAATCCTAATGAAAACTAAGTTCTATAGTAGATTGCAATTAGCAGGAGTGGTTATATATTTGTGATAGTTATTAATATTAAACGAAAGCATCAAATTGTCAACTCACTCATGATTCATCCCACAAGAATCCAAAATCTCACTCACAAAGTATCCAATGCTATGAGGATGATATTGAATTTGCTACCCATTAAATAAAGGCTAACATTATAAAATGACGTTAACTAGTGATGCGATGTTATCCAAGTGTTAGATCATCTAACTGTATTTAAATTAATATGTCCCTAAAAAATAAGGATTAATTATGCTAAAGAAAAGACTCTAAATTTTATTAATTTTCTGGATAAAATCTTAAATTTTTTTTCTTATTAAAAACCTTTTGTATTTTAAATAATTCCGGATATATTATTTAGTCCGTAAGAAATAAATGACATGGCATTAGTTAATTATGTTAAAGATCCTAAGTTTTTTTTTCCTATTAAAACCATTCTGTTTTATAAATTTTTAATTATGCTAAACACCTTAAGTTTTACAAATTTTTTTGGATAAAAACCTAAGGATGTGCTTGGTTGTGAAAAATTGTTTTCAGTTTTATAGAAAATGTTTTTGGAATATAGAATGGAGTTTTCATTTTGAATTTTCGATGAAAATTTTAGAAAACACGTTTGGTTGAAACCGATGGAGTTTTCATTTTCTATTTTAGACAATTAGGAAACACGTTTGGTTTTATATTGTCCATCACTTTTCATTTTTTTATTTTTTGTTATTTAAATATTGTCTCACACACCCATCCCAACATCATCCCTACCCCAATCTATATATCCACCCCCACCTACACCCACACCCACACCCCCACACTTACACCCATACCCCTACCCCACACCCATACCCATCGGACACCCATTCACACTCACACAACACTTATCCACACTCACCCCCAATCTCACCCATCTCCCACACCACACACCCATCTACCCTCCACACCAACACCCCCACCCTTGCACCCACACCCACCCATCCCATATACTAAAACATATTTTATATAAGTTCATTCAAGTAAATATGGTAAAAAAAATAACCAATATATATTTATGGTTATAATTGAAAATTAAAATTTATTCATGTCATTCTTTATTAATTTTTAACAAATAATTATTTTTTATTTATAAACATGATTCATAAAAAACACAAAATAAAAATAAATTTAGAAAGCAAGGGATTACAAGGTCAGGTAGGGGTATTGAGGGTAGTGTAGGGTGGTTGGGGATGAGGGTAGGGATAAAAGGTGGGTAGGATGAGATGGGGAAGGGATAAGGGGTAAGGGTGGACGGGTGTTCGATGTAGGTGTGAGTCATTGTGGATATGTATCGGGTGTAGGTAGGGTGGGTGGGGCAGGGGTGTTCAATGGTATGAGTGTCTGGGTTTAGGTAGGGTGGGTGGGGCAGGGGTGTTCAATGGTATGAGTGTCTGGGATAGGGGCGTATGTTTAGGGGTGGTAAGGTTAGGTGTGTGTTTCATTTGGTTTGCATAAACAATGAGCACTTACACATAATATTCGTGCCTTACAACACACACATATGTTCTGGGAAGTGTGTGTGTGTGTGTATGCATGGGCGTGTGTGTGTATTTATATATATTATGTGGACATTGTTTCAGTTGGATACAACATTATTGCCTACTTGGAAGTTGGAATAATACTTGACACATCACTGTGTTGCAAACCTCCAAATCAGCATATCTCACTGATATGCAAGCTTGAAACAGGCTAAATAGGTAAATCCATAATTATTTCAAAAACAATGGGTTGTTAATAGGAAAAAGACTTCCGAAAATTTGTAAAACTTAAAGTCATTAGCATAATTAAAAACTTATAAAACTGAGGTTTTTAGTAGGAAAAAAACTTAAAGCCTTTAGCATAATTAAATAATGTTATGTCATCTTTTTTTTTTTTAGCATAATTAACCCAAAAATTAATATGCTTTTAGTTACAACATTAGGGTCAAATTTGATGGGATAAATGGGTTTTAAAACTTAAATGACGTCTAGTAAAGACATATAACTTCACATGTTAATACAATTAAATGATTTAAGACTAAAGCCATAACGTAGCAATAATCGGCTGTCATTTCAACATTTAACTTAGAGTAAATTATAGTTTTGGTCCTTGTGGTTTGCCTATAATTGTATATTAGTCCTAGTTTCAGAATTCCCACTAAGCTATTCCTATGGTTTTAATTTTTTTTTACAGTAGTAGTCCCTAGTAGAGTTACCACCAAATTTTATTCTATTAAATGGGTGTGAAATAATAAATTTACCCTTAGGGACCAAAACTGTAAGTTACGGTCATTTCAACATTTAACTTAGAGTAAATTATAGTTTTGGTCCCTATGATTTGCCCACAATTGCATATTAGTTTTAGTTTTAGAAATCTCACAAATCTATCCATGTGTTTTGCATTTTCTTATAGTTTTAGTCCCTCTTAGGATTACCGTCAATTTTATTTTGTTAAATGGGTGTGAAATGATAAATTTACCCTTAGGGTGGTAACCAAAACTGTAAGTTACTGTCAATTTTATTCTCTCAACCGGATCTCACTCTATTTCTCTCTCACTCACTCACTCTCTTTCTCTTACACACACACACACACACACACTCTCTCTCTCTCTCTCTCTCTCTATATATATATATATATATATATATATATATATATATATATATATATATATATATATATATATATATATATATATATATATATATATATATATATATATATATATATATATATATATATATATATATATATATATATATATATATATATCTTTCTCAATTCATTAGCAGAGAGATCACCATGTATGATATTTGAATGATTTTTGGTTGTAGTAGGCCGGAGAATACGAATGTCTCGGAGACGATGAGGACCGACAAGCTCGAGTCGTGTTGAGGGACATATGTAGAGAGTTTCGTATATGATGAAGGTTTGAGTGGAAATGAATTGAGAAAGAGGGTGTCGGGGGTTAGTGCAGTCCGTGTGGCTAAAAGTTCAAGCACGGTGGATTTTCCGGCGCCATTAGGGTACGACGATGGCGAGGATTTCAGAGGCTAAGCTATGACAGAGATGTTACCTCGACCTTTGTCCATGCGAACAGAGACAATATTTTTAGGGTGTTACGGTTTTATTTTCATTTGAGTAAATTACAGGTTTGGTCCTTGAAGTTCAAAAAATGACAAAAGTAAGAAAAGGAATTACAGTTTGGTCCCTAAGGGTAAATTTGTCATTTCACACTCATTTAATAGAATAAAATTGACGGTAACTCTATGAGGGACTAAACTGTAAGAAAATGCAAACCACAGGGATAGATTTGTAGGATTTCTGAAACTAGGACTAATATGCCATTGTGGTCAAACCATAGGGACCAAAACTCTAATTTACTCTTTAACTTATTGAATTAATGTTGTGGAACCACCCCGTGCAATACTATAGACGAAAAATGGACAGGTTATAAAAGAACTATTGCCCAATTCCTCATTCTTCCACATAAATTTCGATTTTGGGCTCATCCGAAAATGATCATGGTGTTCTTCTCCGTTTGGTCGACGTTCGCCTCCAAGATTGTTCGTGACTGCTGGAACTCGACATTTTTGCAAACGTCTAATGGGCTTCTTGAAATTGGTTTTAAAATTGACTAATGAATCACCAACCATTTTCTTTTTAAAATTGGTTTTAAATCAAGCCATCATTGAAAGCAAATTAAATATTGTGGTGACTTCTATTTGAATGAATTTGGTGCCCTGGCGGATTCCAGATGGACTTTAAGTTCATAGTCTTTAAATTAAGATATCATTGAAAATAAATTAAATATCGTGATAACGAATCTCCAACCTTAAATCAATTTGATTGTAAATGGAGAACCACTCTTTGAAGATTGACGTGAATTTGGTGCCCTGGCCGATTGCAGATGGGTTAAGGTTTAGAAAGATCGATCAATGTAGTAGAAGCAGATCGTTCAAAGAGCAAAAGAAGGCAACTAGGGTATGCATGGAACGACAATGTATCGCCTGGGAACCATATTTTTTATAGGTGGGAACAATCGGGTTGACCTACAACTATAAGCATTTTGTTTTTTTTTTTTTTTTTTTTTGAAAGAATATTAACAATTAATGTGTTGTAATTACAAAAGAAATATATATTATAACAATAGTACTATGACTTTTTTTTTTCAAATATATATTAGAAAACTGCATGCATTAGCTTCTCACCCTTTCAACACATTTTATTTTTAGCCAAAACAATTTTACTCCATAGTTAATTAAAAAGAAAGAAATAACCAAAGTCAAGACATTTCGAATAACATTGTTTTAAAATATATTAATAGACTATTAATGCAACAATACAGTTAGTATGATTATATTTAACACATTATTGACAAATGTGTAAAAGTCTGCATTAGGTAGCAAATATTTCAATTAGTGGAGGGTATCCACAAGGAAAAGGAAGTAAAGAAAATAGTTGTCCACCACATTAATGCAGTTAATGTTGAGGCAATATACCATTTGCGATAATTAAAAATAAGTTGGGATCGAGTTGCATTAATTGCAGAAAAAAAATGAGAGAATAAAGATTGTAGTGGCATTCCATTATAACACTACATGAAAAAGTTCATATACATGGTAGAGAAGCTGTTTCCATAAAAAACATTTGACAAGTATACCCATTACCCAACTTCTCTAATCAGCATTATAAAAGTTCATACACATGGCTTTCAAATAAAAACCAACAAGTCTACAATTTGTATAAATAGGATTCTCTACACACTCAAAAAAAAAGCCCCCACAACAAAAAAGTCGCCTATTTTACTTGTTCCAAGTGGGCATTCCATTATAACACTACATGAAAAAGGAAAACAAATACAACTTTTCTACACTTGCTAAAAAAGCCAATTAACGGTAATGTTACCGAGCCAAACAAAGAGCGGAAACTGTGCTAACGCGATAAAAAGCAGTAAATAATGATGCCTGCTGGAATCGAAACTTCTAACCTCTGAAAAAAGGACACGTTTCATTGTTTTCACCAAAAAGATTCCCATACACAGACAAGTCCATGGCATCAAGAAGTAGTAAGAGTAGGATATGATGATTCTTCCAAGAACCGCGAGGCATAATCCAGTGAAGGCGTACCCGGCGTAAGCTACGATGTCCAGCAGAGGTGCCTCTGCACCACCCAATGAGAATAATGACATTTTTAGAAGTGAAACCTGTAAAAACCATCCCACTATTCCCTTCATGAACAGCCAGTTCAGTGCTTCCGGGGTAAACCTGTAAATTTATAAATGTTAAAAGGGGTAGAGAAAGTGTGCTGATGAATTTACAAGAAAATTATTATAATTAGCTTCAAATATGATTAATATTTTCAAGTTTGTGACATTGATACATAACCAAATATTTTATGGTCTAAGGGGGTGTTTTAGTTGGCAGGAAATGGAATGGAATTCGATGCTAAAAATAAATAGTTTTTTATGTTTTATTTGTATTTAAAACATTTTCTGTTTGTCGTGAAAAGATATAATTGAAGTTTTGTTTTTATCTTTTTCAATAAAGAATGGGATTGAATTTTCCACCCTCTTCTGGGAATCCTTAAATCCATCAACATGGAATGGAAGGATTCTGACAGAATTGGATTCCGTCCATTTGGCAACAAAACACACCATAGAATGGAATCTCAAATTCCAATTTCGACGGAATCCACAAACCAAACATGCCCTAATTTTTCGAGGTGGCAAAACGGTCCATTTCTTTTAAAAATATTTACATAATTAAAGTATTTAGAGTAGATTACATTTTTGGTCCCTGTGTATAGCTGTTTTTGCAATTTTGGTCCCGAAATCTTCTTTTGCAATTTTGGTCCTTATTTGAAGTTCTTGTAATGCTTTGGTTCTTGTTCCAAGTAAAATAACTATTTTTGGTCCCTAAAGCTAATTTTTACAATTTTAGTCCCAAAAATAAGGTCATTTTACCTGGAACAGGGACCAATAACGTTACAAAAACTTCAAATAAAGACCAAAGTTGCAACAGAACTTTTTTGGACCAAATTTGAAAAAATCAGCTATACTCATAGACCAAAAAATTTAATTTACTCAAGTATTTAATTTGATTACAAAAATTATAGTATCAGAATACCAATCTAATTTTTTCAAGATGCAACTCAGGAGGTTGTTAACTATTTAAATACACTTCGGGCGCCTTTCGACCCGTTTCATTTTCAACTAAGCATTTAAGTTTTACTTTTACCCATTTGAACCATTGGATATAAAATATAACCCAAATCAACCCATTTTAAATAAATGGTTCAAAATTTTGTTCCCCCTCGCCTCAATGTAATTGAAAATAATACTTTATAGTGTGGTTAAGCTTATACTTACTTTCCTTGAAGTCCCAATGAGAAGCCAGCAAGAACAACATATGTACCAAAAGCCATTAATGGGATATAAAGATCTGGAGCATTTATATCATAAATGGGAGGCTTATATGATAGCCTACCCCCTACTGGCTCAGTAATTCTTGTCCAATGACCCTGAAAAAAACAATAATAAAGTAAAACACCAACATGTCACATTACACAGAAGAACACAATGAATACAAATGGGGTAATGACACTTACCCTGTGAAGAAATGGGAATAAAACAACCTTCAATTTGTTCCTCACATAGTGATCATTGACTTGGAAATAATATTGTGGATCAGAGAAGTACCTACTAATCTGTGAACATAGAATATATTGGGGGTAAGAAAGAAAGTGTGATTAAAATATAATTCAAATTATGCAAACCTGCTGTTCTTAATGTTACTTACATTACTTTGCACGTACTCAGAGCTTGAACCTAAAATTTTTTCTCCATAGGCACCTAGTCCACCTCTGATTAGTCCTGAGCTGGCACCATAAAATGGATTCCCGAAAGGAGTTTGTGGTGTACTTGATGGTGGTCTTGGCACCCCTGATGGGTTTCCAAGATTATCATACATATTCAATGACCTGAAAAGATGAGAAAATGTTAATACACTGCCACTTTACAAGGTACAGGTATACAGCAGATTCTAGGAAGGCAAAATAAGTCTTAGTGTCTTACATGTACATTTCCAACAGGTATATAGATGCTAGGGTAGAACTACAGTTATGCAAATTTAGTTCTAATTTCAACAAAGAATACTGGGATTATATACCATGGATGGATCCGAGCATGGAGAATAAAAGAGACAGGATTACAGGAAATTATAGATTTGGTAGTTATTGATGCACAAAAGGCATGTTCTTAAGCAGGATGAAAAACACTGACCAAACAACAATACAATATAGTTGTATGGATCAACCTTCTCTTGTGAAGCGGCTTTGTTACTAACAAATTTGGATTGCATAACCTTCCTCTAAACTTAGTTTTACCTAAGAAGCGTGTTGAATGAATGTTATAAATTAAAGTTCCTATTCTCCATTCCAAGTTAGATGACTTCAGGATCCAAAACTGTTTGTATACGTCAGTCTACTTGGGATTGAGCATGTGGCAAAACCCATGGTTGTATAGAAAGTACTACCGATAACTAATTCAAA